>MVJL01000571.1:0-322636 GCA_002156465.1 Macrocentrus cingulum | reverse complement strand
AAAAAAAAAAAAAAAAAAAAAAAAAAAAAAAAAAAAAAAAAAAAAAAAAAAAAAAAAAAAAAAAAAATAGATAAATATAGTGAAAATTTAATTTATTACAATTTAATACTTTCATAGAATTTTTTATTATACCACTTATCTAATGAATTATAAAAACATAAAAAAAAAGTTATGAGAATATTATAAGCTCATATGATATTTGCCATCATTTGCAAAATTAATACTCTCTGAAAGCATTACTCTGAGTATTTTAATACATTGACAGTTTGGAAAATAAACTTTTAATAGCATATATGTCAGTTTAAGCAGTAGAGGTTCCATATATTCCATGTCCCCGTTCTGATATCGACTTCTACTCGCGTGCAACGACCATCAATAGAGCTATTAACGCAGGGGATATTTCGAACAAGATATCGTGGGGTGTGGGATCGATGTGTCTTCTAGCAGACAAGAATAAATCCGGCCATCTATCGCCCTTCTTAAGCATGGCGCTGGTTCAACCCCTTCTACGTCTTCCTTATCGTCAGCCAGTTTGCTGCTTCCGTGTTCTCATTTCCCCGCTCTTTTAGCCTCAGCATGCCGAGTGTATTCGTATTACACTAAAAGCCCTTTGAACAAGCCCTGCCGTCAGCGAAGCACTCTGGCATCCGACCAAGGTTTAGCACGCAGCTCGTGTCGCGATTAGTAACGCGCGTGGTTATCGCGCTGGGTACTTGCCTTATACACAGGCACTATAACCTGATATATACCCGCAGTTAATTCTATCAGTGGTCAGCCACGTGCTGCCAGGATGTTTAAGGAATTTCCGACTTTAATGCTAAGCGTGCGGTCGTTCGTCTGCGGGTCGTCAAGTCCTGGATCATTGAGCTGTGAAAGATACCCGCTGACCTCAATTCTTGACGATTCACCGGTTGTCGAATGCATCAGAGGGGTGGACATAGTGATGGATAGATGTATTGATTGAAGATTAAGTTACTTGAACCATTAGAGCAATGTGGAGGGATGGGGTTACGTTTAATTTGATGAAAAATGGCATGTTTTTTATATATATATATATATTTTTTCAGAATACCGTAAATACTAGAATTTCTAATAAACTGTCAGGTAATAATACTATTTTGGAACTACTTTTTTCAATAGAAAGAATAGATATTTTTGCAATAGAAGAAAGCAAGGAATTAGACGCTCCATGTGACACTCAAGTCATTTTGCCAACAGTAAAATAAATCAAGACCAGAACCTCGTTAACACTCGCACCTAGTAGATAAGATATCTAATCACAAACCGCTGGCTTGGAAGGGTGTCGTTTCTTTGGGATCGTCTAGTCTCTTAGCAGGATACTTGCCATTGCATTCAATTACTTAATGTCTCTTTCGTAACAAATAGACCACTGAAGTGATATAGCGCGGCTGTTGCCTTCAGATGAGCAATTTCACGGAGTTGGTGATTCAGGTCGAGTCGGTCTTAATTTTCTAGATTTCATTTCTGTATGTCTCAAAATTTTAATGCAATTTTCACCTAGTGGAATACATTTTGCTCTGGCACAAATGTGCTTCACCAGCCCGATATACAATGAAAATATTCCCTTGAAATTAGTAGAAATAAAAAATTTTAAATTGAAATTTTTTTTTGCAATAGTTGATCGTCATGATTAAAAGATAATTCTTGCCTTTTAGACCCCTTTTCACTAATAAACGACTTTAAATGGAATTTTTTCATAAATGAAACACCGATAAAAATGGATAAGTTTTTATTTATTTTACCAAATCCCTTTTTCGGGAAAAATTTATAAATAAATTCATAAATTTTTATATATTTCAGAATTGAATATTTGTCGATGATATTGGCTCATCGAACAGCTAATAAAAATTCGTATCCCTTGTATAATAATCCCTATAAAGCCGCGTTAATCTCTCTTTCATGTTGCATTACCAAAATTTTTAATATTGATAGCGAATATTTGTCATATCTCTTTGTGTACCACGCTAAACTAAATTATGATCAACTGCCAAAGAGCTGATAAAAATCTATATACTTATAAAATGGATGTAAAATGAAGAATTGAAGATCCGCGAAATGAAGCTGTGTGTTTGTCGGCTATTGAAGAAAAGAAATACCCTTGGAAAAGGAGCGACAGAAAGGTGAAAAAGTCGTTGAAATAAGACGCGCAGAAGAGTGTCAGCCAATAAACGGTGAGTTCATTGCTTTTGCGGGAAGGGATTTGAGGTAAAATCAGTTTCTCAGCATCTTGATCTCAAGGGAGTTGATGCTTCCTCGCAAGGATTATCGTAGAACTTGGTTTGCTAGACCAAAAAGCTTTAGTTGTACGCGAACAGTGAGGAATAAAATGTCCGCCCCCCTGTACTTTTGTCTATATATCGATCCGTTTTCACTGTATTCTTTGTTCGCTTTTCAATTCCAGAGCTGATATAAGCTGTTCTGCAGCACCACCCCACCAATATCCTAAGATCAGCTCGACTTTTTTTTACTTCCGTGCTTTTATCAACTTTTCAAGTTGGGGCTTGTATTTACCACTTTCATTTGAGAAATAGAATTGCCCTCTTCTTATAAATACAAACGTATTGCACAGTTGTAATGGTTTCTTCATGATTTTTTAAATTAAATTATTAATTAAACTAACTTTTATCGAGACTAATGCTGTATCTGACTGTATTTTTGCTCGAACGATTAATTACCATTGAAGACGATCTAGGATTCGTATAGTATCGATATTCATGGTCCGGTAGAACTCGTAATCAAGTCGAGAGTTATCAACTTCATCCTCGAGATTGCGGTCCGTGTGAATTGATGAGGTTCCGACCGAACGTGACCAACACCGGTCGTTCAAATACCACATACATAACAGAGGCTTTGATGATGGGATGTTTGAGCGACAGGCAGTGGCTCGTTCTGTGGTAGCAAAGGACTGCATGTGGCTCGTTAGTTTGCAGAACCTCTTGTGACACAGTGTAAAAACATGTCTTCATTGCAATGTCTCAATTTCCCTTCTGTCGTGCATTTTTTTTTGTAGGGCTAGTGAATTATTTCAGATGCAATTTTCATCGCAGTATTTATTAATTATAATTTTGTAGCATAATTTTAGCCTTAAGTAGCGACGAATTGGTAATTCCGGATTGACAGTTTTAGTACGGTTTTATGTACGGAAAAAATGGTCAGCTAGTTATCTGTCCTATCACGGAAAGACCAAATATCAGCATTTGAATTTATTGTTTTTAATAACCTATTGATTAGCTTAGAGACTACGGAAATTTTTTATAATTTTTAATATACGCTATACAGGTCTAATATTTTGTATATCAGACGTCTGAACAAATTTCCACACGGGGAAAAAATTTTCTCAGGTAAATTTCAGGTTTTTTCTTTAGAAAAAAAAAGATAATATTTGGTTTTTCATTTTTCTACAATAATATATAAAAATTCAAAGCTGTATATTTCAGAAAAAAACGGAAGAAAGCATAGAATTCAGTTGCCGAGAATAAATTCTCCAAGGTTGAAACGCTGAGGGTTCACCGCATGAATTGTGCAGATACCTTAAGTTCCGTTTGTCATTTCACTTGGCTATAATCCAATATGGCCTTTCTCCAACACCAATGCTACTTCCTCAAAATGTGGCCAGATCACACAAGCTAAAAAATCCAGTGAAGAACTTTTCCAAGTGATTTTATCGATATCCTATCATACTAGTTCGTTATGATACTGTCGACGACGCGCGTGATAGTAATTGATGTATACGTGAACCATTCCAAAGCTCTGACCTCTCGCACTACTGTCGCGTCACCGCAGTCCTTGTATAGGTATACAAACTATGCTATGGAAGATTCGATTCCTGGTTGAGTTGGTACATTTTCAAGTGCCATAACATTTGTCTCGTTCGAGCTGACGACCTCGAAGTGCCGTTAACACGTTTCTCACGAATAAAGTTTACGACCCATTTCCCAGCTTGGCGACGTGCATAACGACAACATTGCCCGTGTCAAATGTGATTTAATCGCTGATTTCAAGCGCGAAATCTCCACTATTTCCGGTTTTTTTTGCTTCGCGCGACTTATTGGTCAGATATTTAATTGCATTGCCTCTGAAAGTATTTTGTTTTTCTATTTGCAAGTTCTAATCGGTTATTCTAGAGCTTACACACGTTCTTGTTAGATTGTAATCGTCTCGGGCGACAGCTCTGATGAATTGTTCGAGGTGGATTCACGTGGTGTGTTTATCCTTGCTTGAGTTCTTGTTGCATCGTTGCAATACGTGTTTGTTGAGACGACTGTGAGCTTTTTCCTGTCGGCAGCATCGTTAGGATGGATAAATCGTGTGTCCTATTCTACTGCAACTCAATGTCACTCTATCACTCCAATTCTGTCTGAGTATAAAAACATTTTTGCTGATATGACAAAATGTTTTTACAGCTCAACCTGCACTTTTGATATATTGGCAATAAGCTTATGACCACAGTGTAAAAATTTAATTGCAAAAACTTTTTTTTTTCAATTAATTAAATATTTGTATAAATTATGAAAACATTTTCACAACAAATTTGATTTTTTTCTCTAAATTGAAAATTAAATCGATTGAATTACAAAAGATTAATTTCTAGTAATTATTATTAATTTATTTGTTTATTAGTTTTAAATATTTTATGAATCTTTTTTTATATACATGTTATTGAAAATATTTTAAAGTTAAAGCAAATTTTTTTTTACGTTCAATGGGATAAAACACAGCGTTCTGTGATTTTTTGGAGGAAACGATAGCAGAGCACACTTATACGCATTTATATGATGTGCATACGGGGTGTGCAATATAGTTTTTAATTTAATATAACATGACAGGCACGTCTGAATGAGCAATTATGTGTTTAACCGAGCGTAAAATCAAAGTTAGCAAACATCAATGTATTAATAAAATTTTAAAATACTCTCATGGAAACTCAGCAGTGCAACAACGATCAAGTGAAATGAGAAATATAAAATGTAGTTCACAAATGCTCGAAGGCTTCAAGGAAAAATTTGTTTGTAAAACTTTTTTATTGAATTTATTGATATTCTATGTATTGGTTAAAAAAAGTTTGTTCCTCAATGAAACTTTTGTTTAATTTAACTCTTGAAATCAATTAAATATTCTTGCAATATAATCAAAGACACTTCAATTATTATACTTTTATAAGAGATGTATATTGAGTTTGTATAATTAAAGTGCATGAAATAACGAATATTCAACAGAGAAAAAAAAAAAAACAGAATTTTTCTTGGACCTCTTGATAAAATCAATCAACGAATATATTTTTATATTTTTCCAATTATTCTATTTTTTTTAGTCCTATATTCGTTAAATATCAGGAAGAAATAACTGATTAAGTTACAGTAAAAAATATACCATCGATATGTGGTGATATCTGCCGGAGGCAGTGATGTTGCAAGCTTTAATTAATGTTCTGTCAGTTTGATATCGCAATTATAAATACAGACAAAACAAAATGTGTTTATTGAGCTGCATGGCTAGAAAATTGTGAACGGATTGTTCGGCTGACCCGATAATTGGATGTGAGACACCAGATCGAGTATTTTCTTTCAACCGAATAAATGCCACAATCACAATAACACAATTGACTGTAAATGAACGTTCGTTCATGCTGCATGTATATCTATACATGTAGTTTGTTTTTGACATTTTTCCACACCTGATGTACACCAAAAATAACGATTGATACGCACAATATATTCGTTTACACAATGGGAAAACTGCTACCTCATAAGTCAGCAAAATTTGATCGTGTTCGCAAGAAAAAAAACTTCCTGCATTGCGCTGCAGCATTCGACATGCTCACATATCTGAGTAGAATGATAATAAATCCTATATAGTGAAATAAAAATATTTCTCAACAAGACCACTCGTAAGATTGTTTTATTGATATTTCTTCTTGATACACTCTATCGTGAAAAACTATACTTCATGTCGATGCAGAA
Organism: Macrocentrus cingulum; assembly: GCA_002156465.1. Taxonomy (NCBI): domain Eukaryota; kingdom Metazoa; phylum Arthropoda; class Insecta; order Hymenoptera; family Braconidae; genus Macrocentrus; species Macrocentrus cingulum. Next base: position 316,655 of record MVJL01000571.1, on the reverse strand, counting down.
AAATATTTTCTATGGATCAAATTGTCAGATGCTTTTTCCAATCGATTGACCATTTTCAGAGTACATGGTAGTGAAAAAAAAGTCATCAAATTTATTGACGAGTGTATTTTCTACAGAATGATTAAAAATTTTCGTTTTTTGTTGGAGATTTTAATGATAATAGACGGGTTATTGTTTAGTGTTGCTGTTAAATGCCTAAAAAATATAGACTTTAATATTTTATTTATCATTATAGACTGGATATACTTGGCCCTTGAGAGTCATAAAACAATTTTATGTTCCTGACAAGGGCTTGGACGGGAAAGTGAGCGACCTATAGTTGCAGGAAAGAATGGCTGGGATAAGGCAAACGAAAAACTATAAATTTAAAATTATGGAGCCACCTGTACGCGCACTAGTATAGTAGGTACCTGTATCGAAAAAACCATATTTCATTTCTTCAATAGAGCGTGTTGAAATATCAGTGGTTGATGCGAGAATTGCAGTGGAAAGAGAGGAATATCATGACTCAGACGGAGACATTTTGTGACTGCGCGAATTTTCGTAATTCACAAAAGATTTATTGATGTAATGTAAAATAAGATTTACGAAATGTAATAAATATTTTTATGGAGAGTAGATATTAAAGAAAAAATGCCGGGAAATTGTAAAGAAAAATTGATGATATTAATATACATAAATAAGCGTGACATTTATAATTTTTTTCCTTTGTTTTTTTAAGCTTTATATTTTTAATTTAACAGATTATCAATTTTCAGCATTATACCACAATATTTCTATTGATGTTTTAAACATACTAACAAAAATTCTCCCATTAAATAATTTATTAGCTCTTTAAAACGTTTAATTCATTTATTTTACAGAAAGGGATTTATCTGACTATCGTGCTGGAATTTAAAAAAATTTATTAGGGTACACGTTAAAAAATTCGCGGAAAATTTTTCGTAGGACATTTAATACTTAATTATTTATTTTCAAGCATGCTATCATTAGAAACAAAGTAAGAACAAAAAATGTACCTAAAATTTGATAACAATCTCTGGGATATGAAACCGACATTTTTATTTTCAATTGTACAGATAAAATCGAGTGTTTGGGCTTTTTAAAAATAGCATCTCACTTCATTGAGGTCATATCTTCGTTAGGGAGGAGTTATCGCTTTTGTCGCTGAATCGAGGGTGCACGAATGGTTGTATGAAAGCATCGTGCATAAATTAGGTCAAGATCGTGCTTGTCTTATCAGAATAGTTTTTCTTGGCTCGCTCATTGACCGTCAAGTCGTTATCTGATACTGTTTTCTCGGTTCCCCAAAACAAAAAATTGTTCGAAAAAGTTTTCTGTCTTTTTTTTTTAATATTAAAAATAGTCAGAATTTTTTTAAAATTTAGTGAACTGAAAAAACTAAAGTTTGAATCTTAAATCTTTATATTCTGACAGTAAATTACCCTTATTCCCCAGTAAATTTCAGTCATTATTGGATTATCGAAGGATAAGTCGATAAACAAGATAGACGAAAACGGCGCCGGGTTCGACAGGCTGATCTCATCGCCGAAATGACTTTGTGTTCCACACCCCGTCCGACAATATCAGCCTGCTAACCCTGCTCCACGAATTGTGTAGTTGTGGTTATTCATCCTCATATATATAAGTTTCCCCCAATTTCTGTCTTTTCCCTAAAAATCATAAAAAAAATTTCTGCATGTAAATTTTTACGAATCTGTTATTCGCTATAAATTGGCGTTAGTACCGAACGAATTTCAGCCGATTGATTATTACTAGTATGAAAAAAAGAGAGAAAGTTAAAAAAAAAAATCAGAGTAAATATTGCATTTTATTTGCTGCATCAAATAACTGTAAAAAAAAATCGGCTAGAATATTTACATTGTTAAAATTTTGCTTTGAATTTGCAATTTTACTGTCCTAGTAATAACATCACGTATAAATGGAGTCCAAAATGCGACATTCCATGGGTTATTATAGAGGATCTAACTTTGAGCTTGATCTTGCGCCAGCAACATTATGGACAAAGGTAAACTATTCGCCTTTTTCGGACAATGGACTTGGATGAAATGAGCAGAACTTCCGTATATAAAAGTGACCTCCAAGATAATAACAAAAAAAAGGAGGCAAAAAGTATAAGATTTCTATGCAACTCGCGTTCTCGACTTAGTTCCTCGCCATTTTTCCTCTTCTTTTCATTTCATTTCTCATTTTTTCATCAGCAGAGACATTTAAACTTCACTTGATGCACAGTTCTATTAAGATTATGTTATAAATTCAGGAATTATTTCTTTTACCTACTCTAAAACAAGTTGAGTTTACAGTTTTTGTAGGAGATGGAAAGGTTTCATGATTTAAAAGAATATAAAACTATATTTAAAAATTAAAAATAAAATTTTGTATTCTCTATCAATTTTTTTTGTTAATAAATTTTTTATATGCGTTCACAATTTTTTTAAATTACTCCCATCAGCTTAAAATCGCTTGAATTCTCATATAACGAAAAAAAGTTTGGCAAATTGCAAACTCTAACATTTTTACTCGAATTCAGTGAATAATATAACCTTTGTCGATTTATATGCTCGACTGCCTAAAAATAATTAAAACTCAACGGAATAATTGCATATAGGAATAGAATTTGTCTATAATGAAAAAAGAAATAGCTTCACTCATGTGATGAATAAAATTTTTTCTCGTTAAAGAAATATGTGATCGATTATGATATTTCTTCATTATTTCCTAATATTATTAAATGAGAATTCTTGCTTGAGTTTCATGGAAGCTTGTTCGACAACGCGGCCAACGTGCGACTGCATGAAATTCCAGAAATTCCGATTATGATGCTCTTGATAGATTCGCTGTATTTACTGAAATTATACAAATTTTTTTCATTGAATTTCTTATTAATTTTTTCAGATATTAGGGGAGACTGGACGCAGTTGAAACAGTCTAAAAAATTTCAAATTCAAAAAATATTTATCTAATATGCTCTGAAAATTATTTTAAAAAATTGAATATGTCCGTATTATTGTGAAAATAAAAAAATATCCCATGTATTCAAAATCCACATAAATTTAATTTTTCAGTTTATTAATGCAATAATAAATGTTTTTTATTAATGAATAACTGCTTACGAATGAAAAGAATAATTTATTGAAATTAAGAACACTTTTATTGCAAATCTTCAATTAAAAGCAAAGGGTGTTTCAACTGCAACCTGGTGGGTGTCAATTCGAACAGAGAACAAGTCAAAAGATTTTTACGGATAAAAATGTAAACGATCATTGTATTTTAATTTTGATAAATTTCCATAGGAGGATCTAGTATTGAAAACTATTGTGCCAAAACTGATGGCTTAATGATTCATACTTTCAACACAATAAATTCTAATGATTTGAGTGTTTCAACTGCGTGTTTTAACAGTCTCCCCTATATATTGCCGTGTTTTTTTTTCTGGGCCCAAGAGTTTCGATAAAAAATTTAATTTTTTTGTTAAAATTGTTCGATATATTTTATTGGGCATTCTCTCAACTGCTATTTCAGCATTGTGGCATTAATGACTGCCGTTAGATACGGTTGGAAAAACAACAGCCCCGGAAAGTCGAATGGACAAGATTATGACCGAGATGTGGATCAAGGCTGAGTGTGATTCTTGCCAACTGCTGTATACAATAATTCCGATACATATATATTGAGCATTTCATGACTCGACAACTATTCACAGCATGTGTATGCGAATGTCTATTAGATACTCACGTACACACGGGTAAAAGCATGTACAATTATTTTATTAGAGAGTGAACAATGCTCGCGAGAAAATGTTGAAAATGTTGACTAAAACATTTCTATCACAGAGCGTGGCGAACAATAGTTGAGAGAAAATATTCGAATACATGAAATGGGGGTGAAACAATGTTTCAATTGATATCCAACTAATAATCCAACTAATTCAGAGATTCTATTAAATATTCATTCACTCGTGAAACTTTTGTTTTCTTTTCATTCCCCTACTTTCAAGCCTCGACAAGTTTGGTGACTTATATTCGTTAGTATAAAGAATTCATTGTGTGGAATTGTGTTCATTGTAAAATTGAAAGTTTTTTTATAAAAAGTTCGATTTTGTCTTAATCTGTTGATACTTTGAATTGATACATATACTTAACTAGATTTTCCTTACTGTTTTATTCGATTGATTTGATTTTTCGTTTTTTAATTTGTAAAACTAAACTTATAGGTATTGAATTTAAGATATCTCCTTAAGAAAAATCAATTTCAACGAATATTGTAACCATGATTCAAAATATGATTTAATGTCATTTTTCGACGTTTTTTTATTTGCATAAATGCTGATATTTTAATTAATTTTTATCAGGAATATATATAACAATGGTATTTTTTTATTTTGTGCTGAAAAAATTTCAAAATATTAAAAAATAAATTAAATATGATGTGAAAAATAATTTTTTAATAAAGTTATATACGGCAATCGAGAAAAAAATTTTTTTTTCAAACTCAAATTATTATCAAAATTAGGATTTTTTCAAATCGCGAGATAAATAGTATATTGTGTGGCAAGTGCGCAGATAATGCAGTAATTTTCACAGCGTGAAATTTGTCACAGGCAAGAACTATATATATTCGCAGGGCGAATTTGAGGGTTGTACACAAGCCGAAGGCGAGTGTCACAATCAAACGACTCAAATGAGTCCTTGCAAATGTAGTCCGAGAGAACGAACTTTACGCTTCACCCACTAGTGAAAAAAATGAATCTTTGACACAAATATCAGCAGTAAAAAATGAGCCACTTTATGGCGACTCAAAACTAAAAAAACGAGCTTTATAGGCCTGTGTTGCAAAAAAAAAATTTCTACTCTTTTTTTTTCAAGTAACGTTCGACATGGAAAAATTGAAAAAACAAGTTTTTTGTTCCTGATGATACCTTCTTCCATCGATTTCATAGAAAAAATTCCACTTTATCGTCTACTATGTGTGTATCAAAGCACTTTTCATGATGCCTCGGATTTTTATAGCGGCTGTCCTCACTCTGTTCCATAAACACTTTTCAATGTTGAAAAAGATGTAAAACTTTTTGTTTGTTTGTTTATTTGTGTGACAAGCAGCTGAGGAAAACATGCAGAGTACTTGTGTCACTACACGTATGCGATATACATATAGATAGAAGTCAGCGATAAATTCCATGGACGTTTCAAGATCGTGCTTCAAATATACAAGCGCGGCAACTGCTAGTTGATGTCGACACGGCGTCGGCCTATCGGCATTGCTGGATGCTGTTGCGAATGTGCAACCGCCGGATATGAGAATAAGAGAGAAATATATGAAGGAATTCTCGTGTATAGAGGGCGTATCTCGCCCACAACTCGCATGGATCTGCTATGTGATGCTTCTTGATCTGGCGAGTCACGCTCTAGTAGCGTGCTTCGATAAAAGCACTTCCGTGAATCCAAATTTACGTGTGAAACCTGTATATAAGCTCTCTTTACAAAGAAATACAATATACTCTGAGATCTCCTAAGAATTTTGCTGCTTCAAAGATGTGAGAGATTTAATTAGGATATTATCGCTTCTAAAAACTTTAATTTCATGCTGTCTCGGTAATTTCACATTTGTATGCGAATAAGAAGCGTATTTAAAGACTTTGATACTTGTGAATTGTTCGCTCAACTCGATATGAAGCAATATAATGCGTGAAACAACCCGAATATCCTGTGAAAATGTAAAAATGTAAATGCTATGGCACTGGGCCAGAGTTGATTCTCGAGTACATGCGGATGTAAACCAATCCTTCGCCATAATCTCTGCCAAAGCCGATGGCTCCAGTGTACGTGTATGATTCATGAATATGTTCAGAGTATACAAGCTTAGAAACAAATTTAAATTTATATCATCCTTAAAAAAAAAATCGAGAAAACCGTGACGATTGGATATTTCTATGTTGAAGTTATTATGAATTATCTTAAAATTCAAACTGTCAAATCGTAAAATATTTTTATATCACTATATCGAAATTGAAAGTTGTTAAATTGATATTTTTGCATTTTCTATATAGATCATCTCACCCCTTTAATCCGGTTAAAAAATCTGCATTGATAGAAAAAAAAAAAAAAACAGTTTTCATTGAATAGCATACGCTATTCAATTTTTAACATTAGCATATTCATTAAAATTCCGTAATGTATACTTTATTCCCGTTACTGACAGTTTGTATGAACATTTCAAATGCATTGAAAAGCCCCTATATATTTTCATCTTCCCGCTCAATTTAGCCTAAAGGAACGTTTTTCATCCAACACTGTGCTTTACTTTTCAAGCTCTTGGCACGGTATTGGCTTTTGGTTGATGGCTTGGCCTTTTTTTTCTTTCTCTATTGCCGATTTCATATCTCGTTTGAGTTATTAATTCGTATTTATACTAGTATTCATTGGGAACAAACAGAGTCGATGATACAAAGCTATGTTATTTGTATAAAAAATGGTAAAATAAGAAATATGCCCGGGAGCTTGTTATCGCTAACTCGAGAAAAATAATATATATCTAGACTTTTTAGGTATAACATATAAAACTGAAATTGGCTGGAATAATAACGTTGAGAACAAAAGGGTTATTTCTTTTAAATACTTTTAGCTCTAGGCAGAACATCGGTTTAAGGTAGTTGTAGCGCTATAGTCCAGCTATAAGATAGAGCCAAGATATCCAGCTATAACCTTCGTCTAAACTTGAGTGCCCCCGTCCGTATAGTTGCGTAGACGCTCGAGCAAGCTTTTTGGCTGCGACTGTCATGAATTCGGTGCGTGCAGGCCTAATCCCGCACTCCGCGCCCTTCTAACCCTGACTTAGCGTGGAAAACCATGAAACTGCAATGATTTAAGCATAAATATTGACGAAACTACATGGTCAACCTCTTTGATTTTTTTTTGTAATATTAATTAATTATTTATCTTCCGAAATAACAGTTTTTCAGAAGAATATTGATTTAAAAAAATACTTCTTGACACAAAATATCAACTTTTTTGCCCATTTCCCTCTGCTTACAGTGTTAAGCATCTTTTAAGTTAATTATGCAACGAACTAGTCTTATTTACCTCAAATAGAGGTAAGAATTACTCAAAAACACCAGAAAAATGATCATCTATAGTGCTTTTTGCAAGAAAAATTTCATCCCCTTTCTGGAAAAAAATGCCCCTTTTTAGCAAGCAAAAAAAAGTAAGAACTGACTCGATTCATTTCAAAGCCTATGACGAAGACACATTTTTTTATTGTTATAATAAATTCCAGTTATAAAAACTCCCCACTGCTCTTCCTCCCGCTCATGAGCGGGAAATCTAATTTTATTAAGAAATTTAGAATGTGGGGCTGCACACTTTTACATGTAAAAGCGTATCCTATTTTGCAACACATTCTCCTACAACAAATTAAACTAAGAGAGAGTCTCTGGTATTTTTCTTCCCACTCGGCAAAAAAGAGTCGTTTAACTCCCTGAAAAGAAGAAGAATCTTATGACCCTCTTTCATACCACTATGACGAAAATTTTTTTCTTCTACATATTGAAGACCTTTCAGATTTTTTTACGGAGCACTTTTTAGCAGAGTATAATGCGATACATTTTGAAGAAATATGATTTTAAAGTTATTTTATTATAAAGAATTTACTAATTGCGTGAAATACTATCCTATAAATGAAGACATCATTTCTAGTTTTATATACTAAAAGTTTCACAACTTGCATATCCCATTTGAGATCTGAATTTACGGTGCTTCACACATTCAGCAAACGTGTTGTGTTTCAAAGTTTTCCACAGATAGCAGAAGAAAACCTGACTTATACTACGTCGACAAGTGAAAACTAAAGTACCTTGAAGGTATACTGCGCGATGCGCTGGATTTCTATGGTAAACTTTTGTCGTCCAATTCAACTTTCATTTGCGTTCATGGATATATAGTTCTCACAGATTGAGGAGAGCTTACTGTAGTTTCGTATAGTTAACAGGTGGTACTCGGCATATATTATGACAGTACATAATGCTGTCTGTGGCAATCGAGGCCGATTTACACCGACCATTTTGATGGTATTATTGTTCCGTATTGACGCGCTCGATATGCGATTAGATTTACTGAAATGTACATATCTCACTCACCGATTCTGATGACTGGAGGTAAAGACATTGCAGTAGTAACCAGAATGACAATAACGGCAAACAGAAGTGCCATTGTGCTCCACTGATATGAACGGATAGTGCCACTTTACGTTATTTACATCATAGTTCACTGTCGTTATTTACACATTTTTATACGTGGTTTTAGATACTTTTTTTTATACTATTCTCCTCATAACTAAGTTTTTATTTTTTATTAGCACCTTGCAGACATTTTCATTGTTTTTTTCGGCACAGCACTGTTTTTTAAACTTTCCATAATTCGTATTCTGAAACAAAAAAAAATTACAGTAATTAAAATTTTTTAAAAACAGAGATTTAACAAAAATTTTTTTACATAAATCTATATAAATTTTATTAAATAGAAAATTTCAAAAAAACAATTTAATAGTTTTTATTTAATTTTTTTTTTGTGAGACGTTTTTTGTTGATATTTCTAAAAATAATTTTTGTGCTTTGAAAAAACCGTATCCAACTAATTAGAATTATCAAATAATTATTTTCATAGCCAGAGTTCATATATTGTTTTAGTAAAAAGACAGTCTGGTGAGCAGATTTCATAATATATTCATACATCCAGATGAAAAAGCTTCTTGTATGAATCTAAAATTGAAAGCTTTATCATTATAACACTCTGGTCTAGATGTATAACTTTTTCCATAAAACTTTTTTTACATTTAATTAGGCAAATTAGTTGGACAGTCTCACCTACGCTTGCTTCAATTACTGCGTGTATTAAACTATTTTAGAATTTAATTTCTGTAGCGCATGAGTTTTTAAAAGTTTATAAATATATTTAAAATTTTGGGCTGAGTTGGTGATTTTTTTCAGAGGTAAAAATAATTTTTGGATATCTTTGTATTGGCAATATTTTATAGATGATAACAATAATTCAGATAGTTATTTATACAAAGCCTCTATCATGATTTTTATTCTACATAAAAACTTAACTATCCAAAGCTGTAAAAAAAGTCTTCGTAAATGGAGTAACAAAGTCAAGTTTTAGTGATAATAAAAATGGCTACACATTTATATTACGCCCAAGCGTGATGCTACGATAAAATTCAAAAACATGTGAGAGAAGTTTCATATATGAAGAAAGGTTTCTCTGCTAGTGACAATGGATTTTTTTTACTAAAATTTCTATATAAATCAAATTAATATTTAGATTTAAATTTTCCCACTCTTTTAACTGACCAATAAGGTTAGTATCCTTGCGGAACTTTCGAAATATTTGCAATCTATCTCGAATAATTTGACTTATTATTGAAATGAAAACGCAGATATGGCTTGAAAAAAATGCTCATCTAGAAAATGGTCTCGAATTAAAAATCTTTTTTCTTGATTTCCTTTATAACAAATTTTTTTTTCGACATTTAGATTTTACCTCATTTTTAAGTGCATTAAAAACAATCTACAAATGAAAAACATTGCGAAAAAATTTTCAATATTTTTTGATAATTTATCGCATTTAATTAATTTTCAAAGAAAATTTCAGCTCAAAATCAAACGAATCATAATTAGACTTGTCATATATCGCGTGTCTATAAAGGATGCGCAAAAGGCTGTATACAAAAACTTATTTTACTGCTTTAAATCGAAATATCTTCAAATCTACAGGAATTTTTATCGAGAAGACTTTTTAGTACAGTATTTTTTTTTAAACTACAATTATAAGATCCTCAATAAAATTGATCAAACCTTTAGCGAGATATTAGCAAGAATATTGTTCGTGACTTTATGATATCACGCTCTTCTATATACACGTAAAGAGTTTTATTCGAACGGTTATACTATGATATTATAGTGAAAATTTCTCCATGCGAATTACAAGCAAAATAGAGATTTACTTTTATTTTGTCAATAGTAACCATTGCAATAATAATGTGAAGATTCTAAAATTCGAAGCGCGTAGAAACCTGTTCAATTTTTGAGGCATCTATAGTATAGACTTTGCAATAACGTATAGTAAACATTACCATAATTCATGTTGAGAGCTCTACCTCCACAAAATTCTCTCCGTGTAGTTTCGACAAGATATATGTATGTAAAAAAATGGTCAACGAATAATATCGAGTCACGTTTGAATCGTGGCTTTAATTATCGTCTCGATGAACTTTTTTATAAGCTAAGGGGATCGTCAAATTAAAATATCCAAGCGAGATATCAAACGAGAATTATAAGAATATTCTTAATTAGATTTTCTTTTAAAGCAGCTTTTATAACTTTTTTTTATATGCCAAAAAACATAACCGAAAATTTTTTACACGTCATGAAAAAAAGAAAATCATATCGTTTTTACATCAGAGAAACATAACATTTTTATATGTATGTTTATAATATTAAATTATATGAAATGCATGTTGATTGCGTATATTTTGGTACATTTGTACGATTAGAACATCACGAAAGCCGGCTGGTGGACTACTGATAAAGTGAAAATCCAATTATTTCCTGCGCGTTACAACGTTTACCAAATATATATAGCCTAATCAAACGAATAAACCAACTTGACTATAAAAACTATGGATTGAAGAAGGCAAAGTTACCTGTTCTTCAAATTAGGTTAACGTAAATCCCTTTATAGGGTAACACTAATGGCGGTAGCGTGAGCGGCATATTGTCACATCACTGATGGCGACCTCTACAAGTGCATTTAGTGAAAGTTCGCGTGTGATCTCATCACTATACTTTCGTATAGATAAATCGATAACATTTAATTGCATCACATTAATTACCCCTATTAGAATAGACCGTAAATTTCCACACAAGAATTTCCAATTTCCTATATTCAATTAATCTAGCTGTTTATAAACGAGATAAATTTATCAAGCGATGAAAAAAAGTGGCGGTTATATGTATGAATCCTTCTTCAGAATTCAATGTCATTCCCGGAAAAGCGGCTTATACGTTTATTTCCTTTTGTAGCCCCCACGAACGCGCAATGTACTTTTTTTTTCTTGGTTTTCTTTTTTTTTTTCTGCGACAAACAACTTTATTTCATTCTTGGCGACGCGGAGCGACAGATATACGAAAGGAGCTACGGTGGGAGCGAGGGTTTAGACATGAAACAGTTATATGTATTCAGTAGTTGTGATGCCCTCTCTTCCCTCGAAGATTCCCCAGAGACAAAAACGACTATACGCGTGACCTATACTCTTAAATCGACGATGAAAACATCAGATTTTCTCTTCTTTTTTTTCTTCTTTGTTTCATTTGAAATTGCCAGAAGCTATGAACATCAATTCCCATGGGTCCAAAAGAAGAGAGGAGAATTTGCTCCATAGGCATATAGACCTTACCAAGAGAGTAAAAAGCAAAAAAAAAAATCGTAAAAAGGTAATGGTCTCTGACACAGTCATAGTGTCACCTGAATCTTTTCTCTGACAACTATAACTTTATTTAACAAAACTGCGAAATTTTGAGATATTTGCTATTTTAGCTATACTTTAACAAGTTTAAAAAACGTAACTCTACCCTTAGGACATATTATATAAACTATTAATATGTTTAATCGGCAATATACGGTAATCCGAACTGAAATAATATTTTAAATAATTGCATTCAGTGTTTTTCAAATTTTCTACATGTGCAAGTTTTTTTTTTTTTTTTTTCAATTTTTTCGCAATAATTGATTCACTATAAAAAAATTAAAAACTTTTTAAATGCCTGCTGATTTTATTTTTATAAAAATGAAACAAATTTTTAGATAAAAATCAAGACAAAATCTTAAATTTTGTCTTAATTGAAGTTTTAAAAATTTTATTCAAGACAAAATTTAAGATTAAATTCACGATTAAAATAATGAAGATGAAAAACAAGATTGAATTTAAGATTTCCAAAATATCCAACCAAAACAAAAAACAAAACACAATTCAAGACTAAATTCAAGATAAAAAAAAAAGACCAAATTCAAGACAAAAATTTCACACTCTCATCTCAATTTCTAACCTGACATTACTATAAATTATCGAATATTGTCAATCACACGTATTACTCTTTTTTTTTACATGCGTTAGTATTTCCCCTTCCATACTAAGTCTCTGGCCCTTATTATAACTAAATGAAAGCAAACAAGTAAAAATGTTTAAAAATAAAGCTGCACTCTAAAAAATAAGTACCATAGCATTTTAGTCAGAAATATTAGCGAAAATGGACTAGTCGAGTATATAGATCACACCCTATTTCTTCGCATAAAGGGTGCGTAATACCATTACTTTGTTCAGGAATAGATCGACTCTAAATGAAAAAAATTTATTCAATTAAGAAAATTTTAATGATGATCATAATTTATAATTACGCTATACCAATATATAAATCGTATAATCGAAATTTCAATAGGAAACACACTGTTTTATATAATATACATATAGAGAACTAAGTTGGATCATTATTAAACTATGACTCTAACTACAATTTAGCGAATCAAGTGTTCTCACCCATTACGCGGAATTGCTTGAGGGTTTTTCTCTCAGTACCCACTTGCAACGTTTGTCCTCATCAGCATCCTTCACCAAACTTAGCCGAACAAGATATATATATATATATAATAAAACACTCGATAAACTCGATTGTAAACTTGCAATTTAATTTGGCACTTGTTTATATGCAACTTGCAATACACTGAGTATACCTTCAACTGTTAATTTTATTTTTCTTGTTGTTTTTTACTCAAGTTTTACTATATACACTTTGAGTTTTAATGTTTTAATTTTTTTTTATAAACCCCTTTCTACCGAGATTAAATACAGAAACATTTTTTTTTTGCTCAATTAAAGCTTGTTCAAAAGCTCTTTGATGATGTAGGAGTTTTCACACTTTTGAAGTTCACAATTTTTTTGACAGATTGATTATAGAAATGTGGCACCCATTTCCGACGGTAAATCTCGTTGAAAATATATGTTTTTCAAATTGTTTATTTATTTTGGGAGTGTAATTGTTTTTAATCTATGCATTTACTTATTTATTCGCTGAAATTTCAATTTAACTGAACTTAAAAATGACTTATTCACAAATCCAATATTTTGCTTTCTTCTTGGCGGCTTGCGGTTTTAAAGGGGATGTAATACACGTTAAGTATCAATTTTGTGTTTTATAATTTTTTTAAAACACTAAAAAATTGTTTAATAATTTTTTTTATACGAGAATTATTTTCTATCACAAAAACGTCACGTGATCACATAAACACTACATAATATTTCACATGAAAATTGAATTTCACGTGTAATTCAAAACATTGTTTTATTTATTGGTAAAAAAATAATTTAACGTGAAATATTTCTTAATCAATTTGTTTTTAATAAAAGAAATTTGTTAATTGTTGTGGATTGAATTTATATCAATTTTTTTTAGACATTTTAACAAGCTGGTAACGGGCACTGTTTTCATTCGAAATGAAAGCACTGATAATCCAAAAAATAGAAAATCCAATAAATAGTTTAATTCCGTTAATGGGTGGTTCACACGCGGTGCAGCAACAACACTCCCTTGTTTTTCGTTCGCGCGGTGCGATGATCGCAAAAGACGCGCGGGCACTGGGGCTGACACAACTTACGAACACCAAAACGGGCGATGCCCGCGGTGGCACGGAGGCGCCGCTACCCTCGAGATTGAACGCGCGCGCACACGCGGTCCGCATGGCGTCCTACATGCAAGAGGCTAGAGTATGCGGAATCGGCGGTATCGTAGCTTTTAGGGTGAGTATGGCAGTTGCAGCCTATTCATCTTTATTTCGCTGGTGGTGTATGCAATGGACACTATATAGCCCCATCCGTGTCACTTGGTGAAATAAATCATCAGCTTAACGTGACATAGTTTATGACACTTTTTATTAGCCAGTGCATGACAGAACTTCTCAGATATTTGTTCCGAAAATATAAGAGTTTATAAATACGAAAAATTCGCACAGTACAGAAGTAACATGTTTTTCAATTTATACCCATAAGTTAATTAAAAATTATGGAAAAAGTTTTTGTGCATAATAGGAAAAAAAATTTATTTTGCTGTAATTTGTTAAAATCACAAAAAAACTCCAAGCCGAAATTCAGACCTCTACATTACAATGACTTTTTTCCAGACTGAAAGTTTCAGTTTTAGTTTTTTTGGTTCTTAATTCTAAATGCAGAAAATCATTTTATAGTTTTTAATTATTTCAGACATTGTGAAATATCAGAACATGTTTTTTCAATATAACAAATAATTGTATTGTTGTATTCATATATAGCAATTATTATATCAATTTTAATCCGTAGAACGATAGAAGATTTTTTTTTAATCGAACAAAATAATTAAAGGTTCCATCTCAACAGCCTGTCAGGCATGTGGCAAGCACGGAATAGTTATCAGAAATAACAAGAGTAATCTGATGCAACAAAATAACTAGTATAAAAAATTTTTTTGTTTAAGAATTGAGCTAAAACACTCGTTTTAGCAACCTCATTCTCGGTCGGTACAAGCGCGGAGTTGAAAAATCTTCAATTTTTTCTTCTGAAACAGCAAGATAATTTTTTATATACACCCTTTTGATTTTAGACACGCAATATAGTAATTCTGATTATAATGTTGTTTGATATTGGTGTTGAAAAATTTTGAAAATGTTAAAAAATAAATTAAATCCAACGAATCATGAAAAATATTGAAATTTCTTTTTAGTTTTGCATTTTTAAACGTATTTTTAGAGCAATTAAAAATAAAATGAGGCAAACTTAAATTTTCATAAATAATTTTTCAACATGTAAATTACGAAAAAGAAAAATTTTAAATCAAAAACATTTCAAAAGTAGTAGTTTTTCGTGTTTCTCAAATGATGCAGATCCCATTTCTATGGTGTATTAAATTCTCTAATTAATTTTACAAGATGATACAGGATACGTTTTTTGCAAGTTAAAGTATTTTAACTAGTAATCAAGTGACTCTACATGATTTACCCCATCTACCGAGGCGGTAAATTTGCACGAATTAACGCAAATTCCTGTGGTTGCGACGAGAATACAAAACTCTTGGCAAACTGTGCGCCATTGGTGTGGGATATCTTTGCACATTTGTACAAAAAAAAAAGAAATTTCAGACTATACATATAGCGGAAGAGCCATCAGAGAAAAGTTATGTTTCCGGGAAGATGACTGCAGGGAGACTTTGGAGTTTTCATCCTTTAATTACTGCTTGGCATTTATTTTGGCTTAAGCTTATTCTCAGAAGACTACTACACTCTGTGATTTAGCCTTCGGGCCATTTAAATATTGGAATTTAAAATTTTTTTCCTCAACTATAAATTAGCTTATGTACTTTGAAGTACAATATAAATTATTTAGAATGAAAAATCGAGGTTTTTAATATAGGATTAAAGAAACTCAAAATTGATTTGTACAAAGGGTGGCAGTAAAATTTAGGTCTTGCTTTGCTTCCACTGATATTTTCCTGGAATATCGCCAAACCCTTTGTGCAGCTTTGTGTTCACGTCAGCTAGATCTAGTGTGAGTTTCATATTTGAAACTAACTATTCAATGCAACACAATATAATACCAATTCAATATTGAAGATATAAAGTTAGGTGATATAATTCAGTTGACTCCATCATCAGACATGACGTGATGGGAAGGTAGAGAAATAATCTTCTAATGGATTAGTTAAATAAAAAAATTTTTTTAACATTAAATTGCGTGTCTAAAACGAAAAGGTCGTATCGCAAAAAAATTGAGACCTCATCACTTGCTAATATCTCAATAAGCATGCGAGTTACATAAATTTTGTATGAGACCTTTTTTATAGCTGATAAAATTCTCTACAAAAAAGGTGTCTTAATAAAAATTCCTATCTTCAATAGTTTTAAAGATATGGAGATTTAAAACAGCAAGATAATTTTGAGAAATAAAGATTTTTCGAAAGAAATGTTTACATTCTGTAGTTTTGAAAAATTTGATCGTAAACAGCAAATTAATGTTATGTATATACGCTTTTCTAGCTTTAGTCACGCGATATACACAGAGCAAGTAACATATTACCTATTAAGGGCTTGTTAGGGAATTCTTAGGATGAAGTATCTGCTAATTTAAAAAATCGCGACAGAATTTGTTGCGAAAATGATTTTCAAGCGCAAAATCCTCTAGATAAGATCCCTGTTTGTAGTTAAGAATAATGGTTGTAGATATACGCTTTCGTCGACTAGAAGGAATATTAAACCCGATATATAGCGTCATCGCCCAAGTCTTTTCAACTCGCCATTAGCAAAGCCGTTAATTACGCTTCTAAAAACGACCATCACAGAGGCCGCGTGCTGGTTGAGCTGTGGGAAAAAATTGGTATTAAAAAAAAATTAGAGGATAAAAAATAAGTCACGCTTGGCATCAGGGTTTGGTCTCTCTCGGACCCATTCTACTTTCTATGGATCCACTTATCATACACTGAATAAATTTAGCCAAAGTGCGATAAGCTCAGTGGTAGAGATCTAACAGCGTGAAAGCTTAAATTAATGAAGGCTATTTTTCTATTGTTTTCCTCTGGAATGTACATTCCAAATATGATTTAAATGCTGTGACTTTAAGTTTTTATGTATAGGAATATCCCTTTGTGAATTTTTTTTTGTTTATTAAAACAGTAAACTCTGAATGACACTATTTTTTCCTTGGCTTACTGAACGATCGCCCCCACGAGTCCGCGCGTTCAGGCGTGTCGGGACAACGCCTTCATCAGCAAGGTTATGCATTGCCAATCGTAGTGAAGTTGTCCAACCGGAATTCGCGTGTTCTAGAAAACTCGCAGACAGTTTATCTGCATTTTCTTTTTCAGTTAGTTAGCGGATATATGCAGTGAAACTAAGCGATTTTATGAATTTATGCGCTCTACGCATATATCATTGAACCAGTATGTTTAACACGTAAATAAAATAACGCGTTTATACGAACGCAGTAAAATTTTCAAGTGTCATTGTCTATGTGAGAAAATAGAAAATAAATATTAGATTACAGATAATTTTTTTTTATTTGTTTCAGTGCATGATAAAAGTACATCTAACATCACTTAGAAGCCGCGGTGAAAGTATTCTTGCAAAGCATAACGAGAATAATGATACTAGTACTCTATTTTGCTGCATCAACTGCGTCTCGAGACGCACTTATAACTTGTTGACGAGAGTATACTTGCTGGTGCCACTTGGGTTTTGCTAGAAGCTGCTTTGAATTTATATAGCAACACCCTCCTAAATTTCAAAGAAAAAAAATTTTACCACCGCTCTTTGTCGGCTTAAAAAATATTTTCAGAAAAATTTTCTTCATCACTATATAAATTTTTCGCATATAAAAATTGTGTATGTAAATATATTCATGATTAAAAACCAGATATAATGTTAGTACTCATAAAAGTCGTGGCTTTTGAAGTATTTGCATTTGAGAACTGACGTAAAATTAATCGAATTTCAGTTAATAAACTTTGCATCGAAGCGTGGACGGAGTAATTGGCCCTTAGCGTTGCTTGTACTAACAAAAGCATCCGGCACAGGATCAAGTTCATACTCAGAGATAAATATTAGTTTATTGTAGGAAGAAAAAATTATATGAAGATAATATTAATACAAACGATTAATGTTGGTTTTTGAATTGAATTTATATAACCATGTTCAATGGTTCAAAAGGAAATTAATATCAAAGGTTGAATTCAATTTCTCTTAGTCATGTTTTTCCACAGTACCAGAATATAAATACCATCATAATATTATAACAATAAAAAATAAAGCTTCGCTGTAAAAAAAAGTACGCCAAGCACGATTTTCGTTGAATAGAAAAAAAAAAAACAACCATGTCAAAAATCATCAAAAATATACATATAATCATATACATAATTTTAATAAAGAAATTTCAATTTTTCCGCTCGGTACCTCTTATAGCTGTGTAATTATATTTTTATATATGCAAAAATAGTGTGTTTAATGTGTAACACAACATGTGGAATTAAATAACTATATTGATTTTTGACGGCAGATTCTTTTTATAAAGCATGTGCGAAGGCATATAATCAATTGAAGACCCGCAAATGTAGTCTCTGATGGGTCTTCTGACGTCGAATAAAGGCTTTATAATTATTACAAAATATCTACTATCTATACAGCTTAAGCTTTACATAATTCGGAGAGTTAATGTTGGATAAAAAATTTTTTTTTCGTTAAATTCTCGAGACTGATATCTATTATTTATGAATTTAAATTCAAGTCTTTAAAATAATAAAAGATGTATAATTAACGTTGGATAATAATATATCTCATGTAATGAAGAGAGTTCATTGCTTAATGATATCTAATTGAGACGTTGCAATGAATATACAGTAAGTAGCTTCCTAGTTTATATATACGCTACACATTGTAGAAGAGCGTTATAATCTGTGTAATCGGCTTTCGTTACTCGCCCTCGACACGCAAGGCTACGTAAAAAAAAAAATGGTGAGGTTTCTTCAGCCGCGTATACACCGGCAAGAAGCCATTACTCCATAAATTCGTATACGTCCTATAAAACAAAGCAAAAAAATATTCAATAATTAAAAACTCGTATAAAAGAATGAAATAAAACAATTTTTAATTGAAATTTCTCATTGAATTTCACTCGACAAAACAATTTTATTCATCTATATTTTTTTTATTAACATAGTTTTCTTAATTTTTATAGCTTTATCTCAACCAAATTATCATTCACTCGAGTCATTGAATAAAATCGTATTGCTACACACACACACAATAATAAATAAATGTTATTTACGTCTATGAAAGTCAACAGGATTTTTTTTTAAATTTATTTTCTGGAGATTTTAATATAATATTTGACAAATAAATCTTTTTAAAGTGTTTTAAATATATTTACACTAATTATTATAAATTATAAACTTAAAAAAATACCGTCGATAAGATATATCTTAAGGATTAGCACATATTTATGGATTTTTTAATTGTTTATGTCATTATATTCTCGGCGTCATTTTTTATTTTCATTAAACAGGCAATTATTTTTGCTATATACATAATCGCACAACACAAGAGTTCCTTATAGTTTATCATAAAATCGTACGACGCATTCCGGTAACATATTACACAAGCGACTGAGGTATGTTTATTATTATAATAATAAAAATGAAAAAAACCTTAAGGACACTGTACTTATTACTACAAATCAAATTTATAATTATTCACATTTCACATTCCCTTGCAACGTGAAAAGGCGACGGCTTTTATTCGATAAAATAGACTACATTTTTCCTGAATTGTAGCAAGCGAATCGCCTATAGGAAGACATTGCAACACCTTGTACTCTAAGAGCCATGCAATTTCTCCAGCGTTGCAACAACTGGCCTAAGGCACAGGTCTCGCTGATTGGTATCGTCAATCCAGAGCATTGAAAAAAATTTGACAGTTTTCTTTCACGCATTTTATTCGCTACTTTTTGGTTTATTAGTTGGAAAAAAATACAGGTTTATTTATTGATGAGAAAATTGTTGGGAAAAAAAATTTTTAATTTGGATATAGAGAAAATATCGATTGTATATAGTAAAACCCTCCAGGACATTCGTTCGTCACAATATGAGTCTCGATGTAGTCGACCTGTTTCGATGTGCATTGTAATAATGACGGCTTCGACGTCAGTGACAAGTTTCACGAGATATAGCATGAATTCTCGATACCAATACCAATTTTTTTCCAATCTTCTGCTTGCATGCACTCCCTCGGCGTTTTGTACCCTCAATTGTTCAGTCTGTAGAATCGCAAATAATAACGCGAATGTTGCGATACTTGTAAACGCATATAGACAAAATTTTCCTGCAAAATAAATTATTAAGATTTTTTTCTACTTTAAATAGACATTTTAAAAATGTTAACAACAATTCTAAAATAATGTTTTTTGTTTTGTTTTATCGAATTCAATTATTTATGGTTTATTATTGTCGTAATATTGAGGAAAATAGAAAATATTTTTTAACAATGAATGTCGAATGGAGCATTTTTTTTTATCCAGTGACATTTCATGGATCATTGAAAAAATGACTGTGAGATTATCAATAATTTTGCACCATTTATCAAAAATTATTTCCCCTTGTCAGGTCTTGAAATTCCCTCGAGGGCGAATATCTGATAAAATCTACATCGCAATGTAAGGCTCTTGAGCGGCGATAAAAATGGAAATATCTGTAGGGAATAAACGTCGCTTATTTCGTCTCTCAGGTCTTCATATAGTTTTCTCCGACTATAAAGCACAAGTAGCATCCATGGTAGGACTTGTCACCCGTTGACAATTCTGCATTTAGTTCGATTTTTCGGCCGCAATACTCTTTCCTCACGCTCGTGCCGATCGATGGAACGAGCGAGAGAGGTTTTAAAAAAATCCAATAGACAAGAGTGCTTTTTAATGATGCCCTTCGTTCGAAAGACAGAGAAATTCCCTCTATTTAATGGCCATTCAATCGATTTGATGAAAAAAAATTGCACTAATCACATTTTCCCCTTGACATTTCTGTCAGTATTTGCTGGTGTTATCGCCTCTTGACTATACAGATAGTATATAAGGCCAAAAATGATTAATAATCATAGCAACAATTTTTTAATTATTTATTCATTGATTTTAAATTAGATCAATAGATACTCTATTCTAAAATAAACATTTTTTTTAATAAAAAATGCAATTTTCGCAGTTTCAAATTTTTTACTCTTACAAATAATTTTTGTTTTATACTATTAAATAATGATAAAAACAAAATTAGTATTGAAAAAATAAATTTTTCATTAAAATTACAATAAGAAGTTATTAAATTAAAATCGTGTGTATTTAAAACGAAAAAACGTATATTGTTTACGGTGTTATACTTGTTAATATCTTGATAAAAATGCGAGGTGGACAAATTTTGTTAATAATCTTTTTTATAGCTAATAAAATTCTCTACAAAAAAGGTTTCTTGAGATAAATTGTCATCGTCACTAGTTTCAAAGATATTTAGATTTAAAACAGCAAGATAATTTTGTATGTAATCCATTTTGACTTTAAACACGCGATATATTAATATTAATTAATATTGACTTAATTTAAACGTGCTGAGTCAGAAAATACCAAAATTTTCTTAAAGTCGCGTCATAACGGCTGCAATAGTTAGATTTTTAACAAATCAACTAAAAAATATCCAATAATAAAAAACAATTTTCAAATTTTATTTATTCTAGTTAGATAAGCTCAAGAACATGTATAATTTAACTTTCACTACAAATTAAAGAAAAAAATTTTAATCTTAAAGAGCCATCACATGCAGCACTTTAGCACAAAACTCTTGATTACTTAATCGACTCAAAAACGTAAATAATTTAATTAATACGTGACAATAGTTCACATGACTAAAAGTGTTAACGAGAAAAATACCGCAACAGAGGAAAAAAAAAGAAACGAGCAGTGCACGTGAATGGAGCGTGCACTGTATATGTGGGCAGTGCGCTCGGTTTACTTATATATCGCATGTACCTATATTCTGCGCGCGTAATAATACAGCAATAAATAGAGAACCTGGTCACCTGGGCAGTATATACGATAATATAAGTGCACTAGTGCAGCTGTAACGATGCAACAACGACGACTGACACACAACTATCAAGCAACACCGTGCACACCAGCTTTAGGCGTGGTTCTTGCGTAATTTTCTCAATAAACGAGTAAAGTCGCTCTCGTTTGCCCTATACATATCCATACCATTGAATAGTGTGTACTTAAAAGGTCTCGTCTCTGTGCGATCAATCAACTTTCTGATTAAAGTAAAAAGCCTTCACATTATTCCCCCCAGGAATCCAACTATTTTGTATATAATTTTCCATTTTTTTACAATAAAATTCAATCACTGAAAATAAGTTAATTAAACTATATCAAAATAAATTATTCGTGTTTAATTACTATATTATTAATAGAGCGATGAAATTTCAATTTAAAACATTTTTTATTTCGTAGAAAAAAAAAATTCTTGAGAATGGATTTTTATTATTTTTTTTTTTTTTGTAAATAACATCGATAATTTTCTAAAGAATTTTACACAATTAAATTTTATAGCTACCATAAATAATAGGAGTAGAATTTAATTTAAGTAAAAAATATTCTTGCAAAATATTGTCTTTGATTACAAATACGAAATTGATCGTGCAAAAGTATTTAATTCCTATAATGCTATTTATATATTCTATATTCGTGGCTTTCGGATAGCCATCGAGAACTAGCAGAGTGACCGTGTTACACAGTCACAGCTCAACTCACATTTACATAATTTCAATGGCGTATCGGAGAACGCAGTAAATTTAATAAACTAAAAACGATGCCTTGTTGCACCGAGTAACATGGTTTGCAGTGTTTCAGTGTTATGCAACGTTAGATAGAAACAATATTCCGTTCATAATAGCATGGAAATCGTACAGGCATGGCTGGTAGCAGGATTACAATTCAGTATATAGACGATAATATCCAAATTGTTCAGATTTATAGCATATTTTAATTTTTATAAGTTTACGTTTATATATAGTGTTGATATAGGAATTTAATCTAAGTATTTATTCACGTTCTTACAACTCGCTTTCTGGCTTTTGTTATTATTTCTAATGTATGTGTATTATCTAATTTCTAACGGGGACATTTAAGGGAGCGATATTCACTGTTGTTTGTGGTGCTTCGTGCCCAATTATCGAAGCTATCGTCGTTTCTTGCTGGCGCGTAATTATCTGATACGCGATATTGTTTGTAATTTGCAATTATTATTGCCAATTATCTCTGATAGATTAACTAGTATAAAAAATGCGGTAGTTTAGATATGATCAAGATATTCATCGTAGACATGGGATATTATTAACAATATTTTTACTTTTTTAGGATATATTTTTTTTTTTTTCAAATTAATGGAAAAACTTTTTTCTATTGTTCTTGATTTTAGATATATTGCTACACGGTTTTGTGAATTTGTAATTCTTCAAGATATCTCGAAAATGACGCAAATTATCAAAAAATTTTATTCTATATTTCTTGTAGAAAATTGAATTTCCAATTATTTAATAAGAATAATATTTTTCATTATCTTGCCTGGTTATCGAGTTATCCGTAAAAAACTAAAAAAAAAAAACCACGAAATTGAGATTTATCGAAGAGGTTTAGATATCCCTACAAAAATTTGATGAAAAAAAATAATTCTTCATGTCAAGTTTACATGAATAAAACAATTAATACTCAATTGTTGTTAATTAAAAAATTTTTTTGGAAAATATCCATCTTCTTATCTATGTGTAACATAAATTATGAGAATATTGAATGCATGTATCTTAATAAATTTCTCATCTCACGAGCTTTCATCTTAATTATAGTTCAATCTTAATTATTCATTAATTATATGCAGTCAATCAATTTCAAACATTGTATGCATCAATTTCCAATATAATAAAAATTTTATTTATGTTCCTAAAAAACTTAAATAAAATTTATGATTACCTGTTTTTTCAAATCATCACTTGAAATCGATTTGAATTAAAAAAAAATTAAACATTCAAACTGAGTATAAGTTTTAACATATGTAGACGTATTTTTTACAAAATCAATGAAGACATGCTCGCGGTTTATACACCGTGGACGAGGGTACCTGAGCAGAAATTAAATTACCAGGCTCTCACGTGCTGCTTCATCTTATTTATCTATATACCGTGTGATATATGAGACTTGTTGCAGCAGACATTAGAGTATAATCAACGTAGGCTTTATATATAGCCATGCTTCTCATGCTACTCATTTCCTATTAAATATTTTCCAGGAAGAAAAATAAACAAAAAAGTTCCATAAAAAAAAGAAGCTTTTTTTTTAGATTTTCTGTGGGTAAAAAAAATTTATAGTTTTTTTTTATTTCCATATTTGTTTTTGATAATATTTTAATTTTCATTTTATATCAAAATAAATAGTGTAAAACTTTTTTTTTTAAGTTTTTTATGACATAATTGTGCTATACATTTATTTAAAAAAATTTTCTCAATATCTTTTATTCGCATTTCTGCGCGAAATATATGATTATCATATAACTAAGCCGGGAAATATCCAAGATCGTCGTTTCAAGAGGCTAAGCTCTCTTGAATTTTATCGCAGCACATCGTTAACTGCTTCTGCATTCGCGTATAAGAAATATATATGTGCGAGAACACGAGCGCAGCAGATGTCGCTGATCGACATTTATATTGTCGAAATGCGTGTATTGTGTTTCAACGAGCTTTCAGGTTGCATCGTATAGATAGAATAATGGTTATTGGATCGAAAAGTTTTTCGCAGATAGCTTCGTAATGATATTTTCATGAATGTGTTACCCGCGTGCCAAATGAATGGAATTTTTCGAATAAAAGCTATCCATCCAAAATAGTCTATTAATTTTACATTGTTTACACGTGTTCTAATGCACAACATTTATTAAATACCAATATACAAATAAAAGTTCCATTTCACAGTTTTTAATTTTTCCATGGTTTAATAATTAAAAAAAATTTTAAATTTACTAAAAATTTACATTCTATGCTGAAATGTAAATTTTGTGTTTAAATGAAGATTCACAATAAAACAATTTTTATTTTTAATAGATTATTTTTTTTTATTCGTAAGAATTTATTTATCGATGAACAACATTAATGATTGCATTAATAAACTGACATGTTGAATTTCTATGAATTTTGGAATACGATTAGATTTTACAATAATTTTGAGAGTATATAAGGAGAATGAGGGGTCAAATAGGAGTACTTAAAAAAACGTTAAAACCTGAAAAAATTGAAATCAAACTTTATTTAAACTATTATCCAATCGTCTGTCTAACTTTTTGGGCTGTCTGGCGAGCTTTTATTGAAATTTTACGTATAAAACAGTATTTTGAAGTAGAACAGCAACGGTAAAACTCTTTCTCTAATTAGATAGAGATATTAAGATATCTTTAAAAAATCATTATTGATACTTAAGTACTCCATTTTGCCCTGCGATCCCCATAAATATTTTTCAAATCTTTTATACCAAAATTTCCAAATGCTGTTACAATATCGACGCACAGACAATATAGACAGATTTATATGTTTTTATAGGGATAATATTTATTTATTGACCTCATTTTGGTTGTCATATTTTATATTAGTTATTACAAGAAAATTTGTCTTGATACATTGTTGTTTTATTTTTTCGATGAATAGGTATTAGCGAATATGTAACTTGATTCCAATTTCAATTTTCCATCCTAAATGTGGGAATTTTCTCATTGGTTCTTTCATGCATGCATTGATGCACGCAGTGTAAAGTTATAGAATTCAATTCAATGCATAGGCTGTTTGGTAAAAGAGTTCCAGAATGTACGTACAATTTTTCCATATAAAAACCTTAAATTTATTTCAATAGTTGACGCAATAATTTTTTTTTTATCTGAGAATTGCAATATTAGTTGGATATATGTATGATTAAATTAAATAATTTAATGGATGAAAGTTTACTGATGAAAATAATGATTACCGATTTATAAGATGAATCTCGTGAACAAACCTCATTACAGCTAGAGACTGGCTTTCCTGCTAGACTTCGAGACGCGCCCGAGATGAAAATTCCGCTTAATCCTCCACGTTCCCACACGCCTTGCTGATATGGCTCCAAGATATATTTGTACGGCGATATGTCCTCGCCACGCTAGTCGATCTCACTCAAACCGCACGACGCGCGCGGGTCAATTCACGATCGTGTACGGTTGCGCTCAATAAATCAGGAGCCGCGTGCGCGGGCGCGTGCACCACTTACATAAAAATTTACATATATTTTTCTTTAAATTTTAATACATTTTATTATTTAAATGTATGAAAAATTCTGTGGATAAAAAATTTTTAAATTAATAAAACAATCAAAATTCGATAAATCATTAAGAAATTTTTTTTTAATTTTTTAGCCTATTTTAGTGTAATGAAAAATAAAATGTATTTAATATTATTTGTTATTGAGTGCATATTTAGGGAAGTATGAATGTTAAGAACGTAGAGAATTTTTGCGTGAATTTTATTGGAAAAAAAAGGAATGAAATTTAAAAAATGTAGTTGCTCATTTCGTTGTTCGACAACGTAATCATTTACGCAACGTCATTAGTAAGAACGGGATTTACGTCTCGCAAATATCTTACGAGTGCAGCAACGCTCATTTAAAAGACGTGTCTTGGAAAAATTTATAAAAACTTGAGTTATTACAGATGAACAACTCAATTATATATTTTCAAAACTTTTTGCGCTGACCCTGTAACACTTATTGTCTTATTTTCAACGTGTCTATATATTTATTGATGATTGCAAATAACAATTTTCTATAGCTATTTTTTGCGTTTTTTTTTTGTAGAATTAAAAAAAAAATTATTTCATGCCTATCAACAAGAAAAATTTAAATTTCTTATAATAATTAATTTATACTGTTTTTTGTTTTTTAAGAATAATATTATAAATTTTTTATTTATTTAATTTTATAATTATTAAATAATTTTTGAGACATCTTAAAAATTGAAATAAAGAAATCAAAAAAAAATATTTAATTTATAAAATTACAAATTTTATCGCCTAAAAATTCAATTAAGGGATATATAAGACAAAACGTTTTTTACGCTTCGAAAATTGATTTTCTTCAAAAATAAACGTTAAATAAAAAAAATGCATGAAATATTTTAACATAAAAATTTAAAAAAAAGCGTTTAATTCGCTTATTTTTATGTTTTCTATAGATCTCATTAAAAATCAGTGTGATCGTGGAAACTAAATCGCGACGTGACGAGAAAAATAGACGTAAAATTAACGAGTGCAAGGCGAGCATTTAGGCTCGGTAGAAGTAAAATGTGCAGCGGAGTTTCAATGATTTTTTTTTTTCGTTGTCGAGCTGTCACTTTGTTCGCGCATATATTCACACTCGTTTCACAGTTGGAAAGACAATGTTGGCTGGATATGAATCGAAAATGTACGCTCGAGCGGACGTGGAGAACACGGAAATGGTGGGCAGTCGCGTCAGTAGCCGACGCTATCCTATACTCTACTTGCAGTTACGCAAGACACTTTCAAGCACTAGTCGACTATGGAAGACGCGGGCGTTACTCTCTGTCTGCCGAGCCAGAAAATCACGGTCCATCGGCTTGACATTTTAATGACGAGTTTAAATTTTATTTATACATTTATAAGCATAATTCCATGACTCTTCACTAACGAGAGAGTCTTATTCATCACTTTCGAATTAAAATTATTGTCTATATAATTAAGAAAACCCGATTATTCTTCCTTTGATTTATTTAGAATTCAATTTACAAGCACAGGAAAAAAATCTTTCATCAAAAAAAAAAAAACAATAAAGATTATTTAATATTTTTTTTTGAAATAAAAAATCATAAAAATTAAAAACTATTCATAGAATATTTCGTTTATATTTATATTTCGTTCGTCTGTAATATGAAATCAGTATATAGGTAAAACTGTTTTCTATGAGTCATTGTATTATTATATTTCTTTAAATTTCCCCCTATTTATCGAATTTTTAAACCATTTTTACGCTTGTAGTTTCTGAAAAATCATTACTACCTTAAATACCCCATTTTGCCTCTATTTTTATCAAGTATTAAATTTTTTATTTAGTACTAAAAAAC
Organism: Macrocentrus cingulum; assembly: GCA_002156465.1. NCBI lineage: Eukaryota > Metazoa > Arthropoda > Insecta > Hymenoptera > Braconidae > Macrocentrus > Macrocentrus cingulum. The sequence goes on along the minus strand of MVJL01000571.1, from coordinate 288,841 downwards.
ACTACAATACTATAAATTGAAATAAATTCATTCAAACTAAGTTGCGGAACCATTTGTTCATGATTTTACTGAAATGGCTGCGTCTTTTGCTTATATACGTCTATATAATCGAATGAATATATATACATACAAGTATATACCTCATCATATTGAAGTACTACTACTTTCGTTTCAGTAGAGAGGGTGCACAAAAAAAAATAAATAAAATGTATACCTACATATATGTAAACGTAGAATCGATAAAAACGGCGCATCCTGAAACGACGTGATGGAGCCGCGTCGATATTGGTGATAGAGGATTCTCAGATGCTGTTCTTCCGATCTGAAAAATAGTCATGAGCATTATAGGTGTGTGTATTATCAGCTGGTGTAAAAATAAGACGACTAAAGCGTGAAAATGTAGAGAGTATAAAAAAAAACCGGGATTTAATCGTGAAAATAAATGTTCCTGTTAGCTGATCTAACTTGCAATGCTCAACACGGAATCGTTTACCGCGGGCCTCGTCGAGATTTGCAATTGGGGTGGGTGAAAGAGCGATTGATTTAAATTTATTCTAGTCTGCGTTACTTACGCCTAGTGAAAAATTACCATTATAGATATCTTGAAACTGGTTTATTCACTAGTTGAAAAAATAATTATATAAATGAAAAAAATCTAGAAATATTTTTCTACGTTTTTTTTTTATTATAAATTATATTCGTGTTATATTTATACAATAAGTTTTTAAGGACTTTTATGACATGTCTTTTTAAATAATTTAGTTTTTCGTTTTTTTACAGTCATTTGCAGTCGGAAAAAAAATTTTTCAAGCTATTGAATTCATCTTGGTGGCCGATTTTAGTGGAGTTTTCGCACGCAAGTTGCATCGCGTATACAAGAAAAATCCGCAAAGCATTTCAACGGAATACGCGCTTGATAAAAGATCGATTCGACAGCGTGGAAGACGTGGATTTCAATCGTTGAATATATTTTAACTGCAATTTAAAAGTCTTCAAGTGAAATTTTTTTTCTCACCAATTTCTTTTTTCTCGCAATTGAAGTTTAATTTATTCCAGAAAATCACATGCAGGTGACGTTGTTTTTTTTGTTATTTTGTATAAAAATCTCGTTTAACCTTGCAATAAGAATTCTAATAATTATTTCCCTCTTTCTAATTATCTTATTCAATAAAAAAAATGTGCAATAAAAAAATTGCCTGTCACAATTATTTTTTAATTTTTTATTGAAATCTGCGTAATACAATTAAAATGTTGTTGAATATTAATTGGCTTAATTTTATGATGATCAATGAATTATTTTAACCCTTCGAGTACACACTGGGTCATCTGGACCATACACTGACTTTGATCGAATGTAACACTCAATCATTTGAGAAAATGATAAGACTATTGATTGGCGGAGATAATCTAAACTATTGACTGTAAATTTCGACAGTTTTTGTAGCGTAATGAGTTATCAGATTTGTTTGACAAAAGATTGAAGTCACAGCTGATTTTCAACGCCGTAGAAATCGCGTTTATTAGCACGTAAAATAAATACTCTCGATTGGGATAAATTAGATGACTAATTTTTTTATTTATTAAATTTATTTCGAGAGAACTCACGTAAATTTTCAGCAAGAAATGTTAGAAATCTAAAAAATTGCAATTTTTTTGATAAAATTCGATTGTTTAAATAAATATTTTCATTGTGAATTTTTTTTTTGTTGTGTTCAAAATTTTAATAACCTCTTTAATATTGATGAACTATTTAAACACAATTTTAAGTATATCTTTTAATTTTTTCAAACCAATTGGTGGAGTAGTTGTAGAGTTCTACGCAATTCGCTAAAGGATCAAATTGACCCAGAGTGTAGTAGATGTCGAAAAAAATAAGTGTATACTCGAAGGGTTAAATCTAAGAATTTTTTTCAGCCTATTTGCAAAGTTATAACAAAAAAAAACATCTTAAAATTAAACATAAATAAAAAGTAGAGCTAAATGTTGATGCAAGCAACGTCAGAAAATTTTTTACATACATATAAAAAAAAATTTGCAGGGAGTAAAAAAAAATTAGCCTTAAATGTACAGAAATTTCTAGCGTGGAAAGGATAACGAGCATATACATACATAGCCTTGACCAAGCGTGTATTCTGCTAGAGAGACAGAAAGGTGAGGGCAGTCGTCTGGCTACATCTGGGATGCATCTACTGATGTGAGCGCATGCTCAGAGTGTTGTCTGGGTCGAGCACACCGTTTTCTATAAGCCAATGCTTCCGCTCTTTATCATCGTAGTTTTACATCCTGAAGCGGATTTCAGTTTGACTTTTAGCCCGGATTTTTTTCGTCCGAATTAGCGACGCAATTTTTTTTTTTACTTCATCCTTGATGGTTGTCTTTGTGGGAAAATTATCACCCCAATATATACACTTGTTTTTTGTACACTTTGTGTGTGATCGGGCTGACTGGTATAATTCTCATTGAAATATGTGATCACGTAACGTGTAGAAAGTGCACTTGAGATTCATAGACACTTGAACAAAATGATAATAAAAAAAATAAAACTAATAATACCTATAATGTCGTAAAGAAAAATTATTATATGCATAAGATCATGCGGCATTTAGTTGTGCAAATATTGTATGTATGCGCGGTTAAAAAATATATTTTGTACAGTGATATAAAAAAAAAAACAATGTATGATTGTTGCGTGAACGATTCCGTCACAACTTCCTAGTCGACCCTTAAAAATCACAAAGGTCACGGAAAAATTCACGTATCGGAAATCAGTGAGACTTTCCCTCTGGGCTCCGCCTACGCATATTTGCCACTGTTGATTGTGTGTTCACAAAGACACGCAGCGTATGTAGGAAAGTTTGCAGTTATAATATCGGGCAATTTCATCGGACGCCTCGGCGAGTGTTATCTTATCAAATGCACCCGCAGTATAAAACAGAAATAAACTGTAAAAAAATTCGTGTAAATAAAAAAAAAACAATATCGGAAATAGAAATTTTATCATCGAGTTTTCTAATAAGAACCATAATTTTAATCGCAATGTTAATTGGCCGTTTTTTTTTTATTTGCTTACAAATATTTATGATAGATTATGTGACAGTCGTTAAATTATGGTTTTATTAGCTTCCTGAAAAATTTTGCTATAGTTGTAAAATTTCTTTTTAATTACCTAACAATAATTTTCATTCATTGAAAATTTATTAACAAAAAATCATTTTTGCAATCATTTTTGTAAAGTAAAAAAAATTAATTTTTTTCATTTTTTTGGTTAATCATCAAAAATGTCATGAAAATATTATTTTAATTTACACTTTGCATAATTAATTAATAGAACTTGAGTTATTTTAATTTATTTATTTACGACACCTCATGAATAAATAATTCCTATTAATAATTTTTATACTTACATAACAGAGTAACATGACCCTTATCAAATACCATGAGAAAAATAATTTTTTCGTTATTACTTATTTAATAAATAAAAAAAATTTCTATTAATAAATTTATGGTGTTTAAAAAAAAATTCTAACGAAAAATCAAATTGAAACAATGAAAGATCAAGCGGGTTAGAAGTGTATCGTGGTGTATCGGTTTATCATCCGCAGAGATTATTAGGTGATAATTTTCATTAACCGTATGGATAACTAACGGCAGAGACGCGTATGAGACTTCGGGGTGAAGGCGAATGAGAGACTCAACGGCGCGACACGGTAGCTTATATTCAAACCGGTCAGGGCCGAACGAAAAAGATTCGCACGAGCTCGGTATTGCTGGCGTTTGCGCGATTGGACGACGTCAGACATTTTTTACCCCAGTATATCGAATAATGGCTTTCACTTTCTACGATATTATTGGTGGGCAAAAAAATACCACATGATATACATACATATGCAGTGATTAAAACTACTTTCACGAAAAACTAACTAGGAAATAAAACCCTCCTTTAGTTTCAAACAAAACAAAAATTTTTTATTTTCCTCATCATGAATTTTCCACGAAATATTCCACTGTTTTGACTAAAGGACCCAGTCATCCATGAAAAATCCTTAGAAAATATGAGAAAATTCCACATCATATGCAAGCTGTCCAGTCATGCGGATAAAACAGTCTTGTAACGTTGTATTAATCATTTTTTAAAAAATTCCAACACATGATTTTAAATGATCTAAATTACTTGTGCCAACTAAGCATTTTCCTCTGACATTCTAAACAATCTAGATACCTCAAAAAAATACCAATCAATAAAAATCAATAATTTTATTCTAAATATTAGAAGAAAAAAAAAAGATAGACCAAAAAAAAAGTCAACGTTCAGGGAAACAACCCTCTAGGCACTTGTATCTAAAATTAGTAGGTTGAAGTAATAGTTCGCAGACCTGACAGCGCGCGATTAATCGAGTTGCGAGAAAGAATTCAGGTTGCAGTATATTCTATAACGTTCAACTCGACTGCGTAGACACATTGTCAATTTTTTAAAAGAATTTTTTTTCATCACCACAATTCGTCGATACGAGCTGTCAAAGAGCAAAAAAAGAAATTGTCGCATGTCGATCATCATAAAGCAATCGAGAAAGACGGTGTAACCACGCAGTGAAGGGTCAGCCGAAAGCTCATTACTCTTAATGACGAAAAAAAGAACAGACTGCGATGTAGTCCATACACATCTCTCTGGTAGACAGTAAAATTAATCGAGTCGCAGCGTGTGTCCTCCCTCAAGTTATGACCGAAACTGAAATTAAGGTCTAGCAGTCTAATCCAAATTTACGAGCTCGAGCATGTGAGTAAGGTCAGAGAGAAAAGGGATCAGTATAACCGTAGGTCCGGACAACTTTCTAAAGTGGTTATACTCCGCAAGACTCCCTTATTTCTAGAGCTACATACAGTGTGCAAGTTGGTCGAGAGAGGTCTCTTGGCAATAAATTCTAATGGCGATAACGCCGAATATCTGGCCAAAGCACTGGTCCACCTAACCGTTTTATCGAAGTCTGCATTCTCAGCGTTTTGGACGAGTAACTCGCTCGCAAACTCTGCATCCGTTGCAAAACTATGTTTCGTGGCCTTGTCGTCCTGACATTCCTACAAACCAAATGTTCCTCGCTAAAATCATATTCATGTCCTTGACCTAGTACTCTCAAGACCTATTCAAGTACCCCAATAAAATCGTGATTTTCAATGAGAAACGCTGCAAAAATCTCGTTAAATCATCAAAAAATATACTTACACAATAATCCTTGGTTAAAAACTCGAAAAAAATTATATACAATGAAAAAAACTTGAAAAACAAATTTTTCTTGCATGATATTCATGATGCTGCGGTTGAAAATTTGTCTAGTGATAAGATTGAGTGATTGATAATGGGTGTAATGCAGGGATGCGTGTTACTTAGAGTTACATACAGGGCAAACTACATGGCGAAGATAATTGCAAGCCATAGCAGCTTAATGTACGATACCACACCCGCAAAAGTATATCGTAGATGACCAGGTAACCTGGTGCCTGGTGCACTTGGTACGGTGCTCCCAGAGTCTGTCTATCGTGAGGGAGAGAAAGAGAAGGCGAGGCGGCGGTGTGCGAGGACAGGGGCAGACTTGAAACCATGCACTGTAGCTCTGTAACCCACCCCCGGTCGTCACCTTCCCCTCGCCACTCGAGACGACCATCGGCAACTAGAGGATTATAGTTTTTCTTGGGGGGAGGAGGGTGGAGGCGCGCTGCTTTCGAAAGGATGGTGATTGTGGAGCGTGGCCAGAGGAGACCTAGAGGTATATAAGGCCCGCCAGCCCAGCCCAAGTCAGTCATTCACCGGACTTACCAATCCATCACATACAACAAACATGAAGACCTTTGTGAGTATTTTGGATTTGAGTAAGGGATTATTTTACTAACGGAAAACTAGTCTTTTATTATCAACAAGAAAATTTTTCAAAATCTTAATAATATTCCTTGAAATTATTAATTTAAATAATCTAGAAATTTTATTCAAATCAAATTTGATTTTTTTTTTCTATACACCAAACATTCGTTGGAAAAAAAAGCAAAAAATTGTCTCTAAATTTATTTTGAGTACGTGATTTTAGAGGTTTTATAAAATTCAAACTTTCTCTTTAAAATTCGTCAAATGTGCAAAATATCATGAATTTTTTATTTTATAAATATTATTTCAATAAAATAAAACGTGTGAATTTCATTTGTATAAATCGAAGGGTTAGATATCACGCGATTAAAGCACTACGACTAGGCACGATAAAACGCATTTTGATTGGAAAGAAAGAGTAAAAAAAGTACAGTCAGTACTTTCCAGTAATTTTTCCACGGTTGTTGCCTCGTTAATTCAAATTGCGGGCCCACGAGGTCCAATAAATTCAGACGCGTCTCGCGGAAAACGTGAAAGCCCTCGAGATGCAGTTTAACGTGCATAATTTCCTCTTGCAATAGTCGCATTGTCGCACCGTAACTTGTCTTCTCAAGTCAAGCGTGACGGTTTCTCGCTTTCGCACACACATGCGTTGAGTGTCCTACACCACCCGTTCCAGTGACCAGTCATTGCTCTCAGTATTATCAGCAAAAGCGAGTTCGCCCAATAAACCTAATTAGTTGTTATTAACGTATAGCAAAGTTCATTTAGAAGCACGTCAAGGGGCAGTCGTCCAAACATGGATTTTACGGTGCAACCGGTCAGAGTAAATATATTGACTAGGTGAAAATGCAATCGGTATTCACTATCACTCCAATTATGAAGGGTTACAGCATCGAATGAGTTACTGCGTGGTATAAATTTCTAACGGCTATTTGGACTCACTCGTTACGCCTTTTATGACATAACAACTCCGAATCACGTGAATTCCGTGAGATTTCAGTATATATCTATGTTTTTTTATTAATTAATTTTTTTCGTGACTTTTCCTTGCGTGCCACTGTTTACGGAAATTTCCTCATTAAATAACAAGCACAGAATATAATACTCAAGACAATTATACTTCCGGAATAATTTAGTGTCCTTCAATGAGCAGTTTCTTAGACACTCGGCATTAGCACTCGGCGATGAATTGACGGGTATTATGGCCTCGTGCATAGAGAGTGAAAGCCGCGCGCACGGTTATGTGGCAGGCAGCAGTGGCGCAGTGGAGAGTCCATAATCGGTAGTTTGTGCTCGTGGCTCTTTGGCTTCCTGTACTCAACGTCGGATACTGAAAATTATAGGCCTCAAGTCCCGCGAGTAATACAGTAGGAAGTTATTGGCGCTGACACTGGCGAGTTAATTGTAGCAGTGAAACTAAAGAAGTCAACGAAACGATTGATTTCTCTGCAGATTGTGTTCGCCTGTCTGGCCGTTGCCGTTGCCCGTGCCGGAATCGCCCACGGAGGCTATGGTGGCTACGGACACGGAGGATACGGTGGCGGACTTGGCTACGGCGGACACGGAAACGGAGCCGGACTTAGCGGTGGTCTCGCCGCTGGTGCTGGAACCGCTGCCTCCCTTCAGGGTGGTGCCTCCAGCTTGGGATCCGGTGGTCTTGGCGCCAGCTACGCTGCTGGAGCTGCTGCCGCTGCTGGTGCCGCGGGAGTTCAGCAGATTGTCTCTGGTGGAGTGACCGGTGGAAGGTCCGACATTGGACCAGCTGAGGGACCCAAGGCCAACGTTGGACCCCAGAGCGGCCCATCTGACCTCGTCGGACCCCAGGAGGGAGCCAAGTCTGTTGGAGGACCCCGTACTGGACCATCCAGCCTTGTTGGACCTGCTGCCGGACCATCCACCCTTGTCGGACCATCCCAGGGAACTGCCACCCTTGTTGGACCATCCCAGGCTACCGCTAACCTCGTTGGACCTAGCTATGGTGGTGTTGCTTTCTACGCCGGATCCGGTGGAATCAACGGTGACGACGGTAGCTCTGGCTCCGCCGCTGCTGCTGCTCCCGGAGGTGGATTCGGAGGTGCCGGTTTCGGTGGCGGCTTCGGTGGTGCTGGTTAGTACACTCTCAACATCACACACAATTATTAGTGTGAAATATACATTGGTTTTCTAATGAGAAACAAATTGTACAGGTGCCATCGCTGTCATCGGAGGAGGTCCCGGAATCGCTGGTGGAATTGGTGGACACGATGCCGGAGTTGCTGTGATCAACGGACCATCTGGTGCCATCCACGCTGGACTCGGCTCTCACGGAGCCATCATCCCCGGCCACGCCAAGTGGTAAGACGTTCAGGACCCCAGCGATCTCGGCTCGGCGACGGCGGCATACTTACCATGGCCATTACCGGTCAACGAATCCTCAGCGCGTACATCGTCTTCTTCCCAAAGCTTCATTCACATCTTCGGAGCACGGCATAGCCAAGGAGTAGTCAGTCGGACAGTTAGTCAGTAGTGAGTCCATGTCAGCCAAATCAACATCCACCAAGTCGACGCCGATCCAAGGCTCTTCATCACGCGATCGCTATAGCATATATATTTAGCCAAATGACATCGTTGAGACCGCAACGTCGTAACACCACCAACACCATCAAGACGACGCACGGCATGAGGTCAACTGGATCGGTACCGACTGAGTGGAGCTAGATGCCATCCTGCTGGGATACCTGTGCTCTGTTTTCTGAACACCCGTCACCAGTTATGCTCTATTGCCAACGTCATCAGGCTGATGTACACTCACTCGCATACACTATCCCTTGATGAGGCGCCCGCAAAAGCGGCTGCCTTGCCTGTTGTTATACTCACTGCCGCACTCAAGCATACATATTTTTTATTACATACTCGTCCATGTCTTCTTCTTATATATATATATGTACTTTTACTACCTACTTCTTCTTCATATATATACATGCAACACGCGCGCGCCTCTGATGTCGCGAACACGCAACCGTGCCACCGTGTGTGCAACACATACACATACACATATGCATACACGCGTATACCACGTGTCATGTGAGCGAAGGAGACCGGCAGGTTGTGGTAGGTTATAGCCGTTCCCGTGAGTGAATCAATGTATATAGATGGCGCGCCGCCGCCGGCCCTCGACCCCGCCCGCCCTCGTCATACCCTTTCGATGCGAATCACGACTAGCACCCCACCACCACCATAGATAGATACCACGTATTTATAGCGTTTATACATTTATACAATACTTTATATAAAATAAAGCATCAGTATTTAAAACTCACCGAGCAATATCACCTTCACTCGATCGCACAACCTTCAATATCCATTCACGCTGCTGATGATCATGCTCATTTGCCAACCGCTGACATCTCAAATCGATTTCTTCTCTGCATATAGATATATCATGACTTTTCATTTGCTTTTAAACTTCCCCGTGACCTAGAAATGTATGAAACCTCTGCTTTGAAATTGATGATATTAGTTGGACAAGTGTTGTGTGGATATTATTATAGTGTCATGATGTACCTCGAGTTGTCTAGGCGAATAATGGAGCCAGCGTGGAGTCTGCAGGTTATAGGTTGCTAGTTGTACATCCCTCTGTAGCCTTTACACACCTTTGTGTGGGATCTTTGGCTTCTGGCGCTTTGATGCGAAGTAGAAGAGATCATTTTCCCAGGCTGTTGCATAATCCTCTGGTAGAGAGCTGGATCGCGCAACAATGGTTTATAAGGTATAATAAATAATAAGATTACATTGTGCCTATAAATTGTGTGGAATTAAATTATCATCGTAAACCCTATATACAATACAACTGAGAATTGTCACACTGAGAGAATTATACTCACTTCACACGTGGAAATATATAGTTTGCGTCGTCATCTTTTATTTTTGTGAAGGATGAGTAGTAGTTTGAAAAAAAAGAAATGTCAATTAGTGTGTGTGTGTGTGCCATATAATTATAGGAATTTATTTTTTTTAATTTAATGCTTGAATAACTTTTTGACGTTCAATAGTGCAGCAGAGCTCGTAATTTTCACTGCACGCAGAAATAGACGACCTACTTGAAACTCAAGGAATAATTGCGAACACCCGGAAAGCGCACGCGCAATTTCCCTACTGCTCTGGGAAGAATAAACTACTGGCAAATAGAGGGTGGACATGGTCAGTGGTGAATATTTATTCTTCATTATTTTGCTCTCATTGACAACCTGCCTCTATTTGGATAATGAGTTTTTACTAAAGTACAAAATATCCTGTGGATTCTCATTTGATGAACTTTGATTCAACTTTATTGACAACAGCAATGGCAATGTTTTGAATACAAGAGGTAGAGTCAAATTATATAGCAAGTGAAGTGAGAGAATTCAGTCATTTCTAAACTTTCTATGGCATACAAACTGGATCTTCTGCCATGTGCATTGTTTGTTTGAAGCTCTAGCGAAACTTCCTCGAGATTCGAATGCAAAGAGAAGGTCAGCTATACTCCATGGGATTTGCAATGAATCCACCTGAATAAGTTTGATTCCAAATGTCTTGGGAGACACGAGAGACCGCATTGCATGAATGCACACTGTAGCATGAGTATTTCTCATCCCGCGATAAATCAATTATCAATGCATCAATTCTCTTCAACTCAAACGAATATTCACAACTGTTCAAAAATACATGATCGAAACCGCATAGAAAACACCCCATCTTTGGTTATTGTTGTGTATAAAGTTTATAATTTCTTTTTAAAATGTAATTTCAGGTGAAATTGAATAGAAAAAAAAATATCCTTCGTGATATATAATCAGATTATGATCAATTTCACGTGTTTTTATAAGGAATTGCAGCCGGGATCGAGTCTACACCAAAAAAAAATTTCGTACTGTAAAAAATGAAAGAAAAATCATTGATTACATAACTAAATAAAAAAAGTAAGACATATAAAATTGTTTTTAAAATGATTCAGGTATTGAGAATAGAAAGAAAAAACGATTTACAATAATTAAATCAAAATTTATCGAGTACTGTGCTATTATAACTAGAAATAATAGCAAAAATCAATTAGGCAAGTGTAGAGCACACAAAAAACAGAAAATTTCTCTATACTCTCGTTGTTAGACAAAATTCTATAAATGTTTCCATAATGAATCACTAAACTCTGCATTGATTTTCAGACAAGATAAAATAGTTGTAAATATATTTCTGACATGAAAATTAATATGAAAATATTGTAACAATAAAATAAGATGATTTTTAAAACAAAGTTTGATTTATCTACCGATGAAAAATCATTTTTTCTTCAGTTAGATGTGTTAGATACATGATGTATTGAAGAATATTGTTGCTAATCCACGCATAGCCTCGTCTTCCATTTTGTGTTCTACCATATGGCAGTGATGAATGCATTAATTCATATGCATGTTCGAGCATTGAACGGGAGCCGCCACTAACCGAGTGCTCTCATGACGATAGTTTTATGGCTTGCTTTGGCATGGCGATGAAATAAGCAAATTCAGGACAGTTTAATGGATTTCACGAGTTACCTCTTTGCTGTATGATCAAACTGAAGGAAGAGTTAAATTAATTGCAAGCATGTTTAGTCGAATATATATAAGCATAACGATATATATTTTACTAAGAAGATTTATGCTATAATTTTCCTACGTTGATGTATGCCCAGAAGCGTTTGAAAAACATTATACTCTGATAATGCTACAGAGCTGAGCAGAGATGAGATGCCTTTTATCATCGTTGGCAAGGTTAACAAAATTGAATACAGTATACTTTTTGATGCGAGGGCAGAAAATAGAAGAGATACAACACAACAATAGTATATGTTCGCGTATAATCTTGTATCATTAAAATCCTATTCGTTTCTGCATAGACAATAACACAGAAAATGTCAGTCTCACCATTAGTGGGAATCACGATCGATTCAGTTCTCCTTTCAATTTTATCATCATGCTCCGCTGCAGTGTGTCACTTATTGCCTCGATTTATGTCGAACAGACCGTCAGATTGTCTTCTAGATAATTTTATGCCTTATAAAAATAATCAAACAATTTTTTCTTCAATGAATTAAAAGGCACTAAATTAATTTTCCAGAGCAAGAAATCCGAGCTTTCGCAATGGAAATCTTAAAGGTCGAGTTCGCGAGTTCAAGACAAACTAGGACCTCGGCGTGACCTAGCACTGCTAATTGTAGAGAACAATTCTTCGAGAAGGATTGTGTAGCCCACGCTCGCCTCATTCTTTCACAATTTTTCGCTTGATTCTACCAAGAAACGTGTGAAAGAACCAAGAGTGATCGCAAGTGATTATTATTAAACGCCTACCTCCAATCACGGGCAAATCTCCAGTGGGAAACCATCATAACAATAAAAATAACAGTGATGCAATCAAAAATTAATCAAAATACCGTCCAAACACGAAGCCCTCCACCTGCCAAAAATCAAGCTACCGAGCTTATCGTCAATTTAAATGGAGAAATTCATACTATACTTGGAAATGGTCGAAGGACAAGGCAATCATCGATGCACCAGCGAGGTTGTTGGGTGTGGCACTCGTAAATGCTCCTTACGAAATGGGTGAGTCTCCCATCAGAGGATATGATTTGAAGGGATCAGCGGGGGCGCGGTTCACATCCTAGAGCTGTAGGTATAAAAGACCTGAACGGTGGCGGTCCTGAATACACTCTGCCACAATCACCAGCTCAATGAAGGTCCCTGTAAGTAGCACCAGTGCGATTATAACCAGTGATGTGTCCAAATCAAATACTAAACTCAAATCATTTTTAATTAATCCATTCCGGAAATTCAACTAAACCAACGAGTGAATTGTTAGTCCTAAATTTAAAGCTGATTCTACTCATTTTCGTGGTTTCTAGATCCTTGTTCTAGCGTTGGCGATTCTGGGAGTTTCTGCAGGCCCGCGTAATCGGCGAGGAATTGTTTTGGGTGGCTACGATCATGGAGGATACTCACACGGCCTAAATTTAGGACACTATGGCGGCTACGGTGGAATTTACGGAGGTCACGGAGCTCATGGAGTAGCATTGAGTGGGCCTGGCTTGGGTCCATCGAGCATCGCTGGACCCCACGTGGGCGGAGCGAGTCTGACAGCTCCTGTCATTGGTCCCTCTCATCTCGCTGGGTCAGTCGCTGGTCCTGTTCACGTGTCTGGAGCTGTGGCGGGCCCTGCAACCGTGACTGCATCAGTGGCCGGGCCGGCGCACGTTGAGGGCTATGACGGTTATGACGGAGCCTATGGCCCAGGTTTTGCGTATGGCGGATATGGTGGGGGCTTTGCTCACGGTGGATATGGTCATGCGGGTGGATATGGAGGTAAATTAACAGCGTTTTTAAACAATTTCCAACTCAACTCCTTAGAATCTACTATTTTAACTTTAAATAAATTAAATACTCACGCAGGGTACGGTCATGGCGGTCACGGAGCTGTTTTTGCTGGGCCAGCTGCGCATGCAGCTTTTGCTGGACCGGCTGCCCATGGTGTAGTGCTCGCTGGACCTCACACACATGGTGCAGTGGTATCAGGCCCTCATTCAGGGTCTGCTGCAGTTTCAGGACCGCAGGCTGGTGATGTCGTGATCGCCGGTCCTTCTGGAAAGATCACTGCTCATGGAGCTGGTCACGGAGCTGCGATTCACTCGGGATATGGCCACGGTTATGGCCATCATTATTAATCGTGATCTCTGTGAAAAGTCGATTTTTCAAAGCCAATATTTCAATAATAAAATTCTGTAATGTAGATTTGGTAAATTTTGCTACCGGTTATTCATCGGAATTATATGGACCACAGTTTTGTGATGTTAGTTGAATTTATGGATGCATATTCAGCCGTGTAATCGAGACATTCTGTTTTGAAATCATTGTTTGGTCTTTATTGTTGATTGGGATGAAAACAGGATTGTATTTCATGTTTCTGGGCATGCATTAAATTCTTATACGTGCGGTACAGAGAATTTTTTTTTTCGGACGATGCAAGGAATTTTCATTGTTTCTATAATATCGTGACGTTTATTGTTAACTACGATCAGCGTGGATAAACTGAGTATGACATGCTTCATGTAGGTAGTGAGACAAGGCGGGTTCAAATTTTCCCGCCCTGTCTTGAGGTGACCGTCCCTGGGGCGATACAATTTCCCCGGGGAGAGTCCCTCAAAACGTTACGCCCCTGTCCGTCACGAAAAAGACGGTGCGCGCGCGCGCACAGGACGGACACTTGTGGGTTAACACGCGACAACGTCAGACGTAAAATTTTGTCCTCGCAAATCCGTCAAAATCCAACTTGAAAACAGAGGCCCAGAGCTACTCGGCGTGACCCTAAACTCTAAGAAGATCATAAAAATCCTGTGGAGTGCCTGTGAGAGTCCGACTGAAGAGAAAAACGCAGATACAACACGACTTAAGTTTGGTGTGCTCGTCGCAAAATTCTGCCGTCAGCCAAGTGACACCGAGTTCACCTACGTTGAGCGTACTCAGCCATCTTGTGCGCTCTCTTCCATCGAGCATCCTGGGATTACACCTCCCTCAAAACGTTACGCCCCTGTCCGTCACGAAAAAGACGGTGCGCGCGCGCGCACAGGACGGACACTTGTGGGTTAACACGCGACAACGTCAGACGTGAAATTTTGTCCTCGCAAATCCGTCAAAATCCAACTTGAAAACAGAGGCCCAGAGCTACTCGGCGTGACCCTGAACTCTAAGAAGATCATAAAAATCCTGTGGAGTGCCTGTGAGAGTCCGACTGAAGAGAAAAACGCAGATACAACACAACTCAAGTTCGGTGTGCTCGTCGTAACTCTAAGAAGATCATAAAAATCCTGTGGAGTGCCTGTGAGAGTCCGACTGAAGAGAAAAACGCAGATACAACACAACTCAAGTTCGGTGTGCTCGTCGCAAAATCCTGCCGTCAGCCAAGTGACACCGAGTTCATCTACCTTGAGCGTACTCAACCATCTTGTGCGCTCTCTTCCATCGAGCATCCTGGGATTACACCAGGACCCGAGAGTCTCCTCTCAACTCCGAGAAATTCTATCTGCCGTCAGCCAAGTGACACCGAGTTCACCTACGTTGAGCGTACTCAGCCATCTTGTGCGCTCTCTTCCATCGAGCATCCTGGGATTACACCAGGACCCGAGAGTCTCCTCTCAACTCCGAGAAATTCTACCGCCTACCGACGAAGTCCTACAAGGTCGCAGAGAGAAATTTATCGAGGAACCAACTCCCTTCCGCTGCCCAGCCCGGACCTCTCCCGTCAACTTGAGTATTTCGGCGCATTGTAAGTTACCTTACCTCTACAACGAGTATCTCACGCCACGTTTATTTAAATAAATAAATAAAATTCGCAAGCCCTTCTGGCCAATTAGTCATTTAACGAAATAAAGCTGTTCGAGTCATTTTATTCATAACGAATTTACCTTCCCTACATTTTTCACCAGCCAGGGCCAAGTAAGTACCGAATAAAATACAAATTATATTCCAAAATATAACCCACTGGTTTCAGTAGTTAATTACTATAATTATATAGTTGAGATTCCAATCGAAATACCTAAAGTGCCACGACGCTGTTAAATTTATTCCAGAGAAGTTTTGCACAAATTTTTATTGCCAGCGTGTAATGAGATAACTTTATTCAATTAAAGGATAAAGTTGTAGTACAAAGACAAATTCGTCGGGATAATGTGAGGAGTCGATTGACTGAAAGATCTGCCCTGGGGAAACTGTTGCAAATGCATATGCATGCAAATACCGGTATGTAAATGGCCTCGCATGGGAAAATGATGACTGATGCATTGCACAATATGTATGTATGCATTTATGGCATTTAATCCGAATTTGGATAAGTTGGATATGATTGCTCTTTAGTATCTCATCCGTGCAACCATTTATCTGCTATCTTTAAAAACACCTCCGAATTGTAGGCACAATATAAATTATTTTATCTAAAAATAAATTTATCTTTTGTAAAATGAATTTGATAATACATAGATATTGGTAAAAAATTTTAAGATTAAAATCAATTTTTAGACTCTGATCCTTGGGATATTTTTGTACACTTAAAATAGTCACATATTCCATTAGCCAGTTGAGTGTTACATTCGATCAAAGTCAGTGTATGGGTCCAGATGACCCAGTGTGTACTCGAAGGGTTAAAAGGTTTAATAAATTTTTCACAATCCAATATTAGATAGTTGAATAATCTTTTAAAGTTCAAGCTATTTTTATGTTTTTCGAATTGCAAGATGAATTAAGATATTGAAGTCCGGATATATAGCCATTGCCCGCTAACGACCTTTGACGCAAAAGACTTTACCACGTCCACGATAGCATTGGGTAGCATTGCTACCGGAGTTTTTTTTCGAACTGGTTAGTGATCGCATCCTGAGGCTATTTTCGATTTTTCTGTGGCGAAGATAGTGGCGAATAGGGCGTTCTCTATCCTCTTCCCAGAGGGAATCGGGTGTCGCGCTTTAATCTACAGCGAGCTGGTTAGATTTTCCGGTATCTTCACCCATACAACGTTGTATTAAGTGTGTCAACAGAGCCGAGCTTTGCGACAAAGATGAAACTGAGTTTCCAAAAAATTATTCATATTATTTTTGCGGTCCGAATAGCAACAACTTCGTCAGCACCCTGACTCTGGCGATAAATGGGGCCATAAATAATCTCAATATTGCCGAATTGACCATCAAAAAAATTTTGCGGCTTCACCGTCGCCGCAAGCCACGCCATTGTCATCTGGATGCCCGTGGCAGTAGCCACGATGTACAATCGATTGGTCACGAAGTCGTGATCATGAAAAAGCGGTGACTATCTGGCAAAATCATAAGGAAAAAAGATAGCTAGACTGCCAACACTTAAATAATCCGAACGCATAACCGGCAGTGTGTATAAATAATTTTTTTTTTTCCAAAAATTAAATAATTAAAAAAATGAATATTCCAGTTTTTTAGAAAAAGATAAAAAAAACCAAACGATTGTTATTAATTAACAAACAAAGTGATTGATATCAATACTACGGACAGTAAGAGGGAATTACAAAAAATGTTTTGTTTACGTTCATATACGGACCTTTAATTGGTCCCACCGGATGTGAAAAAAAAATTTTGGTCCGCACAAAATATACCATATAAAAAACAAATTTTCGGGAAATAACGCCATCCTTTTTAAAATGATTTATACTATTTTTTTAGTGTATAAAAATTTGTTTCGATTTTATATAGTGGACAAATCTGCACAAACAGAAAATCGAATTTGAATATTGTACAGTGAGATGAGTATCTCAATAGAATGTTATTGGCGAACGTTTCGAGTAAGGGAAACACAAACAATACAGCGCTTTCCACGTTTATCCGATATTTGTCGTGCGTGAATCACACGTCGCTGCCAGGGATATGTAACAGCAGCCGACACATTGTGTGTATCTAGCCTACACTAGTGTCACTGCTATCGTCACAGAATGATCCTTCCTCGGTATACTATATAACACTGCAACTCTGTGCTCTACGCCGAGTGGGAATCAATTGCAACGCAGACGGATAAACAATGATCAACGTGTCAACAATTATGTAAACTATTCCGGACGTTATATTTCTGCTAAAATCAGCAAGATTATGTCGCGACCTGTAATTTATGGACAATGTATGAACCATGCGTGTCACGCGTAATGTCAAGTGAAAATAAACTCGCCAATGCCAACCATATCACGCCCTGCATTCTCTTGTCTTCTATTTACGATCTAGTTTATCGAGTTGATAACGCTGATATATATACCAATAAAAATTTCTAACTGTAAAACAAAATAACTAGAAATTTATAATTTAAAATAAATTTTTATATTCACTTTTGAAATTTTGCGATTTAACGAAACGATAAATAAAAAAAATTTTACTTCCTAGATTATACAGCAAATATTCGTGCATATGAAAAATCTATTTATTTATAAAGTTACTAGTAAAATAGAGAAAAAAAAAATCGTTGTGTAGCGTTGAAACAATGTCTGAAACTATTTTATTTTTTTAAACACGTTATTGATTGATTAATTATTGTCAAATCACGATTATTATAAGTTTTCTATTAGTTCTTGATTGGTTAAAAAAGTTAAATCATTTTTTTGACTTGAAAATTAATTATGTAAAATGGAAAAAAAAAAAAAACTTAACTGAAATTCCAACATAAGAATTTTAATAATTTTTTACTTTTTTACTGCCGATTTGTTTTTTCTGCAATAACTAATGCCTAAAAATTGAAAATACAGTTCCACGTCAATTTTACGGCTGATAAATATGGATTAATTTTTTTCTTTAAAATTTTCCAATGGCAAATGAAATGCTGCAGAGGTGAACTCCACATATATAGTATTGACGCAATTGTTGGCAGAGCGCGTATATGGGATGATAGCTATACGTGATTATCGAGATCATACATAGTAGAACACGTTATGTGAATTGCTAACAATACATAGAATATCTTCCATTGGTCGCAGGCAGAAATTGAGCAAGACTGATGAAATTATTGATTGATTTGAAGCGCGTAGAATTCGGTCCGAGGTTAATCCCGAGAATCGGAAAAACCGAGGATAAAGGCACATATATATAGATGTATAAGCGCAGCCAATAATTGATTCCAAGCCGCAAAAATAAAGCTGAAAAAAAAAATAAATTGGCCATGCGTCTAAAATTACAGTGTCAGGCAGAATTAGCATGGAGTTTCCATTATTAGAGAACGGGTTTCAAATTCCAATACCTCTGTACGTGGATATCTTTTTTCATGGGTTATCATCCTATGCAATTTAATTAAGATTTCTGCTATTTTTGAATGCTAATTTATATTTTGGACATGTAAAAAATTTTTTTTCTTTATCTCAAGTCAGTAATTCAAATTATTTTCAAATTTCCCAGGGCAGAAAAAATTTTTTTTCTTTTAAAAACCAACTAAAATTGGATCTTTTTAAATACCTATTAAGAAAAAATAATATATTATTTTTAAAAATATTAATAAGAAATAAAAATGTCTAGAAAACGATATTTTTATCATTTACCTCGTCCTTCAGTTGGCTGACTTCACAGCCCTCTATTCTCCAGGCATTTGTTCGCGGATTGTCACCCAAGTGATTTTCTACCCAGTCTTTATAGTCCAGCCCGCACGTAGGTTGTGGAAGTTGCTTTCAATCGGCAAGCGTAATAAAAATCTAAAAAGACGAATAAAAAAAGCGGGACGAATATAAAACTACGAGCAACACAACGGTCCTCTGGTATTTGAGCTGGCGCAACTTTAGAATGAAAGTGGGTAGGGGAAAAAGAGTATAGGTATATAGCGATGTCAAAGACACTGATGTGATAGACGTATCAACGGTGAATAGTTTATTTGCGGGGTGGGAGTCAAAGAAAATTCTTGCGGTACATACAATGCCATTACTTTCTTTTTATCCGCCGTATCCTGTGCACTGCACCCCACCCGAATTCCTAGCTATAATCTTTGGCGCTGATAGAAAACAGCAATTACAGAAGATGGAAAATAATTGCAGAGCAACTGGGCTTTAACTCACGTGAAGACCCCTTTAATTGCACGAATGTGATAATCTACTAATTAGCCACAAATAAATAGGCTGCCTTTTTTCTACTCAAGGGATCTATCGATTCACCTCTACAAATATAAAACAAAATTTATCATTACACGAATTTAACTGCATATCAGTATTAAAATCGTTAAATATATCCCAAGGGTGGTTTTCATATCGAATGACACTTTCATTTCCATGCGGCCAATGATAATAATGGGAGAGAACAAGAAAAAATATGCGAAATGGTTGGAAATTTGAATTATTTATTCGGGAAAATGAGCAGGGAAATTTGGGTTTATGATGTGATAATAATATCACATTTATCCAAGATTTAGTAGATTGCAAAACTTTTAGTATTTTTAAGTATTGTATAATTTTATGCTACTCAATTGTAATTAAGTTTAATATGACTTTAATTAATAAATTCGTTGCCGTTTGATTATTCTCACTGTACCACAGTCGAAATAATTTTCACGCCAATGTGGACAGTCTAATGAAAAGGTAAAATTCCCCTGGAGGCACATTGCGCTGAAAATTATGTTGATGATCACACACCTGTGGGATAATAGAGTTTGTATCGAAAATTGGAATTAGTATTTATCTACTATCGATTTCCTATTCAATAAATTTTTTTCACTAGCTTCCAGACATTGCTAATTTTTTATATCTTTTTTTTTTAACCAATAAATTCAGGCTGTTCTACCGCCGTGAGTGTCAACTAATCGAAAATTGTTCCAAATTTGTACATACAAGTTCTGAGTGGAGAAATAAATTCGTAAAAGTTGAAGAAAATACACAGGTTTCTATGTCAGTATCCAAATTGATGCAAAAATAAAAAAAAAAAAAAACGCATAAATATTCAACTCTGTGCTGAAATATTTTAATCATAAGATTTAATGCATTTTGTTGGTTTATAAAAATATCTGTAACAATTTTTTATTTTATTCTTTAGTTAGTATACGGTCGATGCTTCAAGATAGAGCGTCGATGCTGCCACAAAGAAAAAAAAAAACTCACACGGCAGATCAAAGTATAAACAGTGACCTATAAAAAACAAATCCCTTCAAATTAATCACTAAAAAAAAAAAAAAATAAAATAAGATTGAGAAAAAAATTGAATAACGAAAAAAATTAAGAATTTCAATTTCAAATAAATAAAGTTTTATGTTGATTATCAACTTTCTAATCAGCACAATCATTAATTGCCAAGGTGATCCTAAGACAGCCAACGACAATTACTTGTCGCAGTGATCTGTAACAACGTTGATCCTCCTGTTGACCTCCTGACAGTCCCCACAATACTCGTAAACAATACGCCACAATGATCTAGCGATAGTGCTTTCATTTTCACCACGTGTGGGCAAGACTCGCTCTGAAACGTGCCTCAATAGATGGACAATGCAACATGAATTACAGAAGCATACCTACGCACCTTGTAAATACATATTTTACAATTCGTCTCACATAAAACCATCTAATCCAAACTCAAACAACATTCCTGATGAAAATTCATACCGAGATTTCATCAAGAGAAAAAAAAATCGTCTGCAATTTCGTGACTAAATGAAATTTCCCATGAAAAAATTCAGTTTCTAAACAGTATTCCCTATCGTGCTGGCCACCAGACCGATGCACGCGATAATCCGATTACAATAGAGGGCTGTGGTTGTCTTCACCCTTCGCCTCCATCCGGAAACACGAGTGCACGAAATCTCTCAAACGTCCTTGAATGACAACGACAACCGCAAGCGGATGCTGACCACTCTCGCCTACCGTGTGCACTTGTAGAAAGAATCTCGTCAGTGGTGCGAATGCGGAGGTCTGACCTCCCTCGAGTGCCGGTATGTCGAGGTAGGGTGATTATATGCATCGTATGTCACGCCCTGATCATACTTATACGTTTATAACGTCCAAGTTGGTGTCCGTGAGTGTGAGAAAGTGTTGGGCTGCCCCACCCTGTGCGTTGGGTACCACTAAACATAATGGGCCGTTGTATAAAAGCCGCTGCAACTCGACAGGACATCACATCGTGGTCTTGTCAAACAGTCCAGACAGTCAAGAAGAAACATTTCAAGCATGTACGCTCCAATCGCCGTTCTGATTGTCGCTAGCCTGTCGGCCGCAGCTGCTGCACCCTCTGGTCTGGCTCTGGGCCATGGAGCCCTGCTTGGCGGACCGATTCTCGGGGCGTCGGCGCTCTCGGGGCCCGTTCTCGGACCACATGGACTCGCCGGACCTGTTGTTGGACCTGCTCGCATCTCTGGAGCCGTTGATGGCGGTGCTGTTGTCACTGGATCCGTCGCTGGACCGTCTCTAGTCTCCGGCAGCGTTGTTGGGGGCACTGCTCTCGCTGAACCCTCTCTCGGGCATTTGGGCGGTCTCGGGCATTTGGGTGGTCTGGGACACTTGGGTGGTCTGGGTCACTTGGGCGGTGTGGGAGCTTGGGGACTCGGTAAGTGACCAGAGTTTATGGTGGATTAGTTGGAATGGTTGATTCTCATTTTGTGAATTGGCAGGTGGGCATGGAGCTCTTCTTGCTGGACCTGCTGCCGGCCATGCGGCTATCACTGGACCCCACTCTCTTCCTGCTGTCGTTGCTGGGCCTTCTGGCAGCATTGTTGCTGGTGGATATGGCCACGGTCTTTGGGGACACTGAGAAAATACTCGCTGGGCACGATATACCTTTGATAATTCGGACTGACCACTGCAACCTTCTATCGACCTCACCACTACGGCTCATGATCTCCGCCATCTCGATACTCACTGTTAGTGCTTTTTGATCTGTATCTCTGTGCATTCTATTGTGTGTATATAAAACTGTTTCATATGTGTATATATAAATTTTTTATATATGTATGTATGAATACTATTGGCAAAATAAAATGAACAATTTTTAGTGAAGTTTTAGACGAATTTACTTTTGTCGGTTTTTTTTGGTAATTTTTTTAGTTGAAAATCGAATTATCCTGGTGTGTAAAATCTCAATAACTTCATTTATTTCGCCAATTATTCAAAATTTGTCCGTGTCCATCTACTCGTTCGGTTACCCTACCACATACAATAGACGGTGTGATAGAAATTTATAGAGTAAAAAAATATAATAAAAGATTGGTCTTGGATGAATTCAAATAATTCCTCCTTTGTAGTTTCGTATAGTATCGAGAGACGAACGTTTCGTTCTGGGCTTTTGTACCGACAATGTCAGTGTGGTGATCGTCACTGAGGCTTTCCCAGTAATTGTAAGAAATTGCTTGAACTGCGCTTCCAATCAATCGGGTATTTTCAGTGATCGGCACCGATGTCGATATCCAACTAACTCTACCTCGGGAACGTCTAGTGCAGGTTGTATATATTGTTCCTTTATCACATTAATGACCTTCCTGCTGCGAATTTTTCTTTAATCGCTCAATTGTACTTGCCGGCACCAGCGTTTTTACAGGACTCAACATGATTGAACGAATATATGTAGAATATCAATTTCGAATGTATATCTAGAGGGCTACGAGTGCTATGAAAAATGGGCATCATCTCCATCAGAGTAAAATAATGTTAGGCAAGTACCTCGAAAATCAACAGATTCAAAGTTCGCGTAAAAATGCTCCAATACTTCTTTTTACTCGAACAAGTAATCGGCATTTATGATGGCTAATACTTCTAAGAAAAATCCATTGCCCAAAATTACCCCAATTACCACTATTACCATCTTATTATTACATTGCCTGATTATAAAATCGACGTATGCGCCAATTTTTTTGTTTTTTTTATTTATACTCGTAGAAATAAGATTCCTGCTAATTGTTGTTATAGATTTAAAATAAAAAATTGCATTTTCACGAAAATTTCTGTTAAAAATCCAAACTTTAATTGTTTATAAATATAGTCTTCATTTTTTTTTAATTAAAATTGGGACTCATTCTTTTTATTTATTCCTATAGATTTATTTTGTTGCTAAAACCATTTTTCTTGATATATTGAAACGAACCGCAAAATAAAATCCATTCATTACAATAATATCGATTTAATTGCACACTTAGAGCCAGGTTCATGAATTATTATTATGAGCCAACGCAGTGTCACGACTGTGCGCGTGTCCAGGTGATCGACTACCCACGATAATTCACCGCGCCGGTATATTCAGCGCTGAAAAAACCATTCATTACCAATTGATTGATTGATAACAATCCGACTCGATGTGTCAGGTCGATCAAGGACAACTAACGGTCTGATTGAACAATCGGCGAGAACTGATTGTTGGTCTATACAGGCAGAAATTTTATTGATTCTCCAATTAGTGACATCTACCAAAACGGCCATTGTTTACTACAAAAAACAGTTATAGCTGTCAGTTGAATATTAAAGTGGCTACTTCAATTCGATCTGCACGGATTGTAAGCCACTGATGTGCGCTCTGTGAATTTTCGGATTAAAACTCAGTACAGAAATCCATGACAATAGCTTTGTCAGGTATTAAACATACCATGAAAATTACAATTTACAAATCAGTGACACTCGAAATCACCCTGGTGCTACAAGAGTAACAAGTCTGTGGTTCGTATATGCCTATTTGGCTTTTGCTCGAAAATAAAGCATTTGCATAAGTGGAATTTTAAACGAATCATTCCAGAAATAATTGAAAATTAATTTCAAAATTTCATTAATAATTCAGCATTACCGAAAAATACCGAAAATAGTAATTTTTATTTTTAAATTAGCAGTGACTATTTAAAGGACTAAAAAAGGCGCTCTTGCGCGTCCACTAAAATTCGTTTTTGCATTATCGACTAAATGTAGCCAATGAACGACCGAATAAATTGATGACGGATATAATGACTTTAACTTCTGTAACAACCGACTTTTTACGACAGCGATTCACGAACCGTATAAATTTCTATATTGAATCTTCATGGCCAAAAATTACAGAATAATGTGACATTAGCTGGGAACAATTACTTCAAATGAGTGTCTTGCAGTGATGACTACTGTAGTTTAGGATGGCGTCCCATGAGCAAAATATCGGATAGCCGTGAGATGACAACCGTCTCTAAGCTAGTCATATGATTGTTTCAGCCAATTAAATTAGTTGAAGAATAAGTAGCGAAAGGAATAATCGTAAGGAAAAATCAAGGAAGAAGTGAACAGAAAGCAACCGGAAGCTGGCTCGCGCGAGCCGCGCTTTTCGTATAGATTAATAAATCACTGTAAAATCTCCTAATTCGAAATAAAGTGTTTACAATATCTCTTTGAATTTATTTAAAATTTAATAAAAAATATATGTCACGTCAATAGAACGTGCAAAATAAAAAAAATAATAATAATGATAATATATTAATTAATAATTATAATATATTAATTATCAACGTATTAATGAAAGCATCGTATTAATGAGAGCAATCTCATTTAATTGTTATTTCTGCATTAAATAAAACCATTTAATACATCGTCAATTATATAATCAACGTCAAATTCAAGCAGATACATGATTTTTTAATTGGTTCAGAATTGCGCTTTTGGATCGTTTGACTATTATTTTTCCATTATGCTGAATCGAACGATTTTTATGAATCACTAGTATGTATATAATTGACACGAAATTAAAAATATTGCAGTAGGGTGGAATAATAACACGATAAATTCATCGCGCATTTTTCTAGTACTTGATGGTCCAATAATTCATTTAATTGTGCACTCAAGCGACATTCTCGAATATGGAATTCAATGTAATTCGATTCAAATATGCTTGAAAAAATTCATACACATTGTAGTAAATATTTCCATCAACATAATCATAAACATGTGATTTTTTTTTGTATTAAAATATTGCGAGATTACAATTTTATTAAAAAATTTTATTGTGCTTGAATTGTGATTATATTAATAAAATATTTTATTCAACGACTGACATCAATATTACCCTGATTGGGGTTTAAATAATTTTTTTTAGACTAGCAAAAATTTTTTATAGCTAGATTAGTTGGATATCTTACGATAACTTTGTTTTTATTTGTTTTTTGCTTTTATCAGAAGCTTTCGTTTGCTAATCGATTCATCTCAGCTTTATTTTTTTAATGATGCTTCAGATACACGGTAAATTCAAGCGGAATATTGTCGATTCATGTATACTATTTAGCCGTTTGAAATTGTCAGTAAACAAAACGTGTTTAACTGAAATTGTCAGTGTTGGGTAGTCATTATAAAGTTATGATGACGAGCTTCAGTTTTGCGTTCGATCAATCATGCAGTCGGTCCCAAGAACATTCTGATAAGTTTAAGCAATCTATTCGAAAGTTTCTTATTTCAATAGATTTCCATATCTTTCTCTAGATTGAGATAAAATTTTTTTTTTCATCTTCGTCGCTTCTCTTTTACTTTTCTTCTTTCTACGATCACAATTGCACCCTACGATTCATTTGCGTTAAATTACACCCGGATGTTTTTTCCGAGTTCAAATAGAAAAACCATTCGGAGATGTGATTGAATGATTGCTAAAAAACTTTTTATTCTCTCTGGAGATAATTAATAGTTATAATAGAACAAAATTAAGTCGTAATCATATTATAGAAATTGAGAGTAAAAAACTTTATTGTATTAATTCGAATTAAAAAAAAATAGAACTAATAGATATAATAAAAAATATTTAAATTTATGACATCTTTAGAATACTGATGGAGGATCGAGTTTTCAAAAAAATGTGCGCACTACGATGAGGTCGATGATTTAACCATAAATTCCAACTCCCTTAGCTCCATTTCCATACCCAGCTCCAATTCCATATCCGAGTGCGGAAGAACCCCATGTGGGGTTGCTTTTGATAACTGTAGCTGCAATAAAAAATTATATCAAAGGATAAACAATTTTACGCTGTTAACTATTTTTCAAGTAATTTTTTTACATACATATGACGTGTCAAAACTGAGAAAACGTCTCGCCGAAAAGTTAAGAAATGCTTTTACTTGTAAATATCATGATAAGGATGCGATTTTGATCAATTTTATATAAAAACCTTTTATATGAAACCGCTTTTAGTGGTAGATTAAAAAAAATATCGACTCAAACAGAATATAAGTAGCTAATTATTGATAATCTCTGTTTATCAATTTATTATTCTTCAAAATAAAAATTTTTTTCAACCCACCAACAGGAGCAATAGCAATAGCAGGACGAATAACAGGGACAGACGCGACGACGGTAGTGCGAGTGAGCAGCGGAGCTTCAACGCCTAGAGGAACTCCAGTTAATCCTCCGGGATTAGCGTGGGCAAGAGCCACAGCTGCGACCAAAACAAAGAGAAAAATCTGGAAAAAAATGAGAACCGCAATAACTAACGCTATAGTAAGTATTTGCCGTGAACAAAAAAATGATTTGCTACTTTTTCATCTTAATCAGTAAAGAAATAATTATTATGCCAGGACAAATATGAAGAAAAATTCTACTCACCACGAATTTCATGTTGATGATTGGTGTTTCTGCTTCTCGGATTAGTGAGAGACTGATAATGAGTCTAGAGCAAGCATCAGTATTTATACTCAGATCCTTTTGAGAGTAAAGTGAATTTTTGTCACTGGAAACTTTATCTAACACTAGTGTGACCTTTACGGATGTATTTCCAGGACAAACAGTGATTGGTCCGGAGAAGTACTACCTACTACTTTCAGCACCAGTTTATTATCCGTTTCGAGATGTCATTGCATCAGAAAATCTTTTTAATACGCTAAAAGTCATATAAAACCATTTCCAGACTGAATAAAAAATTTTTCAACATTAAATCATCAGCAAGTTAATCTTCAAATCGTCCGACACTAATGTCTCATTCCCCAAATAGCTTTTTTTTCATAGCGACGAGGCCCACGAGTAAATTTAATAAATGCAACTAGTTGCAAACATGAATTCACACACATGAATTAATGCGCCTCTCATGCATGAAGTGATACAACGACCACTGCGGGGAAAGGGTACGATACATTTAGAGCGTCTATCTAGTATATGCATTGTTAATCACTAGACTCGATTACATCAGCCTCATAAACCGGCAAAATTATGACGAAAAAAAAATCTCACCAATGCAAAATTTTATTAACGACTGCAAATCTTCTTTAAAGCGATAGGTATGTATACCTATCGCCGAAAACCTGATAAAATTTTAATTTCTAATATTTTGATAAGGACACAATTGAGATAAATATTTTTACAGCGTTTTTGGTAGCTAATAAAATTCCCTATAAGAAAAATCTCCTGCAAAAGAAACTCTGGAAAAATTTTACTGATATAGAAGCAAATGCAAGGCTTTCAACTCGATAACAGCATCACGCTACATTGTTTCCCATTATCACCCAGCAGATACAAGGATTAGTGCCGCTGATTACCGTGAACAATCGCTCCTCTGACGCGTGCTTAATGGCCTGGTGTCGATAATGGAAGTATTTCTAATAGCACGTCTAATTTTCCGTATATGCAATATCAACAAAAGTGTGCACGAGGACATTATATTTAACAGTTTTTGCCGTAACTCGACTTGAGGAACCACACGATCTGATCTGGAAAATAAAAAGTGTCCATATACACCCGTGATTTGTACTTTACAACCAGTATTATAGCATGTATTCGAGCGTTTGATCCGCAATTGGTGTAATAAATTTTATTACTGAACGATCACGATTGCACTCAAAACGTAACTGGCAATACGGACGTGGCTGCAGTTATGGTTTTCGAGGATAATATTTACCAGCACAATTTCCTGCTAAGACGATGAGAACATTTTGCAATCTTTGGTTAGTGCTGATGATGTATAAAATTTTTTTTTTTTGTAGAATCAAGCAAATCTGATGTTATTTTTGACTTGTATAGCAGTCTGTTAGTGACGGTGTTGGAAAAAATGGCTAGTGGTTTATCGTAGACAAGTTCTTACTGCTGAATTTATCTTCATAATACTCAGCTGGCACCCGTTGACAACGTGGCAAAAATAAAAATATAGTGCGCTCAAATACACTGTACACACTAGACTAGAGCGGCATACAGAAAACTTTATTTCTTGCTGTATATATATTTTTCATGTATACTGTCTGCAACATTTTCTTTCCACTTGGCTATGCTGGACAGTCATAAATTAATTTTATAGCAACTTTTTTTCATATTCCGTTGATGCGTACAATACAATATACCCAATATTTATATGTTGAACCAATTTTTTATTGTAGTAAAAGATTATTTATATTTTTTCTAATTCCAAAACCAATATTTTTGATCGTAAAAGGCATTTTATAGTATGTTCCAAAGTTTCATGTCGGCTTTAGGCTGGTGCTGGTGGTGCTCCTGCTGGTGGTGCTCCTGCCGGAGGTGCTCCTGCTGGAGGTGCTCCTGCTGGAGGCGCACCAGCTGGTGGCGCTCCGGCTGGTGGCGCACTTGCTGGTGGCGCTCCTGCGGGTGTTGTTCCTCCTAGTGGTGGTAGTGATGGCAGTCCACCTTTTCCTAAATTACTTGCACGTTCTTGATATTTACTAATTATTTCTTGAGTTTTATTTTGAATAGCTTTGATTCCCTCCTCGATTTTCTCCGCTCCTTTCTTGAGGCCAGCTCCCACTTCTTTGGCAATAGATTCAAATGGTTGAGTAAACTGTCCAATGGGATTTTCTCCCACGCTCTTTGCATGAATAACCTAATAATATCATCACGTTGTTACTATATTTCTTAATAAAATATTTCATTTGTAATTTTCAACGGAAATAATTATTTTAAAACGTTACACCATACATCTACGTATTTTTCATTTGAAAATATTGAATGAAAAGTTAAATATGAAAAATTCTTATGCATTTGTTTGAAAAAAATATTTATGAGCTTACGTGAGCTAGCGAAAATACTGCAAATAGAATGAGGATGCTGTTAGGCTTCATGGTGATCGGCTTTTTTTCCTCAAAAGAGTCTTGCAACGGGAGTTAATTTTCCTTTGATTTCTCAAAGTGAACTGATGCTCGATGCTGCTGATGTGAGTCTTTTATACAAGAAAATCACGGACTTTTGACGCAAGTTAGACGCGTGAGTATCACTCAGTACGTGCCACTATTCTTCATTTATGCTGCGACCTCAGGTGTTTTAAGTTGATAAGTGTACATGCGCAATTGTTATCAAGAAACGAATGTCATCGTAGGATATATTTTTTATTGCTTAGGTATTTTCCAACTCCAACTGTTGGATATCTTTTGACACGTGTGTGTTCTAGTGTCGAAAAATAAAACTAGTAAACTGCTTTACTCTATACTACCATACTTCTGTTATTATAACAGCGGCCAATCGATCATTGCCGAGACACTATGCTCAGTGGAAATTGACAGGAAATTTTTTCTCGTGCATCACTGCTCGGAAAATCAATTCATCACTACAAGCATCATCCTTTTGGGTTAATTTGGCGCTAAAAATCGAGACGGATATTATTCTTTGTCTCAGAATATTGCTTCAGCAATTTTAGTATGTGATGATATAATTATGAAGATCATTTTCAGTAGTAAGAATTTTTTGTAAAGACAAATTTGAAAATTTATCCTCTCATAAAAAGTTTATTCTAACGAAAATTGAAGCCATGATTCAAAAGTAGTTTAATATTATTTTCAATGATTTTTTTACATACATATCATAAGTCAGAACTGAGAAAGCTAGTCGCCGAAAAGTTGAAAATATTTTACTTGCTGATATCTCAATAAGCATTCGAATTTGATGGATTTTGTTGAGAACTTTTTTTGTAGGTAATAGAATTTTTTATAAAAAAGGTCTCTTGAAAAAAAATTTTACCTTCAATAATTTTAAAGATATTCCGATTTAAGATTGGATTGCAGTGTGAATTTTTTTTTTGTGGTCAATCAACGACATAATTTAGATATTGATCGACAGTATATAAGCTTAAAACAGTATGATAATTTTGTATTTACGCCCTTTTGTCTTTCGACACGCGATATATCAATTCTGATTATTGTTTTCTAATTTTGTGAATTGTTGTATATCGAGGGATGCTAATTGAGATGTACTACAGAGTAAGTCCTGGCAAGAGACATTTTATCTTTAATTTTTCTAACAAATTAATTTTTTTATGCTCTGACAAACTTTAGGAAGGTATTTCACCCCGTCAAAGAGTTATTGCGAGTGAGAATTCGTGGAGAAAATTGTGCAAACTCTGGCAAAAACTCTCGCTTATTCTGCATTTGTTGCGCTCATCGTTCCTGCGGGTTTTCTCGACTGAGACTTTATGAACGCAAAAGCGGCAATTTTCTCGTCATCACTGCGGGCGTTGGAGAGTTAGAATATGCGGGGGAGCGCAGTACAACAGAGTATATATGACGACAGAGCAATAAAATTTTTTCTCCCTGAAGCATGACCATAAAGAGTGAGACCTGCGTATGTAAATTTGAAAATACAGGGAAACATTGTACACACAAATTTCGCATCGGGCAGGATTATGATGCACTATTCTCCCTAATGTACTCTGCGGTTTGTGGCAATGGCAGCCTAAACACGGGATATACCTCTGAAATATGGTGACGCATTTTTTCAACTCTCCCGCGAAACTATACTGGCGCGACAAAACACGTTTGTTCATTGTCATCGTATACAATAGAACCATACTCTCGTGTGAGCGCATATTTATATAATTATTAAATTCAATATTTTATCGCTAATGCTCCACATTCATGCCCCCATCTCTTTTGTAAAAAAATTTTCTATCTACAATTAGATAACAGCTTAAAACGCAATTAATTAGCGGAAAGTTAAACAGAATTAGATGAAATTTGATGAATAATAGTCATTGTACATACATCCTATACAATATTAAACATTGACAAAGCGCATTTACATTCCAATGCTATTTATTATGTTTATGACTGATTAAAATGATGAGAAAGAATTGATAAATGCAACAAGCAGAACGTGACAATAAAAAAATTTCTGAAGTATCTTGCGCAGCTGGGAATGTCAGGAATTTTTTTTTTTATTTTCCTTATCAGCTTTTGTGTTTTTATTTATGCTTCAAGTTGCAATAACGTCTGTTTAAACACACTTCCTGATGACCCTGTGTATTTTATTTTAAATTCTACAATTGAAAATTGTATATTTTTAAAATGATGTGATTGAAAATATTAATTTATTTGAAAATAAATAAATAATTAAATTTATGTATTGATATGTTTTTTATATACTTTTTTATTAATAAAATATTTACCAGACTTTTTTTTAATATAACGTCAACTACTTGGCGGTTTGAGTATATCTCAAGTATTTTTTCTGGCTCCTTCACTTCGTCTTACTTCTCGAGTGTCACTCTTCGAAAAAATCTCTTCAGTAAGTTTTCTTTGATCCTCTTCTTAGCACTTCATTATTATGTTGTTGTTGTTTTTTTTTCCATATTTTTCTTTGTTCTGAAATATTATTAAACGCATTTGTAGATACTTGTTTTTTTTTTCTCTCTTATTATTCTTCTTCAATATTTGTAAACAAGTGGCAACAAGAGCAAAAACAGTTTATTTCAAAAATATAAACGTGTAAAAACCGAAAAAACTGGAAATTTTTTCTGTTCACTTTAATATCCTTTGAAATTAATTAAATAAATGAATTTTTCTAAAACAAAACTGCAAAAAATTTAGCGTCAAATGGTGCAGATTTTGTGTAATTATCCTGAATAGCTGCAAAGCCAACCTTGAACAAATTTGACACTTTCTTCTATGCATATAAATTTTATCCGATAGATTGTGAATCAGTAAAATTCTTTAAAGAATAAAAAAAAATTTTTGTCAATGAATAAAAAATAGAAATAAATTTTTTCGATTGCCAATAATATTTTTTAAGTATTTCTAGGCTTGTCTTCCACAAATGTGAAAACAAGTTGACATATATCTCGTAAAAAATTAATGTATTGGCGGTGAATTTTTTCACAGGCTTTTTATATGCTCTCTAATACTCAAGGATTTTTCTTCCATCGGAATCCTCCGGGCATGTCTGAGAATAAAGCTTTACTGAGAACTTCATATATATACGAAAAGAGGCCCGTCAATGATGTTAAAGGATAAAAGCAATGGAAACGTTGCGGTAAAGGTATACAGTATAGTAGGCAAAGAAAAAAAGCCAAAGAAAAAGTAAAGAATATAAAACGTGGCGTGAGTTGGCAGTCGAGCGATCTCAGAATTTAAATCGCATTTTGTTCCATCCTCGCGCGCTACAACTCTGTTCCGATTCACATTTCACGAGCGTTAAATTTCTCATGGATCTGTTCACCGGCATGATAAAGAAGCACCAGAATATAAGAAAAAAAGTAAAAAAATCTTTTATAACATTTTATACACTCATAATTCGCTATTGAATTGAATATATTGAAAATCCTCTAAAAAATACATAAAAAAACGAGAAAAAAAAAATCATTTAATTGCCGTATCACTCAAAATTGAATTTTGAATTTTTTTATATATAATTGAAAATTATTGGCCTCGTCAGCGTAATATTATTAAAGTGATGCTTTAGTAAAAGGAAACTTTAATGTTGAATGTGTGTCAGTGTGGGCAATGTCGATGCTGCCGCCATCCTCCGGATATCTGCTTAACCGTTTGCTCAGAGAAATTCTGTTCACAAAAGGGTTTGAGTCTCAACTCAACTAAATAAATATTATTTATTATTAATCCTCATCCAATACTCCTGTAAATAAACGAAAAATAAACAATCATTAAATTTAATTTAATAAACTTGATTTAGCATTAAAACCTTTATCATCTAAATAATTACAGAACAAATCGTTTATTATAATTATTTTTTGTGTTTAAAAATTTTTCAAGTACATTTATGACTGTGAAGTATATAAATAATTTATTATTATAACGTAAATTTCAGATTTTTTTTGTTGATATTTCAGAAAAATGCAAAGTTTAAAAAAAAAATTGAATTTTTTAAAAAATTGATTTTGCAGAGAACGATTTTTCACGATTTCCTGAGTTCCATTTGCTCTTTTAGGGTGACCGTCTTTATATAGGCTACTGTGTGAGATTTATAAGCACATGCGCACTGTTAAATCGAGTAAACTTATAGATTATGCATGAAAGATAATATAATTTAAAATAACACATTTCAGTAACAAAAAAAAATGAAAAATACATGGTGAAACCATGAAGCACATCCCTTTTGTTATTCTTATCAAAAGTTTCTAATTTATTTTTAAAATATAAGTCAAATTGAATGCAGGAAAAATTCAATCATATATACAAGCACTGTATATCTTGTTAGTATTCGTTAATAATTAATAAAATACTCTGACTTTTATGCGTTAGTCTATTCAATTACGAAACAGCCTCGGTGATAAATAAATGGATATTATGATATTAATTTCAAGTGTTTTTATAAAGAATTGCCGCCGGAATCGAATTTACGACAGAAAAAAACAATTCGGACGGTTGTAAAAAATAAAAATAAATCATTGATTATAACTATAAATAAAAAATAGGGTAAATAAAACTTTTTTAAAATCAAGATTCAGGTGTTGTCAACAGGAAAAAAAAGATTTACAGTGTTACATTTTGGCTTAGTAGTCAGAATTTAATTAAATAAATTATTTTCTCGATTTTTAGGTTTTCAATAGACATTCGGAATGCTTCGTCCGCGATATTTATGCATTCGGATGTCTTTATAGAAATAATTTTAATAATTTATAAAAAACTTAAACTTAATAAAACACTAATTGAATCAAAATTCATCAAGTACTATGCCATTTTCATAAGAAATATTAGCGAAAATGGACCAAGCGAATATTAGATGACACCCTATTACTTCGCATAAAGGGTGTGCAATAAAATTAACAACACTTTATGTAATAAAATACATAATAAAACTTTTTAGAAAACAAAAAAAAAAAAATTAAAAACCAACTAAATTACTCAAATTTCTCATTTTATACTACTATCCTAAAATTTTCTTGTCTTCATCGTCTTGTCATTTTAACAGCCTTTTATCACCTGCACATTGTTTTTGTAACTTCTAACTTTATACCACTAACCGTAAACTTTTATATAACATAAAAAAACCATAATATAATATTAATTAAGAGAGAAAAAAAATTTTTTAACCTCAAGCTTTATTATAAACAGTAAATTAAAACAACTTTTTGTAAAAAAATCCATGAAAAATGTTTTTAAATTAAAAATTAGATTAGATAAAAAATTTTGTATTTATTGAAAGAAGATATTCAACTAATTAGAAAGTTAAAAAACAGTTTTTCAAGGTCTGAAGTAGTTTAAACCCTTGGTTTGGGAGTACTTATGAAAGTAGTAGTGGTCAACCTTGCGGTCAGACGACACGTGAGGTTCTGAAATGTATACCCACGAGTTTCATCGAGAACTGCTTTCCCGCGGAATTTATTTACCACGTGAAACGCTTGCGCAGACGTACTTCGAGCACGTGGATTCGTCGTATGTATGCTGAAGGGAAGGTCCGCCCCGTGAACCGCACGACGGGGTAGTTCTCACCGCGAGGCATTGCAGAAGCGAGCAGTTGCGCGCCGGCCGCTGTCTCGGTGGGTTCCGCACGTGTCGCTCCGTTTTGGTGAGTTTATTGAACGTCAAAAACCTTCATCACACATGTGTTTATCAAATTTATTTATATTTTTACGCTCGTTGACAGAATTTTTCACAGCATCTTAAATTATTCGCGGAAAAATTATTAAATTTAACGTGAAATTAAAAAAAATCTGATCCAATTGCATTAAATGCTGGAAAAAATGGAATGCAACCTTGAAAAAAAATATCTGAGGTTAGTATCGATTTATTAGTACAAATATTTTTTTTTTTTTACCAACAATTTGCTGACGAAGTGAAAACACGTGCGCAGCCATATTGGATCAGATAATGTTGGAAAAAACTACTTTATAGAGATACAAAATTAATTAGCATTAACTATGCCCAATAATTTTTTTTTTATTTTAATAAAATTAACTATTTTTAATTTTAATGAAATTTTGAAAAAACTTTTTTTCGCTGAACGAATTTTATTACATTTTTTTTAATTAGCTTTGGCAATTAATCCAATTAATAATCCAATTAATAAATAAAATGTTAATTAAGCATGGATAATTATTTACTGATAATTAAACAGCATAAAAAAATTAGAAACAATATCTTGTTAAAATATATATTCAGGTTTTTTGGTGACCCAACTTTTGCATACAATTTCTCATCAACTTCCCGAATAAATTTAATTAAAAATTCTTGTTTTTCATGCATCATTGATACGGTGTTTTGATGCCAGGGCGTGTGATGAGAGAGGCGTGAATGATTTTTTTAATTAATCACACATTACACACGCTATTTTGGGGTAAATTAGAGTCTCTTGTCAAGAGAAAATTCAATTGGCCCGACATCTGCAATTTGCATTAGTTTAACGAGATTGCCATGAAAGGTTAAACCGATTAAGTTATATACCAGGGTGAAGCAATTCCTGAGTGAAGCCCATGTGCATGAGTATAGCAGAGACGCGGAAATTCGAAAAATTGGGATTCAACCATCACCGGGTGATGGGTTAACAGCCCACGACTTTACCGCAGTCACAAAAGCCAATATTTTGTTTCCTGACAATATCTCACTTTTTTTTCTTCCTAAAATTTTTCAACATCAAAATTTGAATTTTCTCTCAACTCAACTAAAGCCCTTTTTTCCAATTTTTTTCAGCTATACAAATGGACAATATATATATATTTTTGTAAAATGACCGATATGAGACTCGATTTTGTAGCATTGATATATACCACAACGCTATTCAATCGAAATTCTATTTCCGGTATAAATTTATACAGAGCTCTGTTTAACCGACTGTCATAAAATTATACGATTGATTTTTTCTTACAAAAAGGAGTATACTTAACATATTTTTCTATACATTGCAAAGCATTGAAATAAATTATTTAGTTATTAAATACTATAGAAAAAAAAAATTATTTTCGATCTTCAAATTTTGCCTTACTTTATTTTCAATTGTATACTTAAATTACACTAAAAAATGCAAATAATTGAGAAAAATTTTCATTTATTTTGACAATTTGTCGTTTTTAATTTTTTTTGCAGTTTCAAAATTTTTTATTACAAAATTGAAAAAAATAATCAGAATTTCAATATCGCATGTTAAAAGACAAAAAAGCATATATACAAAATTATCTTGTTGTTTTAAATTTATAAATATCTTTCAAACTATTGAAGATATAAATTTTTCTCAAGAAATCTTTTTTTATAAGAAACAAAAGAAAATTTTTATCAAAATTTATCAAACTCGCATTTTTTATCGAGATATTAGTAAGAAAAATGTTATCTACTTTTTGGCGACATGCTTTATGTTTATTTTGTTTGTTTTAATTCATCCATAAATATTCCACTCGGGTTGATGCGTAAAAAAAATATTTTGTCAAGATAGAAAATATTACCCGCGCGTACAGACAGAAAAAATTTAGATATTGTCATGATGTTATCGCAGTAGTATAATGAATAGAATAAGAGAAGCCCCAGAAGTACAGAGAAAAACACGGGGAAATGCTAGGAAAACCATATACACCGAAAGGGGCGCGTTAGAAACAGATGAAATATTCGAAACGAAACGAACCTTGCATGTAAAAATAAGCACGAGGAGGTAGAATATTGTAACGTGTGTCTGTGAACACACATATATTCACACACGAGTTTAGCCAAACTACATTGACAAACCAAATGCATTCCCAACAGATTTTAAATTCTACAATCTTTCCATAAATAAATTTCAATTCCAAAATATACATATAGTATACACAATTTTTTATTCTATATAATCAATAAAAAAAATACATATTTTCTCATAAACACAAATTAAAGTGTATTTCTCTCGTTATCACAAATTCTCTGCTGAAATATTTATCAAAATTAATTCATAATGTAATGAAATATCATCGTATTTTCCTTTAATTTTCATTCTACTCTCTGCAGGGTTAGTAATCTGTGATAAAAAAAAAAATTGCGCTGAAAAATGTCTAAAAATTACATTATTTATTGAGAAAAATCCAAATTTTTTCGAGTGATTTTTGATTTATTTTCGTTAAAAATGATTTGAATGGATTTTGTGGTATCCAAGGACATGGTTAATGGGGTGATAGAGGAGTTTGTGACGGATATAGAGCTTTATCGCAAGTTTGTCCACGATCGCAAATGGATCGAGAGTCAAGTAGAAACGATGGGATTTTAATGTCCATTAACAAGCGCTCGTGTTTTTCAGGTTTATGTAGGTCTTTAGATGCTCGACGCCTCGAGAGGGTGGGCCGGGCGACTGCCTCAAGTGCACGAGGGCGACCGCACGGGTGAGTCTTCGAGATGAGCTATGAGGGGGGCCCTCGGCTGCTTGCTAGCCTCCGTCTTCGTCCTTCTAGTGTTACAGCCAAATATTTACGTTGTGGCGCTGCCACCAGTTGTCAAGATTGGTGAGTCACTAAGTCTCTCATGAATACAATGTAAATAAGTAAATATTTACCCATATATCTGATTTTCCGACCAGTTGCCAAATCGTTTTTATAAATAATTCATATGTATCCTGCAATTCATTGTTTTCAGCTGAATATTCTATACTTATTTTATTTTTCTTTATTTCTTAAACAAAAATTTATATTACCGATAAATAATTTTTTTTTACTATTTTCTCAAGTAGAAAATTAATAAAACTATTAGATTATACAAATATATTAGTGATAAACTCATGATATCACGTGTGGAAAAACATAAAAACCTTTTGCCGAAAAGTTTTAAACGCTTTATTTGCTCATATTTTGATGAAAAATGCGTTTTAGACGGATTTTGACAAGATTCTTTTTTGTAGCTAATAAAATTCTCTACAAAAAATGTCCCTTGAAGAAAAATTCTATCTTCAATAGTATTGAAGATATTTTGAGTTTACGTTAGTTAGTAAAGAAGACTCGTGTACGTATCATTGTACAGATAAGTAGATATAGCTTTGAAGAATCGGAAATAAATTTTTCATGCACTGTACCATGATATGTGTGTCGAGCAGCGTTAAATGGCTAAAAATCGCGAGAGAAAAGGGGTGGTAGAGCGACAGAGGTACATCAATTGCCTCGCAACACATATAATCGACGAACACCCGCGTGCAAAAGTGTCTCGGGAGAATTTGCAACAGCAGTTAAGCCAGAACACGACGGCTCTGTGGCGCTGGACACCCGCGGTGCACCACGGCCCATCCACTTCTAGTTACAAACCGGAAACCTCGAGCGCCGGTCTCGTCGTAGCATACCACCGTCTATTAATTCACGAGTTTATCGGAAAAGCACGCGCGCACGTACGAATCATAGACGTGCTCCGCCCGGGTGAGAGCCAAAATGTTTAATGTCAATCATGCAGCTTCCCTCTGTGGATCGCCGACAATCATAACTCTAACTAAAATATACACACATAAATATGTGGCCATGTTTAAATCTGGATTTACACATAAACTTGCAATGTGGTTCGTCACTTCAATAACTAACTCCATCACCAATATCGATTTTTGGTAATCTATCTAGGTTGGTAAATCGGTGGAAACTGTAATCAATGGAATTGACCATCATTGTGAAATTCTATTGGTATCTAATCATCCTGACTTTACCTTGGAAGGTTATATTTTGAAATTGGATTCGCGTCGCTTTCAACGTGAAAATCGTTATATCGTTTATATGATGGAATATTTTTTTTACAACGATGAAAATGTTTTATGGTTTACCGCAATGTTTTTTATTGTTGACATGAAATTTTAAATTCGAATCTTGTCATTATCCAAGAGAATAAAAATTCGTGTTATCTTCGTGTTATCTTCATGGAACTGTTTACCAATTTTAGCCTAAAAATATTTTCTATAAAAAAAAGATTGAAAATTTACGTTGTTACTTAAAAAATTTCAGTAGCAGTACCAAAATTAAGAGTTAGGTATTTTTCAAAATTTCCACTGCATATTTCGGGAATAAAAAATTTTTTACCAGTTAATAATTTATTAGTTTCTCCAATATCACTTTACGCTAGCATATATAGAAGCGATTGGGGGAGCGAAATGACACATGAGAAGCTATACTTTTGTGGTCTACCCCTCGGGCCGCACGGACATTGACATATTTACTCATAAAATGTGTATATGCATGACCCCGCGGACTAAGGGAGAAAAATATTTCCAGATACATATCCACATTCCCATTAAAGCGACTCAATTCATTCGCGTCGCTTGGCTCATTTGGCGCCAGATACAACCTCATTTGTTGCCAAAATATGCCAGCGCTGATAATACACACTTGGCACATCTAAAAATTGACCTTTTAACGGTATTAAGGGCACAGTGTGTCCTCAAATTTCCATTTAAAATATATTTCAAACTTGGAAATAATCGAAGCAATGCTATTTTTATAAACTTGGAGCTTGGGTAATTATTCTTTTATAATGTCCTACTTCGTGGTCAAAATGGGAAATAAAAATAAAAGATAGCTATATCCGTAATGGTTTCGAATTGAGAGTCTTAAACCATCGTGAGCATTAAATTAAAATCAATATTTAACGACGACGAGGTATTTCTCGCATCGATGCAATAATGACGTAGTGAACTATGCTCGCAGGACACCAAGGCGTCAGGTCATTAACAAAGATTTTTTTCATATCTTTGAGTCATCGAGAAATAAGAAAAAATTGCCATGGTCGTGATGGCTGTAGGAAGTTGCATCGTTTTAGCAATAATGTACAAACTTTTGACAAACCCCCTTCTTAAAATCTACTACTACTCTCTCCTCTGTAAGTTTCTCACTCTGAGCTTTTATTCTACTGGCTTCCCACACCATCTCCACTCACCCAGAATTTTCATGGAAGGTTACTCAATTGAGAACATCGGGAAAAGTCTGGACTGAGAAACACTTCAATCACATCAACTCTGGTTTTAGTATGTTAAAATTGTCTTTTTGATTTTTTTTTTTTTTTGTTATTTCAACCTAGTATAGTTACTTTATTATATAAAATATCAAGTTATAATAAATTTATCGGCAATTAAAGAATCTAATTTAAAACCTAGATTTTTTGAGTAGAAGAAAAAAAAATAAAATATGGAATTTAAAAATTTTTTAAATTGAAAATAAATATTCTGAATGAAAAATTTTGATGGATTTGATTGTTTCAATGTTTGTTTATTGATTTTTAAATATGGGACTTAAATTTCATATATCTGAGAAAATGTAAACTCTTATCAGATAAATTTTTTTTTAGAATTTTCAAAAAATTTTTAAAGCCCCTCAATAATTATAGGGAAAAATGGGGCACAATGGAGCCCGAGGGACTTTTTTAGCGAGCTCTTTCGTTATTTTTAACTTTTGGTTGTTGAATCATTTTCAATTCAATAAAACTCGGTTTTTTTTACTCTTCAGCCGTCCGAAAGTAACCGGTTTTTTCACTAGTGCGTAAAATGCTCCACTTTTTGCAGATCCTGCGGACTCGTTAGACACTAATATCAACTGTAAAAAAATGAGCCCACTTAATGGTGAAAAAAATCGAGCACCATTGACATTTTTTTAGCAAAAAATATGATGTGTGGCATGTGACATTTTATAAGGACTCGTTTAATTGTGAAATTCGCTTATTCATAGGACTGTAGTGATATAGTATAAGCCGAACTTAAGAATAGCTATAATTAAACAGTAAAATTTCATAATATAAACATGGAAGTAAAAAAAAATTTAATAAGATTTTTCTTATCGCCTAGGGGGAAACTGTCTTCATGTGGTTATCATTCTTGTATTTTTATATATGCATTTGCCACAGAAGTGCCCGACGGCGCCAGGCGTGTCAGAG
Organism: Macrocentrus cingulum; assembly: GCA_002156465.1. Classification (NCBI taxonomy): domain Eukaryota; kingdom Metazoa; phylum Arthropoda; class Insecta; order Hymenoptera; family Braconidae; genus Macrocentrus; species Macrocentrus cingulum. The sequence goes on along the minus strand of MVJL01000571.1, from coordinate 247,567 downwards.
CCCCATAGCCACGCGGTTGTGTCTCAACGAAGCTTTGCAAGTTTCCGAGAAATGGCCCGCAATGGCGGTCGTGTGAGGTGAGGTTTCAGAAAATGCGGGAGAAAAGAAGTAAAAGAATGCCATTATATACAGTCAGATAAAAACGAAAGAGAGATGAGATAAAGGGGAAAAAATGACTTGGGAGAAAGTAAAGCACCGAAAAAAAAAACGCCTTCTCGGCGCCTGCAGAGGTTCACCCTTTTATAGGCTTTTATCCCCTGAGATTCGCAGTGGTCTCAATAAATATACAAACGTCTCCGCCCGGCCCTTGATCTAAAGCTATACCATAAAAACAAAAAAACAAACAAATTTTTTTATCAAAAAACTCGGTTATAAATGTCCTTTAAAGACTTTTAAGCACTCAGTTAAAGTAAAATATATTTTCAAAAATTAAAAACAAAACAAAATAAATCACATTGAGTATAAAAAATTCAAAATTGTCAAGTGTGTGTTGTTGAGTCACAAAAAATTTTCATAAAATTATTATTTCAATCAATTTTCTAGCAGTTATTTTAAAAGTTTATGTCATTCTGTCTCACAGAAGTTGTGTACGTGTAAAAAGAATTTTTCTGTCGACATTCACGAAGATCGTGAACGTCTATAAACAAGCGAAAGCTTTTAATAATTTCAGTATAAGTCTTGAAGTCTTTGTCATCAGGGGTTATTTAAAATCGTAAAAAATTGCATGCAGCTGATTCTAACGAATCAACATTTCTTGTTTTTCACATATGACTTTTTTTTCTTCTCTAGAATCTGAGATTGCGCATTTGACTCTTACAACCACGTAAAGTTACGAGTATTTATTCCCCCGTGCCACAAACCTGAAAACAGCACGCAGGCTTTTATTCCATTTCGCGTTCAGTATACGATTTTATAGCTCATACAAAAAGACCACAGCTTTTCATTCTCTAAAGAATCGTCTTGAGATATGCTAAAGAATTTTATTTGTTAAAAAATAAATTTTACTTTAGTACATTAAACCTTTATTTTGAATTTACTTCTATAGTATTTTTTTGCTATCTCGCTTAGTTACCGAGTTATTGACAAAAGAAACTCACGAAAACCGCGATATATTCTGAGATTTCTGAAATTAATAGAACAAAAAATTTTTTTATCTCAATTAAACGTCTTAAAACTGATTTTTAATCGACTAAGAAAAAACTTGCACCCTTTTTACATTGTATCAACGCAATATACAAACAGTTTTAAGTTAGTTTTAGTTAGTTTTAGTTTTTTTTAAGTTAGAACAGTATTATATGTAGCTAGAGACTTATAAAAATCTTTATATAGTCATAACCGACTAAATAATAGTATTGTGTTAAAATATCCTTGTGATAATGTTTGAGCTTTGGTTAGTATCATGTTTCCACTCTCTGGCAGTGTCTTCAGAGTGGATAAGCATCCTTGATACGGCTCAAAGTCTTATTAACTTCAGTCAACAAGAATCGAGGGCTCGAGTAATATGCCTTAATATAGAGATCAATTTATCTAAGGATTACCTAATCCTTTCCCTTGAAATCTTTATATCAAAAGGAGCTATTATAGTCAAGAGAAAGATATTTTTAATGACAAAAACGTGTAGGTCAATATTATTTTTCTCACGTGTATCAATTTGCTGTCTAAACACAATTAGAACTAGTCAACAGCAACTCAATTTTTCTCTTTAACTTTATTTCGTCTAAGTAAAGCAATGCAATCAAGAAATTGCACTTTGATGCTCCAATTGCATTATCACTTCTTTCCTTTTTAAACTAAGCCAATTATCAACAGTCGTCTTTTGCTTCCACCGGAATTTCCTAAAGGTTTCCGCTAGTTTCTGGGATATAAAACACTACCAACCTGCCAACTGAAGTAACAAATTTCAGGATATATTTCGAAAACTGCTACTATACCTGTCGAATTCAAAAAAAATCCTGAGAAGAATTATTTTTTGTCGTTTTTAGTAGATTTCTTGGATAACCAACTATTGCAGCCGCCTTTAATCCAATTGTTCTATATTATAGCTATTAAAAAAACAAAATGTGTTGACGCATTCTTGTGTTATTCTTTACATGAATATTTATCAAAAGTTGATATATTATTATTGACTGATTTTTAAAACTATTTCAACTGGCACTGTATTTCAATTGCGTCTACAGTCTTCCGTATATTATTTAAATGTCTGGGGCAGAGTTCTTTTTTTTAAATCATAATAAACTCTGATCCACTCCTCTCGTATCATGGAAAAATTTCCCAGCAAGATAAATAAGTTGGATATCAGCGCTCGTAACTTACAGTCTCGCTACGTGACTCACTTAGCAGTGCTTCCAAATGCATGTAAACCGTATATATATATATATCATTATTTCCGTTAGAACACATTTGTGTGCACTGATCAAGTCGAACACCTGAACGCATTGATTCCATCGCCAGTTTACTCTGCTGGACACACGTGGAATATAAAAAGATTTCCAAGGCGGTAAACCTCGAAAAACGTCCAACGATTCCGATGAAAGTCGTTGCAACCGTGCGACGATCGATATATAGCCTGATGCACGAGTGGAGGATGGAAAACTCATACAAAATCACGTGAGCGAGACGTGGCCATCCATTATTCGAAAATTCACAGCAGAGAGCGTTCATGAGCGAGACGAGGTCAAACGAAGAGAACCATCATGTGTTTTATTTCCAGCAGCAGGAGTAGCGTGTGCGCTATCAGAGCAATGTGTATTTGTTAGTTAGTTTCAACGAGAATCACCACAATTGTTCAGTCGAGGGCTTTTACAACCCACTGCACGTATCACAACTACTTGCCGTATCGAATAATGGCCTCAAAAATTTTGGGTCATTTGGAAATTGCATTTCATGTAACTATTATAAATAAAATTTCTAGAGACGTCACTCGATGTATTCATCTTTAACCATCACATGTATTTTTATTTCAACGCATTATTCGCGAGGATTTCTGCGGATATCTGATGCGTTATCGCACAAGGTTCGAAATCTTATCTTTATTTTTATTTGGAAGCATTTAAATCTATATTATTTAAATATTTATTTATTAAAATCTAAATTTCTGAGCTTTTGTCAATCTTCTGTTTTAGCTATTTTTCTTCGAGAAGGCTCAATAAGGGCATAACTATTTGGTGTGTAATTTTACTATTTCGCACTGTTTATATGCCGTCACCCTTACGTCGCACATGATTTGAAGTAGTATACTCTTTAAAATAATGGAAATTTAGCAATTATGTTGAGTTATATGATTCATTCAAGTGAATAGCTGAAATATAGAAGTGATATAACTGATGATGGGCTTCGCAGACTTTGTATTAGTTGCCAATGCACCATCGACATTCAAAGTTTACCGATCAACTTTGAGGTCATGATGTGAAGGATCAACTACTGAGGTCCTGGGAATTCCAGGCAAATAGCTGTCACAGTTTGTCAACACTGGTCGAATAGTATATTCTCTGTGGATGACTAAACCTCTTCATATTCTATTTTAGGACCTCTGATAGCTTGTATTATAACTCGGTTCAAAGACCTCTTGTCTCTAAGTATATCAGTAAAACAAATTTTGTTAGAAATCTTTATTTTTGTAGCTAATTGAATTTTCTACAATAAAAGTTGTAATTAAAATCTCGCTTTTTCACTGTTTTGAATCGATATCAACGTTCAATTAGCGCACTTCTTAACTACACTAAATAAAGCAAAAACCAAAAATATTTACAAATATCTCCTGTGAAAGATTCTCGAAACTTCCGCCAACCTGACAAAAATGGCCGTACCAATTGCGCGACAACGATAGCTCAAAGTTGTAATAAAATTTTTTGTTAATGTTAGTGTATGCCTTCGGAAAAATCAGTTGACTTGCCTCGGTTTTCCCTACTTTTTTTGGCTTTAGCACGTGATCTAATTATTAAAAAATAAACAGAAAATCTGAACAATAATTCAAATAATTTTCATACGAATTAATACAAATTAATTAAATATTTACAAAAAATTGTTTCTCATTCAAATTGAAACAAAATGTCTTTTTTTTTTTTTAATATTCAACTATTTTGTTTATTTTCGTTTTTGTATGCATTTATTTTTTAATTTTTATTAAAGTAGTTTTTTTACAGATATTCTTTATTGTAAGATGGTAAAAATTACAGTGAAAATAGAGTTTTCCTCCTCTGAGGAATATAACGCCAGGTATACAGTTCAGAAGATGTAGTAATTAGAACTATACATGAGGGCGGTAATGCGATTATACTCGAGGGCTTCAGGCAACTGCCCCTTTGGACCTTTGCAAGTTATATTGTCCGTCAGCGTACGTTAGATATCCAGTGAATAAAATATCCAACTCAGCGCGGCCTGACAGACGTATCACCCGAATAAAAAGCGGCGAATTAAAAGGTAAAAAAAGTCCATCATCCTCAGCGTCTTTGACGTTAAGTACCTGGTGAAATCCCACATGAGCATGTTCCTTACCGCCCCGCTTATCATCGTGTACTAAACACCTCCCTCGAGCTCCACTGTGCAAAGTGGATATAAATCTTTAAATCGTGTTAGCGACCTACAACGCATTCACGCGACCACACGTATTACGCAATGCACATCGCGATGATGTCTTACTCATTGATGACTCAGCAAAAAATTCAAAATAATATTATTCAGATTTTTTTTTAGTTTGTTAAATCATTTCAAATGTCTGTCCACTTAGTTTTACTATGTTTTTATTTTTAGAAATGGTAAAATTCATTCTAGTATTCGTTTTTGAATAAATAATCAACTTTAACAAATATATTCAAATCTGGATTTAATAGTTATAAGTGTATTTATTAGAATATTTTTATAATGCATGCTGTAAAAAGTGATAAAAAATAAAAAAAATTAGTTTATTTGTTTTTTATACGTCATATTTCAACTTTTGGTCACTGTATTGAACTTGGGATTTAGATTTTTTTGGTAACGCGACGAAACTTAAGTAGAATAACCAGTTTTTCGTCAGCCGGTTTTTTTTTTCATTCGGATTATATGTAAATCTAAATTTCTTCCAAAAAGTTATATAGCGAAGACAGGAAAAAAAAAATTTTTACAATCTTATCGCTTGTATCAAGCTAATTTTTTAGAAAATTCTTAGGATATGATGAACCATGTTTTTTTTTTATACGAGACCCGAAAAACAAAAATAATCGATTTTTTTGGGCCAACCCAGTCTATACATATTTTTTAATGTTAAATGGTTTTAAAAAAATTGATTTTTTATCGATAAAAGTATCTATTTACGATTTCATCTCAAAATTAAATTAATTAATTAATTAATTGATAATTTATTTTTTGACTCAAAAGAACTGTTTTGAGGCTGACATCTATACTGTCAGCTACTAAAAGGTGACAGTTCGTCACGTGCTAAGTTATGAGTCTAGACAATACCGATGTTGTCAACTGATGGGGACAGTCAAACAACTCCGGGAGACCAAACCCATAATTAATATGGCAAGCGAATGTGTCTGGTGTGGGTTTCTCCAGTTTTCCCACACCCTCGAAAGCTGAATTGCTGCAATTTCCGATAAACATTATTATACATAAAATTCCAAGAGAGGTCTCTTATTTATACATACTTTCCACCTTAATTTATAGGAATTGTCCATAACGAAGTAACTTGCGCAAAGATTTTTCATATATTTGTCGCGGTGGGAAAGTTATAACCCAGTGATATTATTAACGCAAACAGCGGCGTTGTATGAAGTCAAGTTTGCGTTGGAGAGTCGCAACGTTGATGTCGACGAACCTTCGTTGCATTATTCATCAGACCATTCGCAGGAGTGAGAAAGGTAAATGCTTGGCGGTTTGCAGGTGCGTCGCATAATGCATCGTTACGGTTTTCATCTTTCATACATTTTGAAATTTCTCTACGTACAATGTCGCCAACTAAAGAATGATGAATGATATGTAATAGTCTGCCAGAGTAAAATTTTTCTGTGTGGCGTCCAGGGTCATAAGATGCTGCTGATGCACGTGACCCAGCCGCCAATGACGTATTGATCACGTGAGATGTATTAAATATCCCCTGCCAGAGTATTTTTTTTTTTCGTCGTCTGATCACGGTCCCTCACACCCTTTTAACTGCGACCCAAGCGCTAGCATCGATCACAAGTAACACCGGGACGCAGCTCATGCTCTAATCCGTCTGCAAACACACTCGTTCGTGTGAAACAATGCACTTTCAATATTTTTTATAATTAAATTTCACCCTAACAATTTTTCCTGGATGATTTTTAATAAAAACTCCATCAGCTGTGACGTTAAAGACCTCTCTATATGCAAGAAGAGAATTTTATGAGAATTGTTACTATGAAATTATAAAAAAAATTCTTCGAGCAGAATTATGAGTTTGAATATTAAGGTACGTTATATACATAATCTGAGGAAAGAGATCAATTGATAAGAAATAATGATGTAATTAAAAAATATATTCAAAGCAATAAAATTGTATCAAGTATTTCTGATATTGAAGTAGAAAAAAATGCGATGGATACTGAAACATATTGGAGAAATAAAAAGTGACAAGATCAGAGTCAATCTAAAAGGTCCGATCAAAGCTATATAGAAGTATATTGGCCTGATTATCCATTGCTATTACAATCGTTTTACTCGAAAAGCTCTAAAGCCAAGTCATATGGTCATATCTGAGGTCCGCTGGATCGCATTTAGGGCTGGGAATCTCTATATAGACTTCGACAATCGGATAATCATAGCTCAATCGTATGCTCGAGGAATGGCCAATGCGTTGAACGAACTCTCAATCAATTCATTCAAACTTTCATATGCAGAATATTTATTTTATTTCTCCAATTGTTTTCTAAAATTCCGAGTAGTATTATACAGCCACTATCGGAATAATTTTTTAAAGCGTTCGAAATTAACTCAAAATTTTTGATAATTTAATTTGTGAATAGAGGGTACTGCAATTCAATAGTTGATTTATACAAAATTGTGAATAAAGGATTGTAATGCGTATAGAGTATTATTAAGGGAAGCGGATAAATTTCTGGTATAATTGCTTCCGATTTAGATGAGAGATTATTCATCATATCCGTTGTCACAGACGATTAACGATCAATTCTATATCGTAACTCATGATCCCGGTGATATTTCTGTCGTTTACAGCACTGTTATTCTCCATAAGTCGCCCACCAATACTCGCGGGATGTTAGTAATCTCTGAATCATCCCCATTGAATATAAAATTTGTTGCATAATCTAATTGGCTAAATTGAATTAATAATTTCAGGCCTTTATGAAGACAATGGTCAAGTTGAATTAATGACAGTTTGCAGTCGATTCTTTATCATATCCAGAGTTAGTACATTACGATATACAAAAAACATAGGACCATGCAGATTACGGTTTATCACCATAACCTGAGCTGTCTTAGCGCTCTGATTGGCTGACAATCGATGGTATTCGGGCTAAACTTCATACATATATAAATATTATTCTACAGCAATTTTCGTAATGACTGTTTGATTATAAGATTGTACAAACTGGATGGAAAAAGCTTGCTACGATAAGAATCACACTCTATTAGTAATAGCGTGGTATGCAGGAAAAGTGGATGCGATAGCGGTATCGACTAGCACGTAAAGTGACAAACTTCATAATTGTTGCACAAAAAGCATATGCATGTACACGGTATTGATATATCTAAGATATTATCTAGACGCATCGGAACAATTCGCTCTGAAACACAATTGTCACATGGATGGCAATAACGTGGCTTTTAGTATCGATGATAACAATAGCAACGCACGAAAGTTCAACTGCAGAAATAAACTGGCAGTTTCTCTTCGCCCTTTGTGGTGCACCTACGTTTTACGTATTCCTACAATTGTTAAAGATTCATCCAACAAAATGAATCGCCGTATGCAGATGAGTTTTGTGATCATTGTTGGTGCCCTCTATATACTGCAACCACACGTTAGTGGGATTCGTCTGAACGTTTCGAACGTACAAGAAAACGCCCCAAAAGGCCCCGAAAAATTGGTGAGTTCATTATACGATTTCTTTTATTACAACACTCCACGTGAGATAAGCCAATTAATTCGTTCTGTAGATGACAATGTTGAAGACCTGCTTCGCGTCACGCGTAAATACGCTGGTGGTCTCGGAGGATCTGAGTACAGTGGTTCAAGACGTAAGTCAGAATGCGCTCGTGGATGTGATTTTGATCGACGACAACTTCAAACCCGACCGAAGCCATGGTTTTGTTCCGCCGTGGTTGATGTTTCTTCTGAGTGCCGATTCGGATATATCACTGACGGCAATGTTGCGAAAATTAAAATTGTCCGATTTATGGAACTCTGACTCGACGTTTTTCATTGCGAACAGCGGAAAAGTCAGATGTCACAATACATCGCAGATTCTGCATGCGGCTTGGAAAATGGATTTATTAGCCTCGTTCTACATCTGCGAAGAATCCGCAGGCATGGTTTTGCTATATACTTACAATCCCTTCACGAATCGAACTATACCTGGCTGGAAGAAAGTGAAAACCGACTCAGATGAACGCTGGACCCTCCATAAGCGGCTCTACTCGGACGGTAAAATATACTACACCAATGAATATACGAACATTTTTATCGACAATTGCTTTGCTCAGGTCCCGGAATGTGCGACCATTTGGAATCTGATAAAAGAAAGTATCTGGACGGCTATCAAATAAAAGCTGTTGGATGGTCTGTTTACCGTGCACTAAGTGGCAGGAATGATGACATGCAGACTTTCAAAGAAAATTCATTCAATGGAAACTACTTGGTTGTGGCCAATATGTTTTCCACTCTGAAGTTAACAGCAGCTATCAATTATTACAAACCCATACTCTCACAAAAAACTGGCGAAATAGTAGAAATGAGACAGGCGTTATCAAATGGAACCGCCGATATCGCAATTTCTGTTAGTTATCTCACAACCAAAAAGCACTTTTTCAACATTTTTTGTCAATCAAACATTGCGGTAGTAACGCATCATCGGGATTTCTTAACTCCAGTCGAGAAGATAGTTAATTTCTACAGCTTGGGAGCAGTGGGCCTGATTTTTCTAGCCATGTTTACGACATGGTTTATCTTCATCATCAGAAACAACGGCCAGCCCTTTCCAGCAGTTCTGGAGATACTCCGGCTCTTCTTGAGCACCGGTGTCCTCCAGCCGCTGCGCGGGAATCCAATTCGAATTTATTTGTTTGGCATTTGGTGGCTGGTAATCATCCTGAACGCAACATTCCAGGGTAACATCAGTGCATTTCTCACAAAGCCAGAGAGATTTGATGTAGAGACGCTGGCCGATTTGCAACGTTACAAGTACCATATCTACATGACAGCGTTTTTCTCCAAAACACTTTCTGAACAATTGAGAGACTATCCAGTAAACTATGTCCACATTACTACTGACTTTGACTGCAAATTGTACGTTTTGAATGATTCCTCGGTAGCGTGTATACAGATCATAGGGCACGCGGTGACGTTGGCAGAGAAGCATAATTTGCACGTATCGCTGCTTCAAACGAGTCCATGGATTGGCTTTAACCATCGCCCAGATTGGCCACTAGCAAAAAAAATGGAACAATATCTGTCACGATTGGCGGCAGCTGGTTTATCGAGTTACTGGTTACCTCAAAACTCCTATCCGCGGTTTAAAAAAGTCCGGTACCGCGAAGCCCGAGAAACCGATCCGCAAATCCGTAAGATCAAGTTGGGTGACTTGACATTTGCTTTCGTGCTGCTGGGGATTGGTCTCAGCATTTCGACATTGTTTTTACTCCTCGAAATCTACATACACTCCACGTGAGATAAGCCAATTAATTCGTTCTGTAGATGACAATGTTGAAGACCTGCTTCGCGTCACGCGTAAATACGCTGGTGGTCTCGGAGGATCTGAGTACAGTGGTTCAAGACGTAAGTCAGAATGCGCTCGTGGATGTGATTTTGATCGACGACAACTTCAAACCCGACCGAAGCCATGGTTTTGTTCCGCCGTGGTTGATGTTTCTTCTGAGTGCCGATTCGGATATATCACTGACGGCAATGTTGCGAAAATTAAAATTGTCCGATTTATGGAACTCTGACTCGACGTTTTTCATTGCGAACAGCGGAAAAGTCAGATGTCACAATACATCGCAGATTCTGCATGCGGCTTGGAAAATGGATTTATTAGCCTCGTTCTACATCTGCGAAGAATCCGCAGGCATGGTTTTGCTATATACTTACAATCCCTTCACGAATCGAACTATACCTGGCTGGAAGAAAGTGAAAACCGACTCAGATGAACGCTGGACCCTCCATAAGCGGCTCTACTCGGACGGTAAAATATACTACACCAATGAATATACGAACATTTTTATCGACAATTGCTTTGCTCAGGTCCCGGAATGTGCGACCATTTGGAATCTGATAAAAGAAAGTATCTGGACGGCTATCAAATAAAAGCTGTTGGATGGTCTGTTTACCGTGCACTAAGTGGCAGGAATGATGACATGCAGACTTTCAAAGAAAATTCATTCAATGGAAACTACTTGGTTGTGGCCAATATGTTTTCCACTCTGAAGTTAACAGCAGCTATCAATTATTACAAACCCATACTCTCACAAAAAACTGGCGAAATAGTAGAAATGAGACAGGCGTTATCAAATGGAACCGCCGATATCGCAATTTCTGTTAGTTATCTCACAACCAAAAAGCACTTTTTCAACATTTTTTGTCAATCAAACATTGCGGTAGTAACGCATCATCGGGATTTCTTAACTCCAGTCGAGAAGATAGTTAATTTCTACAGCTTGGGAGCAGTGGGCCTGATTTTTCTAGCCATGTTTACGACATGGTTTATCTTCATCATCAGAAACAACGGCCAGCCCTTTCCAGCAGTTCTGGAGATACTCCGGCTCTTCTTGAGCACCGGTGTCCTCCAGCCGCTGCGCGGGAATCCAATTCGAATTTATTTGTTTGGCATTTGGTGGCTGGTAATCATCCTGAACGCAACATTCCAGGGTAACATCAGTGCATTTCTCACAAAGCCAGAGAGATTTGATGTAGAGACGCTGGCCGATTTGCAACGTTACAAGTACCATATCTACATGACAGCGTTTTTCTCCAAAACACTTTCTGAACAATTGAGAGACTATCCAGTAAACTATGTCCACATTACTACTGACTTTGACTGCAAATTGTACGTTTTGAATGATTCCTCGGTAGCGTGTATACAGATCATAGGGCACGCGGTGACGTTGGCAGAGAAGCATAATTTGCACGTATCGCTGCTTCAAACGAGTCCATGGATTGGCTTTAACCATCGCCCAGATTGGCCACTAGCAAAAAAAATGGAACAATATCTGTCACGATTGGCGGCAGCTGGTTTATCGAGTTACTGGTTACCTCAAAACTCCTATCCGCGGTTTAAAAAAGTCCGGTACCGCGAAGCCCGAGAAACCGATCCGCAAATCCGTAAGATCAAGTTGGGTGACTTGACATTTGCTTTCGTGCTGCTGGGGATTGGTCTCAGCATTTCGACATTGTTTTTACTCCTCGAAATCTACAGTAAAAAAAAAACAGCGCCAAACAGTGTCAGACGACAGCGGTTAGCTCATCAACCAACGTTGAAACGACGAGTTGTTGTTTAGTGTGAGTATTTGTTCGATGATTTCTGTACTATTAAACTTGCTGTAATAGCGATTAACGGTAGCAATAGACTCGACTATCATATAAGGTTTAAATAAACAAGCACAATAGCTCGTGTAATATGGAGATGATATTGCACGTTTGTGGTTATTCATTGTTTGGATTTGTTGGTGCAGTGTGAAATATTGAATGATATCTTAAAACTTTCTGACAATTGCCATAAAACCGGCGTGTATTAGGTTGTTCTGATTTTTATCGTTTTCCGATGATGTTTTTTTTGTAACCTGTATGGAATGCTGTAAACAATCTGCACTTCACACCTCCTTTGTGTTTCTTTGTACAGACGTAGAAACAATTAAGATTTTGTGTTGCAAACGTGGTCTTGTACTGTCTGTGCCTTAAATAAATCAGTTATATACACCTATGTATGAATTGACACCTTACTTTATCTACATACTATCTAATTATTATTAAAAGCAGAAAGAGCAACAACTAGATCAACTACTTTATCGACTAACATCACATGGAACGTTCATGACCAAGTAGATGGTCAGTGTTACTTATTAATTATGCATGACTACGTACTAGATGATATTTAGTATTGATTTCAATGACAATATTGGCACCGCAAAAAAGTTCAATTATAAAAACTTATTGCCACTTCTTTTTAATCAAGGCAACAAAATATTTCAAACTTCGGCGATAAAATGGTGAGTTTCAACAGGCTTTGAAAATATTCGACGTGATTCTGGTCCATTATTGATTTATTTTCGTTTGATAGATATGAATTAATACCGAAAAACTATACTGCTATGTATAATCTAGAGACGTGGTCTATAGTTTTATCATCAAGTTTTTTCGATTTTTTTTCTTTTAACTTTTTTTTTATGAATTTTTCACGGCAGAATATATTCGAAGAAAACTCTGCACGCGGCAAAAACAATGTAATAAAGGTGATCAAATTTTGGGTATACATTCTCATCAAATGAAGCAAATTAATGATAGTAAATCGAGTCACACGAATTATCAATGGTAAATTATTAGATTCGTTGAGAGCGTATCAAATTATCGAGTGCATCCATTACACGCTGAATGATAACAGCGTAAGAAGAAGGATAGAAAATGGAGGATAAGAGGAGAGCCTATCTCATATATCTGGAGAGTTAAGGTATTACATGAAACTGTCAAGACGTGTCAATGCTATCGTCATCACCTTCATTTTTCGCAATTTTACAATGCGAAATACCGATAAATACCTCCGACTGCGGACGACACCACGTCTCCAACATGACAAGGAACTTTTCTGGCTCTTTGAAGAATTGTTTTTTATGATTTTTTCAGCCCTACAATTGTCGGCTAAGTTTAAAAAATCCACCAAATCACCGCTTCAGCTTGGTAATTGCAACAAGTCCTTTACCTTCGAATTTCAGCAAAATCGGTCGACTAGTTTAGAAATGGTGGCCATTAAAAATTTTCAAAATCGCTAAAAACGCTATTACCATACCTTATTTTTGGAATACCTTAAAAATGAAAAAAGGTCACTTATTTTTCGATAGAGCATATTGAGGCCTAAAAATTTATCTTTAAAATGACCTATATAACATTAATTTTCATGCAACTTGGAATATTTTAAATGGAGATCGAAACTCTACATATTTTTAAGGGATAAAAGTATGAGAAAAATAGGAAATCTACCTTCCATCTCGAGGAAGGCTGAATATATGGCGTGTCTTGATTATGCTCTTTAAATTGCAATTATTGAAACATAGGTAACGTGATTGTTTTCGTTCTTAAATATAAAAATTAGAATAATAAGCTCACACGTTTATCGATACGAATAAAATCATAGAGAAAGTCCATTAAATTGCAATTACATAATCGAAACGTAAAATAACAAAATGTGATAATTGACAGTTGAACAAAATTATTCATCCTGTATGACGACAATAAAAGTCGATCCAGCATTTAGTCTCTCTATTTATATATTAGGCTGTGTTTTCACGTTGAGTTTTCTTTCTATATAAGGGACGATACATCGGAATGTAGACAAGAGACTGCAAGAATCTACAATCATCATAATCTTGAGACTTTAAACAGTCTCGCTCAGTGCCAATAGAAAGCCTTTTTCCATTTAAAAAGAACTGCGAATAAAAAATGCGTAGGAAAAAATCTTTTCTTATATTCAAGTATTTAGTATTGTTATGAATTTTTCAAAGTTGTTTTTGTTTTTCAATTTCTGTGTTTCAGTTTTCTTCACAACAGTTTTTGACTAAAATGAGATTTCAAGCCGCAAAAACAGTTAAACATATTTTTCAAACATTTCGATTCGAATAATTTTAATGGTTGATACTTTTTTTTCTGCAAATATATATACATTTTAAAGATAAAAATAGTTTCGCGGGGGCACGTCGATCGGTGGTCCGTGTGGTTGAGCGTTGCTTCGCCACGCGGAAGACCGGGGTTCGAATCCCACAGCGAGAGGTTTTTTTCTGAGGAAAAAAATCCCCGTGCCCGCTGGATCGACTGTATAGTAGGCTGCACCATTACCGACTGATGTTTCGTCGGTCGGTGAATGGTGCAATGGCACGGGAAAGCGTCAGTGCAGTCACCCGGCACTTGTGTAGCTCTGGCGGGCACCCTGGCTGGACAGAGATGACCGAGGTCTCTCTGCTCAGATAGGGGGCCCAGCTCAGCTGCGCACTGCGTTAGGGTGACGGTCCCTGAACGCTAGGCGTGGGTCAAAGGGAACCACTGATCGATAAAATTGGTAATTTCTATCGACCATTGGGACTTTGCCTATGCCGAAGTGTACTAACATGGGTTTTCTCTGTGGTTTTCCCATGTTACGGTGCTTAGGCACCGGGCGAATGCAGTACGCTAAAGCACAAGACGGTCCACAGCCGCACGTTAGGGACACAATGCAGGTGGTGACTGGGGGTAAAAGGCTTGATAACAAGCGCAAATAAAGTGCGCTTGGCCTACAGAGGCTCCCACCGAAAGGTGCTAGGAGACTCTGCCCCCAATAAGGCCCAGACGAAAAGGATTACAGACATAATCCATACATCGTAAATCCCAGAAATAGAAAAAATAGAATAGTTTCGCGGGGCATATAGGAAAATTATTCTACAGCAATTATCATAAAGAATCTTCGATTGTAAGATTGTATACATTGGATGGAAAAAGCTTGCTTGATCCTTATACGATAAGAACCGTGCTCTATTAGTAGTAGCGTGGTATGCAGGAAAAGTGGATGCAATAACGGTATCGACTAGCACGTTAAGTGACAAACCTGATAATTGTTGCACAAAAAGCATATGCATGTACACGGTGTTGATATATCTGAGATATTGTCGACACGCATCGAAACAATTTGCTATGAAACATAATTGTCACACGGATAGCAATTAACGTGGCTTTTAGTATCCATGGTAGCATTAGCAACACAATATTATCAACACAGGAAAGTTCAACTGTAGAAATGAAGTGGCAGTTTCTCTTCGTCCTTTGTCGCACTCCTACCTTTCACGCATTCCTACAATTGTTAACGATTCATCCAACAAAATGAATCGCCGTATGCTTATGAATTTTGTGATCATCGTTGGTGCACTCCATGCACTGCAATCACACGTTAGTGGGATTTGTTTAAACGTCTCGAACGTGCAAAAAAAAGCCCCAGAAGGCCCCGAAAAAGTGGTAAGTTTATTTTAAGATTCTTTTTATTACTACACTCCACGTGAGATAAGCCAATTAATTCGTTCTGTAGATGACAATGTTGAAGACCTGCTTCGCGTCACGCGTAAATACGCTGGTGGTCTCGGAGGATCTGAGTACAGTGGTTCAAGACGTAAGTCAGAATGCGCTCGTGGATGTGATTTTGATCGACGACAACTTCAAACCCGACCGAAGCCATGGTTTTGTTCCGCCGTGGTTGATGTTTCTTCTGAGTGCCGATTCGGATATATCACTGACGGCAATGTTGCGAAAATTAAAATTGTCCGATTTATGGAACTCTGACTCGACGTTTTTCATTGCGAACAGCGGAAAAGTCAGATGTCACAATACATCGCAGATTCTGCATGCGGCTTGGAAAATGGATTTATTAGCCTCGTTCTACATCTGCGAAGAATCCGCAGGCATGGTTTTGCTATATACTTACAATCCCTTCACGAATCGAACTATACCTGGCTGGAAGAAAGTGAAAACCGACTCAGATGAACGCTGGACCCTCCATAAGCGGCTCTACTCGGACGGTAAAATATACTACACCAATGAATATACGAACATTTTTATCGACAATTGCTTTGCTCAGGTCCCGGAATGTGCGACCATTTGGAATCTGATAAAAGAAAGTATCTGGACGGCTATCAAATAAAAGCTGTTGGATGGTCTGTTTACCGTGCACTAAGTGGCAGGAATGATGACATGCAGACTTTCAAAGAAAATTCATTCAATGGAAACTACTTGGTTGTGGCCAATATGTTTTCCACTCTGAAGTTAACAGCAGCTATCAATTATTACAAACCCATACTCTCACAAAAAACTGGCGAAATAGTAGAAATGAGACAGGCGTTATCAAATGGAACCGCCGATATCGCAATTTCTGTTAGTTATCTCACAACCAAAAAGCACTTTTTCAACATTTTTTGTCAATCAAACATTGCGGTAGTAACGCATCATCGGGATTTCTTAACTCCAGTCGAGAAGATAGTTAATTTCTACAGCTTGGGAGCAGTGGGCCTGATTTTTCTAGCCATGTTTACGACATGGTTTATCTTCATCATCAGAAACAACGGCCAGCCCTTTCCAGCAGTTCTGGAGATACTCCGGCTCTTCTTGAGCACCGGTGTCCTCCAGCCGCTGCGCGGGAATCCAATTCGAATTTATTTGTTTGGCATTTGGTGGCTGGTAATCATCCTGAACGCAACATTCCAGGGTAACATCAGTGCATTTCTCACAAAGCCAGAGAGATTTGATGTAGAGACGCTGGCCGATTTGCAACGTTACAAGTACCATATCTACATGACAGCGTTTTTCTCCAAAACACTTTCTGAACAATTGAGAGACTATCCAGTAAACTATGTCCACATTACTACTGACTTTGACTGCAAATTGTACGTTTTGAATGATTCCTCGGTAGCGTGTATACAGATCATAGGGCACGCGGTGACGTTGGCAGAGAAGCATAATTTGCACGTATCGCTGCTTCAAACGAGTCCATGGATTGGCTTTAACCATCGCCCAGATTGGCCACTAGCAAAAAAAATGGAACAATATCTGTCACGATTGGCGGCAGCTGGTTTATCGAGTTACTGGTTACCTCAAAACTCCTATCCGCGGTTTAAAAAAGTCCGGTACCGCGAAGCCCGAGAAACCGATCCGCAAATCCGTAAGATCAAGTTGGGTGACTTGACATTTGCTTTCGTGCTGCTGGGGATTGGTCTCAGCATTTCGACATTGTTTTTACTCCTCGAAATCTACATACACTCCACGTGAGATAAGCCAATTAATTCGTTCTGTAGATGACAATGTTGAAGACCTGCTTCGCGTCACGCGTAAATACGCTGGTGGTCTCGGAGGATCTGAGTACAGTGGTTCAAGACGTAAGTCAGAATGCGCTCGTGGATGTGATTTTGATCGACGACAACTTCAAACCCGACCGAAGCCATGGTTTTGTTCCGCCGTGGTTGATGTTTCTTCTGAGTGCCGATTCGGATATATCACTGACGGCAATGTTGCGAAAATTAAAATTGTCCGATTTATGGAACTCTGACTCGACGTTTTTCATTGCGAACAGCGGAAAAGTCAGATGTCACAATACATCGCAGATTCTGCATGCGGCTTGGAAAATGGATTTATTAGCCTCGTTCTACATCTGCGAAGAATCCGCAGGCATGGTTTTGCTATATACTTACAATCCCTTCACGAATCGAACTATACCTGGCTGGAAGAAAGTGAAAACCGACTCAGATGAACGCTGGACCCTCCATAAGCGGCTCTACTCGGACGGTAAAATATACTACACCAATGAATATACGAACATTTTTATCGACAATTGCTTTGCTCAGGTCCCGGAATGTGCGACCATTTGGAATCTGATAAAAGAAAGTATCTGGACGGCTATCAAATAAAAGCTGTTGGATGGTCTGTTTACCGTGCACTAAGTGGCAGGAATGATGACATGCAGACTTTCAAAGAAAATTCATTCAATGGAAACTACTTGGTTGTGGCCAATATGTTTTCCACTCTGAAGTTAACAGCAGCTATCAATTATTACAAACCCATACTCTCACAAAAAACTGGCGAAATAGTAGAAATGAGACAGGCGTTATCAAATGGAACCGCCGATATCGCAATTTCTGTTAGTTATCTCACAACCAAAAAGCACTTTTTCAACATTTTTTGTCAATCAAACATTGCGGTAGTAACGCATCATCGGGATTTCTTAACTCCAGTCGAGAAGATAGTTAATTTCTACAGCTTGGGAGCAGTGGGCCTGATTTTTCTAGCCATGTTTACGACATGGTTTATCTTCATCATCAGAAACAACGGCCAGCCCTTTCCAGCAGTTCTGGAGATACTCCGGCTCTTCTTGAGCACCGGTGTCCTCCAGCCGCTGCGCGGGAATCCAATTCGAATTTATTTGTTTGGCATTTGGTGGCTGGTAATCATCCTGAACGCAACATTCCAGGGTAACATCAGTGCATTTCTCACAAAGCCAGAGAGATTTGATGTAGAGACGCTGGCCGATTTGCAACGTTACAAGTACCATATCTACATGACAGCGTTTTTCTCCAAAACACTTTCTGAACAATTGAGAGACTATCCAGTAAACTATGTCCACATTACTACTGACTTTGACTGCAAATTGTACGTTTTGAATGATTCCTCGGTAGCGTGTATACAGATCATAGGGCACGCGGTGACGTTGGCAGAGAAGCATAATTTGCACGTATCGCTGCTTCAAACGAGTCCATGGATTGGCTTTAACCATCGCCCAGATTGGCCACTAGCAAAAAAAATGGAACAATATCTGTCACGATTGGCGGCAGCTGGTTTATCGAGTTACTGGTTACCTCAAAACTCCTATCCGCGGTTTAAAAAAGTCCGGTACCGCGAAGCCCGAGAAACCGATCCGCAAATCCGTAAGATCAAGTTGGGTGACTTGACATTTGCTTTCGTGCTGCTGGGGATTGGTCTCAGCATTTCGACATTGTTTTTACTCCTCGAAATCTACAATGAAAAAAAAAACCAGCGCCAAACGGTGTCAAACGGCAGCGGTTAGCTCATCAACCAACGTTGAAACGACGAGTTGTTGTTTAGTGCGAGTGTTTGTTTGATGATTTCTGTACTATTAAGCTTGCTGTGATAGTAAGCACACAGTGTGTATCTTGTTGTCAGTGTTACAAAAGTCGTACGCTTCTTCCCAAAAATTTGCCGGATTAACATTTTTCCTCACATTCCTTATAATTTTATGTATTTGTTGATGCAGTGTGAAATATTGAATATCTCAAAATTCTCTGGGAATTGCCTGAAAACCGGCGTGTATTAGGCTGTTCTGATCTTTATCATCATTTCCGATTATGTATTTTTTCGTCACTTGTATGAAAGACTGTAAACAATACGCACTTCACACCTACTCCAGGGTCCTTTGTTAGAAGTTGAAACAATCGAGATTTTCTGTTCGAAACATTGTCTTGTAGTGTCTGTGCCTTAAATAAATCAGTCATCTACACCTATGTATGAATTGACACCTTACTTTATCTACATACCTGCACCTAGTTATTATTAAAAGCTGAAAGAACAACAACTAGGTCAACTTCTATATCGACTAGCATCACGTGGGACGTTCATGGTTAAGTAGATAATTATTATTACTTATCAATTATGCATGAGTACGCACTAGATGATATTCAGTATTGGTTTCAATCACAATATTCACCACGCAAAAAATCTCAATTATTCTATAATCATACAAAAATTTGACCGTGAGCACAAATGCAACAGTTACATTCCATGAAATTTAACTATTGCAGAAAAAATCAATCTAATTATTCTGAGATTCTTTCAACCATTACTTTCAGCCAAATTTTTTACCAGGCGGAAATTGGACACTGCTACAATTTTCATTTCTCAATGATTACGATTAATATTTTTCTATTGCACGACAGTTGGTTTTTATTAAAATTACAAATTAAAATCCCTAAAAAAATTCAATGTTTCGTTCAATTACCATCACGCTGTCGTTACAAAAATTGTAATTTCTTCCCTAGATCACTCGACAGAGTGATCTAGGGAATGATACATTGAAATATCAGAATTTCAAATTACATAAAATATTGTAAATAAATCTCAAAGATCGATTGAATAATTATACATATATAGCAGCTCGTGTAAAAAGATGTTCATTTATTATACCAGCATTAGAATTCACTCGACAGATGTCCCTCGGGAATTGGCAATTCGCCGCGCGATGCTGCGATATAAGCAGCGATAGGTAAATAGACTCGTTGAGAGCATCTCAAGTTATCGAGTGTATTACACGCTGGAGGATAAGAAAGATGAGAAGAAGGATAGAAAAGGGAGGATAAGAGGAGAGAAAAGCCTGTCTCATATCCCTGAAGAGTTGAGATATTACATGAAACTTTCAAGACGTGTCAAAGCTATCGTCATCACTTCCATCTTTTGCAATTTTACGCTGCGAGATACCGATAAATACCTCTGACTACAGACCACACTACATCTCCAACATGACAAAATCGTTTCTTAACGGTCAATATTTCATATTTACAACATAGTCAAACAAATATTTTGAAATATATTTTTCGGATACAAAAATTCTCGAAGATTGTTACTTGATATATGGTTATGGAATTGGCTTTGGTGTGTGAGCAATAGTCGAGGTATAGTGTTGAATATGTCACGTCGAACTGCGATAACAGACTCTCGTAATCGGAAATCCGCCCTAGAAACCACTTGGCACTCGGCAATAACTCACACTTGCGCTATATGCTCCTATATCAGATCGAATTATAGTGTAGCGCGAAGCAAATCATCGCGACCATATTGACAATGGTGCCACTGTGACGCCTCATTCAATGTAAAACAAAATATAACGTTATTTCAAATCACATTCAAAATGTGAAAAAATTATAAAACTTGTTCTTACAGTTATCGTTGGCGCTATCTTGATTATTTTTGACTCGTGAAAAAGGGCTTGCGGACTTGAAAAAGACAAATTCTACAGCTTACGGATGAAAGTACTATTACTTTTGGTCATAGGATGTAGAATTTGTCTTTTCTCTCTTACGCGTCTCTGCTGGAGTTGGTCTCGAGGATTTGGCTTGATTAAACCGCTACTCACGGAAAACAATAACTCTTCAATATTTATTTACCTAAAACCCAAGTTAAACAATTAGTATAAGCTTACCCATTCACTTTTGAATATAACAATGATTAAAAATTCGTTGAAGTATTGAAAATTACTTTCCAAATTTGCGGAAACATTATTTCGAACATGATTTTTTATTCAAATTGTTTTTTTATATTGTTTACAATTCGGACAATAATTTTATGCGACAGTAATCTAGATATTATTCTCCGTTGCGACTTGGTGATAACTTTCTCGAAGCATATTTTCACATTTTCCAGTATATCATCAACTTTGCACACTGGTTTAGTCGGGTTTTTCACACCTCTCGGGCATTTTCCGGCGGACGAATGTCTGAAAATTTTGTGGTACAAAAGTTCTAGCACTTGTTAACTACTCGGAAGAAAGTTGAGACCCTCAGTGGCAGAATTTCACACCAATTTGAATTTCAAGACATTGCCCTGAGACAAATGATCTTGTGATGTGAGAATTTTCGATAATTTGACTTAATAAAATTTTTTCAATTAATCGCACTAATTTTTGAATTCAAAAAATCATAGCATTAATGATAATAAGTGTAAAAAAATTTTTTATAATTTTGTAAAAAATTATACAAGCAAATTTTGTTAAATATTTCATGTTCGTTTTATTTTAATTTAAATTATATTTGTTTCTGCTATTTTTTACTTCAGTAATCTGTTTTGCACAAATTAAAAATGAAACACATAAAGTAAATCTTTAATTACATGGAGAGAAGAAATGAATTAAAAAAACAGAAGATAAAATTTATTTTTCGTTGATTTCTGTTTTTTATTGAATTATTTTTTTATTTTAATTGGTGTCTTTATATAATTGGCAATTATATTCATTTCGAGCTATTACTTTTAATATATAGCTTCTAGTCTTTTCATCAACGAGTGCAATATCATTTGCATATTAATTGTCGTAAAGAGTGCTAAAGAAACGAGAAAGACAGTGTAGAAGAAGTTTTCTAATTACATGCCATCCGTTGCTTCTTCCATCATCTTTATGCAACCACCTTTGACTCTATAAAAGCAGCCTTTGGCACTGGCCAAGACAAGATATTCTTCATTGCCACCGCAGTTATTTCGTCGCTAGCTTTAAATCTACAAGTTTATGTGACGTCGACTATTCAAATGAATGAAAAGTTACAGCGAAATTTTCTCCAAAGGTATAACGTGCATCTTATTCATTTTAAATGGACAAAAAAAATAAATAAAACATCGTCTACTTTCCGAATAAAACCGTAAAATCTGTCAAATACCAGGAAAATTACCTGCAAAGCAATAATACCATTTTTTTCTCATTTTTTCCTTGAACAAGAATTTTTTTTTTCAAAATAGAGCGGTAATGGAATTGAACTAGAAAACGAATAAACTTCCATCTACGTTTTTTTTTCTCTATATATTTACAATATAGAAAAACAGTTTTTTTTTTGTATGAATTCAATAATATACCTCAACGAGTAAAATCTCATAATTTTGTTTCTTTAATGAATTTTGCTTGCGGAAATAATTTTTGCGGCGTTGTTGTGAATAAAAAACACGGAAGTATTCTGCAGGTAAAATCGTTGACGACGTCAACGGTTTAACTTTTTTTTTCACAAGATGCCACGAGTTTTCCACTGAGTAAAAGAGTTGTCATCGCCTACTCGAGAAAATTGAAAATAATTTACCAAGTCATAAAGACACTGTGCGCAACATCATGACACAACGACGGATAAAAGTTTTTAATCAATTTCTCAAGCGCTAAGCATAAAAATAAAAAAACTCACTTTTTTATTCTGTCAATAAAATCATTTCGCCATAATTAAGAATTCATGTACAGATTTTGATTGATTTTTCATTAGTTGACGCTCACGACAGTTCAATTGTAAGTAAAAATGATAATTGAAAAAAAATTTTTTTTCGTAATGGACACTGTAAATTGGTCACTAAATCACACCCCTGTGACAAAGCAATCTGCCGCTAATCTTGAGAATCTGCTGACGAACTTTTCATGCAAAATGCTTTACATTAATGTCATCACATAGACGATACTAAGCGACCGAAGTTTCCATCTTGGAACTTGGCGCCATCAAAGTTTAAGCGCATCAATTTATCATCTGTCTCTACCATGCGTTAAGAAACTCAATGAATATGTAATTCAATATCATGACTTCCTCATCAGAGATTGTTAACAATGAACAATCCAAATAAACAAACAGAAACATTTTTTTTCATGTAGCAAAAAAGACAAAGGTAAGACTAGAGAAGTATCTTATAAAATCCGGCAAACAAGAGCTACAAAAAAGCTGATCAAACGCAATAATGTTCCTATACGTATCTCTCTAACCGAGGATAAATGGATTAGTTAGTTACGATGAGGAAATAAAACTGAAGCAACACTTTTTTTTACTATCATCAGAAACGTGATTCGATCGACCGAAGCAGCAATGTAATTATTTGATGAAGAAATTTCACAATTCTTCATCCAAATAACAAACTAAATCTCTTAAACTAGATCATGAAATCCTAATGAATTTTTTTCCACAGAATAATGAGGTCCTCAAAGTCTTAGGCAACGTAGGATTCTATTTACTCTTCATTAATATAAGCATTTAAACTATAAATAGTGACCTAAACATTTCCCTCTGC
Source organism: Macrocentrus cingulum (assembly GCA_002156465.1). Taxonomy (NCBI): domain Eukaryota; kingdom Metazoa; phylum Arthropoda; class Insecta; order Hymenoptera; family Braconidae; genus Macrocentrus; species Macrocentrus cingulum. The sequence continues at coordinate 223,869 of MVJL01000571.1, read as the reverse complement.
GGCTGGTCATAACTGCGCGGATTTTAATCTCAGTGAGTTGTAGGTAAGAAAATATTTATAAGCTTGTATGCCGCATTGCCAAGGGCTGTGTGTCACCTATAGCTAAGAAAAGCTCATGCAACGGCCCTCTTGGCGTTTTCCAACGAATGTATAGCTTTAAAATTGAAGCATACATTCTGAATGAGGCGATTAAAAAATCTTAATGTAAATATTACCTTAGCTATTGCGATAAAATGTTTATTTTGTTCCTCCAAGTCATCATGTCCTATAGGTTAAGTTGTATGAATAATTAAATAACATTGCCTTTGACACAGTCATTCTTACGAATGAAATATTCAAATTCTTTCGCAGAGGACTAACGATGGGCTACGTCCAAAGCATTTTACTAATGGTTTTAACAATGGACCACTTTTTTGCAGAGAACCAAGACCTCTATTATTCCGAAAGTCGCTATAGGTTTAAGCATAGAGTGGGTATACGATCGCATCCATCAGCAATTAGTAAATGAGTATGCAGTGGAGCTCTGCACTTGACACGAAAGGTGATATCAGATAAAACGCTGTAGGGTGCCATTCTAAAGGTCTGATGAATGAAAACTTTGTCGTCAACAATTTTCTCACGGAAATACAATGGATGACCGCGGCCTTAGATAACCTTCATGTCATAGAAAATAATATTGTCATCTAAATATATTTACAGGCTGACTTAATGCTTGTTCTAGGTGCTATTTTCACTCTTGACCAAAAGGATAGCAGCACAGAGCTGGCCTTCAAATATGCTGTCTACAAAATCAACAAAGAAAAGATCATACTGCCAAAAACAAATCTGGTCTATGACATTCAATACGTTCCTAAAACTGATTCATTCCACGCATCAAAAAAAGGCAAGTTTATTTTTAAAAAAATAACAAAATCATTTACTGAATTAAATTTTTTTTCTAATTATTGTTTTTAGAAAATTATTGTCACCTATTTTGCCCCACATTCTCCTAATATTTTATTGTTATTGTTACATGAATTTTGAAGTTTTTGAAACTTCAAGGACTAATTTTTCGAGGTATTACCGGTAACTTTTTGCTTATATATATAATCCGGATGTCGTTGAGCACTACAGCAAGGATTCTTGGGTAAGCCCAGTGCTAAGATGTACTACCAAGGTAAATTTATTGGTATATCATATATAATCCACCTGGATAATAGGATACTCTAGCACCCAACAGTCTATTTCATCCTAAAATATAGCATTTACGTGCCGTACAATATATTCAACCTCTCTGTTCTAACACTATATAAGATTACTATAGGCATCGAAGGGTCGTTGTCAAATATACGGGGATATTATACACAATGGTTGCCATCAGAAAGTTTTTTCCACCGGGTCAGGATTGAGAAAATTCCGTATCAAATCCAGTTATGAATTTTCTCTGTCTCGTGGAAACGACTTTATATATACTTCGTAGCTCTGATATCCAATCGAAAAAGGTATGTTCACTTGATAAAGGAAGTTGTGGAGCCTATATAAGATTCTTTTTGAAATGTCTCATTGGCGATAAATCGTTATCGAGAGAAAGTGGGTGATCAGGATAAGTAGCACATGAATAAATGGCAAAAAAAAACTCGATAAGCTGATCTAAATAGAGTAAGAAAGTTTTTTTATTGTCTCAAAGTTTTCTTTGAAATTGTTACCGATTTCAACTAACGACTTATTGTCTTCCAGATGCTTTTTATCAACAATAAAAATTCTGCAATCGCACTCTGTTGAATAGATACGCGATTACTTTTGAAACTGAATGAAATCACTTTTTGTTTCTAAGGATCTGCAGTTTATCTGTATTGTATAACACTATCCGGTTTTTAACGCCAAAACCACTCTGATCTTTAGTTTGCTATAGGTAAGATTTTTGTCCTCTTCTTCTATCACGCCGGCTCGTCACTCAATTGTTCGATACTTTCAACTGTGACCTAGAACAGATATAAATCTAAAAAAATCGTTAGTGTTCTATTTATTAGAGATCTCTGATAAAAAACTGTGTTAAAAAGCTTAAGTTTATTTAGAATGACATGAATAAATCATTTTTATCCATACCTATGAAATTGACACGATGGTTTATTAGTTATTGACGTTAGAAATTTTTTTTTTCCGTTGCTATAAAATGGGGATATTTTACTTTTTCGAACGTCTTGCAATTTTTATCCGGTATTTTACCTTTTATAAACCTTTAAGGAGACATCTATGACAGTTTGACACTTAACGTCAACTATATGTCCGGTTTTATACAAGAAAATATTCCGTTATCGTAAAATATGGAAGTTTTTTTTTTTTATTTCTTCAATTCTCAGTGACACATTCGATAGAAAACCAATTTTTTCTCACCGTATTATCATATGTTCTTTTATAAAATTCATAAAATTCCGGATGTCCTCAAAGCCAAAAGCCTTGATTTCCGGAATTCAATTAAACTCAAAACGATTTTTATAAATTAAAACTGTTATTAAAAATCAGTCTAAACAAAATTCCAACAGTTCGATATCCCAGGGGTCTATCGAAACTCTAAAAATCGAGAAAACAATTTATTAAATGTAGGTTAATGATAGGTGAATAAAACTTTCGTATTCAATGATCTTAAGATCATAGATTTTGCAAAATGGTGTAAATTTCCATATTGAAGCGTCTAATCCTCTCTTCCAAAGTTTCTCTCAGTAGTAAGCCTAAATATACCATAGATTTTCGAGGCTTAGACCACTCAAGTTAGTCTTAAAGTTGTTTGTTATAAGTAAGCATTGCTGTAAGACATTACAGCAAATCCTACCTCAATAACTAACAACCTGGAATATTACAGATCCAAAGTCAAGCTTCCTCGACATTGTTTCTCGTGCGAAAGCGTACCCTTTTATCATTCAGTCACTTTCCCCATTTAATTTATTCCTATCAGGTTGCCGAGCAATCGAACATCATGTCAAGAAACGATCTCGTTTACATTTACAATAGATTCGCCAAATTTATTTTACCACACTAAACAATCGTAAATTGCGTGTTTTACTGTTTTACTATTAAAAACCTAAATCAAAGTTTTGATTATTGTATAAAAATGCAAAAATAGAGCATCAAAAAAAAATTATTCTAATTTTAACAGACTGAAATGGTTCACCAATGAAAAGTTTAAATTTACCTGAAATTTTTTTAATAAATTAAAACATCATGGAAATTCTAATTTCAAACTTACGAAAAAATATTAAGATTCAATGACTATTAAAACGCATTTAAAACGTTTAAGAGAATATTACTCGCAGACCTCAATTATGAATCTTTTATAAACTATAGTTGAATTAAGCAGAGGTATGAAATTCTAACTGAACATTTTCTAACAAATCTGTAGACTGTTAAATTTGATATCCCTACGAAATTCCATAAATTACGGAAATGTCGCCGAATATTGGGTTTCTCGCAATATTATCCCCATGAGGACATGTATCATAATATAATTGAATGCTTTTGAAAGCTCAATTAGAATTAAATTGAAAAAGGGCGATGACTTTGTAAAACAGCAATTTGCGGTTAGGAACTCCATACTGTAATTAATGGCTTGACAGTATTCAACCATGAATTGGTATCTAAAGGGGCATATTCTCATCCTGTACGAGAGTGACGAACAAACGTCCATCGCTTGTGATTCGATTTCGCTTGAGCGAAGAGATTTAACGCGCAATTACTTTGATTGAGAGAGCACCGGAGGTTGGTTGTGCGCGAAACTATTCAAAAGGACCAAAGGATTCTGTCCAATATCCTTTGCGCAAACAGTAGACTAATCGAGGAAAGTTAACTGGTCTTTTTTGAATGAAGTCGTTGGTTTATTAGCATGGAGTTCATCAACGAGAAAATGATCGCTGAAGTTTAATAATATTACTTGCGGTGATTTTTACAAGGTGGTTTTTTTTAGACTGCGCCTTTCAATCTCGCGGTAGCACAATTGGCTATAGGTTTCTAGAAACTACATGCCCTCAAGCTCGTTCATTTCCACATCAGTTAATGGAACGCCGGCGCGATAATAGAGTCACGGAAACGAGGGCTCGTCGTTGCAGAGATTCTTATTTCCGCAGTACAATCGACCTGATCCGAATAAGACAAACTTTTGTCTTTCATACGCCATCAGCAAGCATTTCTAAGGAGGGCGAAAAAAGTTAGACATGATTAATGCGGGGCTTATATTACAATTAATGGTGAAATTGCCGTCAAATATTGTTTTATGGTGTATGCGTGTGTGTATGTGTGTTTAAGCGATGGGTTTTTATTTTAGGGATAGGAAAATGTTTCTTCTCTGGCATAAAGCATGAAAAACGAGATGCTTTTCCCGTTGAAATGGGCGGAAAAAGCTCGCCACCTTTGGCTGTAAATTTTCGCCGGCGACGCAAGTCAAGTGGTATTTCTTATGCTTCTCGAATAATTATGTGCTGTGAGTTTTCGTATATAGTTTATTGCAAGAAATATATATACTTACGCAATTTCTTTGAAAGTTCTATACTTATGTTTATCAATGTTGGGAATAAAGTTTGTTGATGCACAGGGGAAAAATTATGTAATCCAATAACGTTCTATTCAGACACGTACATATTTTCAAGGAAGAATACTAAAATTTTAGATTAACATTTTCTTCTTTTTTTTTTCAACACTCAATATATCATGTATACAAAAGTTTGTCAACTTGTATTTTGTGTTGATAAATCTTAAGGTGTTTTATACAAAGACAAACTTTGATTTTTAAAATCTTGACTATTTTCGTCAGGAACTGACAGGCCAATTAGAATTGTGAAAATTTCGATGTACAAAGTGAATTGGCTTAGTAACACATGTCCAGGTTCTGTCTCGCAAGATGAAATTTTTTAATAATTAATAATTTATTAACGAATCTGAAGAAAGAAAATAGATAAAAACAATGACTGTTAAATATCAATTACTTTATCAGATGGTCTTTTGAAATAAGCCCTATTTTTTACGTCATGCCCACACGGATAAAAATAAAATTTTAATCGCAAGACTTGAGGTTTATGCTAAAGATGTTCTGGTATTCCATAAAGCTCGTAGGTACTATAATAAACTTTATATTTTACAGGCTGTACATGACACAACCGACAGAAGCTATTATAAAGCCAATTCTTAAGCATATATAACGAAAAGAGGATAATCTTCACAAGTGCGTTCGAAAAATTTTCACCCTTTAACGCATTTGTTCTCGTAACTTTTAAACTTGTAAAACGCATCATTATGTATGTCTTTTGTCAGAGTTCTCAAAGCCATGATGAAATTCGAAGAATAAGTTAATTTCTTAGAAAACTAAATCATTCTTAACACGCAGATCGAGCAGTGTTACATACGAGCTTGAATGTGTGGAAAGTGCTTTTCATCACAAAAGGAACTATATGAACACTATACGTATTTCTCGCAACGTACACTCTTGTTTCAACATTTCTTGAGAAAGTCTTGAACAGCTCGAGGGAAGACTAAGGATCCGATGTGGAAGGTCCTCAAGAAAGCTTGACGAGAACGACGTGTTCGTTTCTTGTGTGTTTCTCTCGTTTATCTCAAATGTCTACTTGTTAAAGTTTTTCCCAATACACGCGAACATGAGAACAAGTCCATGAAAACACATGCCAGCGGAAAAACACTTTTAAATTGCATTAATTTTCAAAAATCTCGTACAGTTTAATTATAAAAGAACATCGAAGAATTTTTTTTTGGAACATCCAAGAGTTTTAAAAAAGTCTCAGAGAAGACACTTGAAGATTTGATGCACTCAATACGACCAAGAGGCTGTAAAAATCGTTATGTAAAACGTTAAGATGCTTTCAGTATTACCCATACGGTTATAAGCAATTCACCCTATAGCCCCGCCGTCATCGTCGTCTTGGCAACGGTCGCGTCGCCGGTTAAAAAGATTAACTTTCCTCTTTATCTCGGGACATTTGCCATCGGCCGTGGAAAGTTTTTTACATCCATGCGCCGTAAACAAATCCAGTGGACTGCTTTGCACCACTGGCGCGTTTCCACATAACCATTCTTCTCTTTTGTTTTCACGTTTCATCCCTCCGATTACATATTACGTTAACAATACCTTTCTGCATTCACTCTCACGCCTATTTCCGCTCTTCTGCAATTGCCATTCACTTCCTTTGTTACAATATTCTCATCAAAACCCCCACAGGATGTAAATTAATTTCATTTATAATGATTCAATACATCATCCACGATAAAGAGGGGAAAAAAATGTTCAATTTATTGAATTTAATCATCAGTTTTAAAGGAAAATTTATAAAGCTTTTTTATGATCTCGGAAAAAACAACATTTTTTACTGGATTTGTACTTTAGTAAAATTTGTGAAAGAAAAATTTAATTTTTTTCCCACCAACCGAATGAATGTTTATTATCGTGTCAGGTATATTTTACTATTCACCCAGAATGACATCTTAAAAATAAAAGCAATTTGTTTTACGGTTTCCGACAAAACCAACAACGTTTCATAGTCTCAGAAACAGCGTTTAGTTACGGCAAGTTTACAACCACCCACGAGATACTTACGATTCTAGAAGGCGTCGATCGATTAAAATGTTTTAAAGAAAAATATTACATGAATTAAACAACCATTTTCGAATCCTTTCTTAAAAAAGTCAAGACAACTCGAAATATCTCGAATAGCGTGGATACTAACCTTATTTGTTAGTTTGAGGCAGACAAATTTAAAAAGATTTAATTCACACAAGCGAGCGCTTGCGCAAACTATCAATGTAGTTGAGTAAAAAAAAAGTTATTCTGTTATGGTAACGATTTTCTAGCTAATGAGGATGAACCAAGTTAAATCACTTTTGCACACAGTCTGAAGAGCAAAAAAGAAATAAAATTCCAGGTTAGATATTGTAGCAGACATTCTACGAAGAAAAATCCCATTTGCTGCAGATCATTAAGTAGCCCTTGGCGAAACTTCAGAAGCATCTTTCCTCCCGGCTACTTTTTCCATCCCCATAGCCACAAATCTTTGAAATTCAATCTGAACGCTTTCGAACGACAGGTTCAGCTTCTCGACCGGCTAGCCGCAGTTTATTAGATATTGTAAATCGCAAGAGTTCATGTGTTTTCTGTACGAGTGAGATGTAAAAAAAAGGACTTTATTGGATCCGCTCATAAATTGGGGTAGTTGGAATCGCCAATGTAATCGAGCAAAAAACGTCCTCCGCCGCCATCGCATTGGGACACATCATAGTCATGTCACAGCTATTGCGAAAAAGACAAAGAGCCGAGAGAGAGTGACTGACGATTGGTCAAGCAAGCACTTAAATGCCAACTGACCATGAAAATACCCTCAGACTTTATACGTATACCAAGAGATTTTTGGGGGAACACTTGTCTGACCCTCCAATGAAACTTAACGAGCTCTATGACCACACGAGATAATCCCCTTGACAATCCCACGCTACCCTACATCTCGTCTTGGCAATCTTTGCGAAAAAAAGCACACAGGACTAAGTAAAGCTAGATTCAAGGCGCCTCCGGCGAATAGAATCATTATTATACAAAAAAAAGTTTAATCTGGAACAATTCTAATAAGTCTACAAAAATTTGTTTCCACAAAAGCTCCAAAAATAAACGTAAATTAACTGATTTTTAACCCAATAAAAAATACCAGTTAAAATCACTTTTTCATCAATCTTTTTTTTTGGGAGCCAAAAAAAATTTGCTTATTCCGCTATTGCTAATTTTTCGAATCCTAAATAAGAAAAGTAATGAAAAGATAGTCGATATTCGAGATATCGAAAGGGGAAAGTCGAATATATCGTTTTAGAGGTGGCGCGAAATTTTAATGATAAAAAAAGCGAAAAGCGCGCGCATTGATTCACCATAATTGCATTTTTCTTACATTCAATTTAAAAAATAAATTATAAACTTTTTATAACAATAACTAAAAAAACGGGTGTGATCTATTATTTTTCACCATTTTTTATTGCAGCTTGTCAGCAAGTTAAATTTGGAGTTCAGGCAGTTTTTGGACCATCAGATCCGATACTTGGTCAGCACATTCATAGCATATGTGACGCCCTGGATATTCCACACCTGGAAGTCAGACTGGACTTAGACACAGAGGCCAAAGAATTTAGTATCAACCTTCACCCCGCACAAAGTCTGCTCAACGCTGCCTATCAAGACGTGATGCACTTTCTCAACTGGACTAAGGTTGCCATTATCTACGAGGATGATTTGGGTAAGTTTTATCTTACTATTAACCCCTAAATCTACTTTTTCACAGTTTATAACCTGACAACTTTCCCAAATCGACTTTTTAAATACTTGAATTTATCATAAATCAATATTTCCAATTCTTAAAATTTTAAAACTTGAATTTAAGATTATTTTTATTTTTTTAGCAGTTGTAACAATTATCTATACTGTCACGAACAAGCTAGATTAACACCTTGCCTCAATAAAAGTTGAAATATAATTTATTAGCGAAAGTTACAAGTCTATGTTAACTTTAGCTAATTAAATAAAGACCGCGTACTTTGCTAATTGTTTCTTCGTCACCACCAAGTTCGAATTCCTTATCCGAGTGTCTGATAATATCTTTCTAACTTGAGCTTTATTCCAACTCGATTGAATTTGAGTGAGTAGGCCATCACACAGGACTTTTCTCAACGTTCTTTCACCCCATTGGCGAAGATGAAGGGAATAGCAAGGAAGAACAGAGATCGGGAAATCTTTTTTAATAATAAAAATCGAGATGGAAAATAAAATAAAAATCCTCGTTAGCTGAGAATTTTCTTCCTTTTTCCGTGCTGACTATTCCCATTTATATTGACTTTAAATTACCTTTCATTAAGAGTATTATTATTATGTTTTTATATTCTTAAACGTGAATAATGTTTGAATTCAGGATATATTTCCATCGTCAATGTAGGTATCTTGAATATCTCAAAGCTCCTCTCGCCGATCGTTAGCAACGAGAGAAGTGTCGTTATTTACATGTCGGAGAAGATTACAGGCATTATCCTTTGATAGATTAGTTGGACATGAAAAACTTTCAGGCAAAAGAAAAACCCTAAATTACAACACTTAAATTTTTTTTATATCTAATTTAGTGATGGTATAGTTGAGATAATCTAAATTTTTAAAATATATCCAGTTATCATTTATACTTAGTATTTTTTGATAAAGATGATCTATGTGGATTAAAATGATTCCCCTCAATACGAGATTTTCTCGTTTCCCTCAGACAGCTGACTTGTTCCTGAATTTACGACAGTCCTGTAAATTCACGTATCAGTGATTCTAACCCTCGTGATCTTGCCTAGGCTTGGCCAGACTTGTCGAGCACGCTTGCAATTCAGAACACGACTAGTCGACTGTATTTTTCTTCTTTCTCAGAGAATAATGCTGAAGCTATATACCTACATGATCGATCAGGACATTTAGAATTTTATTTCAGGGGCAAGGAAACAAGCATGATTGAGCAGAATTCTTGCATCAAATTTAAATTGCAATTCTTCAATTTAAACAACTTTTTTTCTGGGTTAACGATTAAAATACTATTTATTTTTATGGGCAGTTAGCCCATAAAATTTAATTTATTATGAATTTAAATCTAAATTTCATTGAAAATTTATATTTTGACACAAATATACAATTTGTATTTTTTTCAATGTATGAATTTTGATGAAAATTCAGATTTAAATTTATAATAAATGGTATTTTTTTTTTTGTACAGGTGATGTTAAGAGTAAATCATCGCTATAATTCTCATGATTTACTAATTTTCATCACGTAATAAAGGTCATAAACTTGATCCAACATAATTCGCGTGCATTTAGTTTACACAAGCAATCTCAAAACGCAAGCAGAAAGAGCATTAGAGACTTTTGCATGCTGTTTACCAGAAACTTCCAAGTACATTGCACTTACGCGGGCAACAATGCCTTTTCTCATTTAAGTTCTGCAACCCTAATACCTTGAAATTTCTCGCACCCTCATCGCGCCAAACTCTATACGCTAGTTTGTATACACACGATAATTTGTAAGTTTTTACTTGAAAAAAAAAAATGTAGACATTGAGTTAATTTTTTTGTTTTTTGAAGCAATGAAAAATTACTGACCAGTCAGGAGGATTTTGGGATGAAAAAAGCTTTTTAACGCGCAGCACCCCTTAAAAAGTTTCGTAATTCAAGTTACGCTGTAAAAGCGTGATACACAGGTCGTAAATAAAGTTTCGGCCTTGATTTATCGTGCCAACCGTAAAATCTCCCGCTGATGTGTCCCAATACTTACACACATACACAGTACTACACTGCTATCAGTTGAAGTTGGAGAGAATGTGTGGTCTAGGTACATGGGCAAATCGATTTATTTATTTGATCTTCCGCACAGCTCACCTGCCGATTGATTTGATATATCCACAAACCGTCTTGGCCAATGTTTACTCCAATTCTCCAGGTTTTAGGTTCCAAAGATATGAGCAGTGAAGCATATGTATCTTCTAGCTTTCTCCGGATCTTCTCACAGAATTTCAATCCGTCCGAGCTTACCGTGTATCTGGAAATATACTCGGTATGAAATTTCTTTATTTATATTCATTGAATATATGAATATTTTTAAAATAATTATTCAATATTTAAATTATATATTAGGATGGCGCAAAAAACTGATTTTTTTGTTTGTTTTTTAATCTCGTATTAAAATATTATTGTTTATTATGTTTTAAGAGCGCTTTGAAAAAATTTAGCTCGATACAAGCATTTTTAGAGAGATCACTCAAGAATTTTGAAATTTTCAAAAATGATAAAAATTACATGTAATATAAACCTTATGTTCCTGTGACGCAAGATTCGTTCGTATTGAACACATAAATTTTTGTCCCATTATTGCATAAATGGAGGATATACCAAAAAAGAGTTCATCCCTCTATTCAGGGCTAAATAAAAGTCTGTTTCATCACAATCTAAAGTGAAATCAGACAAGCATAAGAGTGAGAACTTTTTCCAACAGTGTTTCTTCCCCTTGCAGTGGGGGAAAACTCAGGCGTTCACGAGGTAATTTCGTGAGAATGTCATTAACGAGTTTATGCAGACACGTAAATATACATCTATACAGATATTTGCATAGGATATGAATTGAGATATCGAACTTTGAGAGAGCTTATATGTCGTTCGCAATGCGACGAGAGACGAATTGAATTCACAATATACGTACACCCTCGCAAGAAACTTCCTAGCGCTAGTATGGTGTATGGATGAGTCGGTTATTGTATGAGTCAGCGTCGTAAACTCCCTTTTGCACCAATATTGCTGCCGAATTCTTCGTTGAAACGTGCGGTGACACTGATGGAATTGCCACAGCAATATTGTTGTCCTTCCTGCCTTACATTTTTACGCTTCACGAATCATCAATGACTCTTTTCCGCTCCATTACCATTCATTGTGGTTGATGGAGGAGGCACAAAAAAGTACCAAGCAAATGAACTGCCACGCTATCAAAAAATCAATGCTTTTTTCTTGATCAAATCAAATTTTTATCATCCTCAAAATATTTCAAAAAAAATTTTTTTTTTAATTACTAGATCTGGGAACACTATACTCTCCTTGAAGTGTAAAAATAAAAAAATGTTAATTTTATGAAAAATTTCTTAATATGTATTTTCATGTTAAAAAACTATATTTTTAGCATTTAAATTTTGTCTCATTTTCTTAGTTTTTACAATCGCACTTAAATAATAATAAAAAATGTTGCAAAATTGTGTATTTAATTTATTCCTTAAATTTCCAAATTTTTTTGGCACAAAAACAATCGCATAAAAATTAAATAAAGACAGTTTTAAATCTTGGGTTAAATTTTCTTGTCTTTGAAAATCGGAAAAAAAAAATTTTATCCTTACAATATTCAATTTTTGATATGATAAATGATTAAACAACTAATCCATCATGCAGTCAGTTGATCATTCACCTATACGTCACAATGATAAATCTAAAATATTTATGACAAATCATAATATTGCAGAAAAAAAAAAATCTACACTTGGTAAATATGTCACGAGCAATAAGTGATTGTCATTGTGTGGTATAAAGTATGATATAAGCACATTGCGAACGACGTGCCACGACACTTGAACATCCGGTCCCCAGAGAAATTATTCTCCCTCTTGGGTAAAAGACTTTTCCCTTTTTTTTTTTTTTGTCGTCACGGCAGCGCTTTCGCAGTTTTCAAGCCAAACGGACGATTCAGCCAATTATCTCGGCGTCTTCCTTAATACTCGAATCCTGGCGCAGCTGAATTTATTGGATTTCCTGCTCAGATCCAACTATAGTATATTTACCAAGCTTTTATTTATCACCATCTACAGGAAATTCGATATTACCTCGTAAACATTCATATGCCTTCAATTTTTTCACCAATTTTTATCCCTGGATAATTCCTTTAGCAAAACAGAAAGAAATAATTGGACGATATATCATCACGTTTATTTCTATATATAATGTGTGTCGTATATATGTGAAACGTGCGAGTCATGTGTGATTTATAGCAACGAAACAAACACAAAACACGTAATCGAATGCATCAGTCACATGTGATGCAGTGAGACAAATTTACACATGACGTGAGACACTATCAACGATCTAGAAGCCTCGAATGACAGCTGTAGATATATAGATATTCCAATTCTCTAATTAGCAATCATGAAATTGCTCTGGGGGTGAAATATGCCGAGGAGCTGGCGACTGAATTTCTAAGGGCAAAACTACGTTTATCACGTCGAGATTTCCTCATATAAATGCACACACACACATGTAATCGGATGATTTAACTGTGTACTCTCTGATTTTAATCTGTGAATATTTTACCTTGGAAAGTTTAAATTACTAGTTATGAATTGCAAACAAAATAATTTATCATAAAAACTTCATTATTGTTTTTTTTTTCCTTTGAAAAATATCAAAATAATATTGTCTACCTTAAACATTATCGTTTTTGAAATTATTTTTTTCAATCGATTTAAAGTGCAATATTTAAAAAAAATATGTTAGTAAGTTTGTTGTCACTAGATACTACTATATACTCAACATGCCGTTTGTTCTAAAGCATTGAGAGTCCGACTGCTTTAACTCTGCAAAAGTTCGTCCACAGCAAGGCCGATTAGCAGCGCAATATACAGGGACAGTAAACTGAAGAGTTTGTCCAGCACAGGTTAGAATGGTGAGAAAAGGACGTCCTGCAGTCAAATGAATAAATTTAAACTCCAAGCGCTGCAGAACCGTGCAGAACCGAGTTTTAACTGTACGTGTCTTCGACCCGCATGCAATACAGCATGGAGAAAATACGTCGGCGACGAAGGGTGAGAGACGAGAAGACCCGCAAGTCGAAATGATACCTTGATTACTCAGACGCTGCATTGTGCTGACATATCGATTTCATCGCGGTTCATGGGTCTTCTCTACATGCTGTTTAACGATCGTTCCACGGACGCTCCGACAAGTGACGTGATCAATAAAATTTCTGCGTCCTAAAAAAAAATTATTCAACAATAAAGTGGAGCTTGTTAAGAATTTGCGGGTTTACTGTAGAAAAAAAATTTTTTCTTGATTGAAAATGGATAATAAAAATTGTAAGATACTTTTTTCGATTTGTTTTAGGTATGATTAAGTTGCGAGACCTCGTTAGATCGCCGAAGAAGCGAGAACTTGATGTACATTTACGGCAGGCCGATCCAGATTCATACAGACAAGTTCTTATTGATATTAAAAGCAAAGAAATTAATAATCTCATTGTCGATACGAAGCCTGAGCACATGCATCACTTTTTACGAATGGTTAGTATTTTTATTGAATTAGAAAAATACTGAAAAAGCCAGACTGTAACACTAAAAATCAATTTTTTTTAAATGAAAAAAGTCTAAAAAAATTACCATTAAGACTTCCAAAAAATTAAAAATAGAATAAAAACTTTAACAAGTAGTTTAAGTCCACCACAAGTCAGCCAAAAAAAAACCTTAAAAAACGATGTAATAAATTTTCTTATTTTTCAATTAAAAAAACGTTCTAATTATTTTGATCCCACAAAACAAGGAGAATAAGTCATTCAAGAGTCAGACAAAAATGTTCGATATTAAATTCTAAGAAAAAAATGAAATAAAAAATTGAAAAATGCAATTTAAGAACAGAAAAAAAAAAAAAACAGGATAAAACCAAATTCAATTTCTTTTCAGATACTACAATTACAAATGAACGACTACAAGTACCACTACCTCTTCACCACTTTTGTAAGTACTGAAAAGATACGTCATAAATGATGACGAAGAAAAAATTTTTCACGAATGAAAATACATTAGAAAAAATGTGATATTGCATTGCAGGATATTGAAACCTTCGACCTAGAGGACTTCAAGTACAATTTCGTCAACATCACTGCCTTTCGATTAGTCGACGCTGACGACGCGGGAGTGAGAGGCATTTTGCGTGATATGGAACGCTTCCAGCCAGCTGGAAATACTATCCTCAATAAATCACGTGTCATTCAGGTTTGTGGAGACGTTAAATCTCTCAACGCCCACCAGCATGTCGCTACACCCACGTATCAGGCTTTTACACGTATATACACTCATCTCTACCCGCACACTTTATATCCACTCATTATTTCAGCGGCAAAAAAAACAGCGTTGTTTATATACCGCGATACACACTGGCGTCAGATTATTCCGAATGTTTTTATCAGGCGGAAAGTAAAATTCCAAATATATGTAGCTTCATCAATAAAATATTTTCAATCCCCTCACAGCTCTCTGACTGCACTCATCGAGTAAACACAACGGATGGCATGTGACCATCCATTGATTTCGTGTAAAAGCACTTTCAATAACCGCGCTGAGAATGTTCAACATTATAAACTAACCAAGCGACTATTTTTTTTAAGTTTTTTCTTTTTTTTTGTGTGTGTGTGTATTAATTTTCCGGGATTGTATTTTGCTTTTAACTCACCCTGTCTGCGGGTATCGATTCAGGTTTTTTATTCATTTTTTAAATCGATAAAAATCTCTTGATTCCAGAGATTAAATTTTATTCTATACAGTTGCGGTTTTTGTTCGTTTAGAGTAAATTTTTCATCAGGATTACCGCGAAATTGAAGTGGAATAAAGGTTTTTTTATTTTGAATTTACTGTAATACGGTGGCGTTTTTTTTCCTTTTCAAAAAAAAAAACGCATAAAAGCATTTTTTGCTGATAAAAATGGGGATAAAAAATTTTTTTTTTTGTTTCAAATAGAAACCTTTTAGGGTAAATGTACCGGTTGATGTCAGGTTAAGGGAATTTTGGCGGAAAATGATTGCTCTTTAAATAGCGTCCTGAAGGTTCTGGGTTTTTAAATCCATCGCCAATTTCCATCGAAAAAAAAAAAAAACATGAAAAACTGAGATGCAGCCGATAAAAAGATAAATGCAACAAAAAAATTAGTAACAATTGCAGAAAAATAAAAAAGATCTTTTTCAAAAATGAGAAAAATACGTAAATTTACTGTACTCTGGATTATTGTTGAATTTTTAACTAAAAAATTAAATATTTATTATTTCGAATGTACTACAATTCTACATTTATCGATATTTGCTGCTTAAATAAAGGGAAAAAATCAGATTATTTGACTGAATATTACAAGGGTATTTTGACACATAACTGACGTTATAAGAGATCGAGTTTATTTGTTTCTAGCTTATTTGAACAGAATAAAAAAAGGGTGAGATAAACTACTCTCACCTGGGGGCTCAACCCTGCCTCGGTATTCGCATGAGTGTAATTCGACGTTGTCTTTTATTTTTGGCCGAGTTAAGCGGCCGAGTTAGCCGGCGGGAGGTGGCGGAAAAAGTGCGGTCACAATCAGCGAGGGAAAATCGAGGAAAGGGTCAAACAAAGAGAGAGTGGAAAAAAGTTTGGCAAACCAAACAATGCGGTAAAATAAAGAGAGAGTAACAAGAGTATAGACATGTTACATGGATTTCATGTAACAAGGTAAAGCCAACTATCGTAAATGGAATAGAGCAGCATCGATTGAAACATCCGCAAAAAAAGGAAACAAAAAAAAAATATTTTTCTACGTAAGATACATCACCTTCAAAAATCGAGTGTAAAAAGTACACCACAAAAGTGCCTACTGTTGGCCAAAAAAACGAGGAAAATTTTCTTGTTATAACAGCACACGAAATACCGAGAGTTGCATACTGATTCAAAATGTCTCTTGCACGAGTAACTCTACTTCGCATTCATCTCCACGATCCGATAAGTTTCGGCAGAAAAAAAAAAAAAACGTAGAAACTCTCGTAATTCAACGGGAACGAGTGAAATTAAAAGCTTTAAATAAATCATTTTCTCAGTGCGGAAAAACATCTGAAATAATTAATCTAACGGTCAGAATTATAAATGCAATAAATCGCACAAATTTTTTTTTTTATCATGTACAAACTATTTCGAAAATTTTCCCAAAACTAATGAAAAATTTTTAACATTCGTTATATATCGCTTTATTTATTTGATTTAAAATTATTAATTAATGTAATTCAATCAAATTGATCCTTATCAATAATTATTAATAAATATATTTTCACATATTTAAGAAAAATTATCTTGCTAACATTAATCAAAATATCTTCAAAACTATTTAAGATAGAAATTTTTTACAAAAGATCTTTTTTGTAGATAATTTTATAATCTACAAAAAAGGTTCTTAAGAAAATTTTTCTAACTTGCACCCTTATTGAGATATCTGCATTTAAAAAGGTTTAAATTTTTAGGAAATGCATCTTTTTAATTTTAGACACGCGATATCTTGATAAAATACTTAAATCATTGAAATCATTGATAAAATAAATTATTCCACTATACTTAAAGAGACAATAAACGTTTTTTGATGAATAAAATTGAAGTAGAAATGCATGTGGACAGTAGAATAGATATAAGTAGAAGAGCGTTGATGCGAGGTCACTTACCACTGGCGGACTAAAGCTCTAGTTGCACTACTCGCCATGCAGACACACCGGGAACCATATCAATGAATCACCGAATTTCCTCTGGAGTCAGTGGATAACCTCTGAACATTCTCCTCGTAAATCACACTATCTCGCACTCGAAAAGGGGGTTTTATTATTTTATTTGCCACGCGGGCAATGTAGGATGATAGTCGACAGAGGGAGTAGAGCGAACGCCTCTCCGCGTATTTGGCAGCAACGACGATGACCCAACGGCGGAAGAGACCGGTGGGAAGTTCACTTATCCGCCGTACTGCGCTCTGGATTTACAGATTTCGTAGTGGGAAAAGTCCTAATCCAACTTTTGAAAATTCAAAATAAGTTTTTTTTGCTTCAAATGCGCTTGCAGCATTGGGATAATGATATGCGAGTGGTGTTTGATATTCAATCGATAAAGGAGACATCGAATTTTCAGAACTATTTTACTATCGCGTCGATATATTTCACTTTAAATGCTAATGCTTTATCCGTCTGATATGAGAAATGGCAGACGAATAAGCTAAGAAATATATATACCGATTCATCGTTGTCTTGTCGAGTTTTATGGTGAATGACGTTCACCTAAAACACGCATTACAAAAAAACAAACATTTTAAAAAACTAATATAAACAAAGAAAAACATAAAAATAACAAGACCCAAATCTTTGGTCAGGGTTGGCGTCTCAGCCATTCCTATTTTTTAAAAGGATTCAATACATAATACCCACAAAACTAATAATTACAATAATCATATTTCAATGATTCTAATTTTCGCGCCTTTTTAATACGTCATTTGTTTAGGTTTTTTTTTTAAAGTTGAACATGGGCATAAGTCTTTTGTTTATGTCCATGTGTCGATTGAATTTAAAGGGCTAAGACAGGGTTAAGATTTAGGGGAAAATAGTGGATTATTTCGGCGAAATAGTCATGCAATGCAGTATTAAATATTTTGCTTAGCTACGATATTTTTCCTACAGTTAGTTTATAGTTCTAAAAACACCCAAAAAAATTTACAACCCTCTAGCGTCATTTTAAAGATCATCGCACACCCCCAAAACCTCAAATTTATGGGAAATAATTATGAAATATAGTCTTAAATATTTTGATACACGTTGATAATTTCCCTTTAGTCAGGGTAGAGTCCAAAAAAACACCCTCAATAATTTGCAACCCCCTACAGCTATATTATGAAATTGGAACGCACGTAAAAACATCAAAATCCAACAAAATGTTTTTTTTTTTTTTTCAAAATGTTTACATAAACGTAACATGACTTTCATTGCTTTTTTCATAAAAATTCCTAAAAACAACGAAAAAATAAAAATTTTGTTTGTAAGATTTAGCTTTTAACTTGTGTAAATGTGAAGTTTCTACGGTGAAACCTTGCCGAATTTGCTGTTAAACTCTGAGATTCTACGACCCAACCGACCAGGGTAGTTAATGTTTTCCACTAATTCAAACACCAGCTCGTAAACTCAACGAGCCGTTTCCCCCGCTGTGCCGTCGATGCCAAGTACAACTGAAAAGAGCTTGAGCGCACTCACGCAACAAAGTAAATAATTCGTACAAGGTGTTTATCGTAAGATAAAAAAAAAAAAAAAAAAACATAAAATAGAAAAAAAAAATTTTTTTAACAAGTTTTTAGCATCGAAAAAAAACGCAAACAATTTTTTATTTTGACTAAAAAAATTTATGATCATTTTTTTCTATATTTTATACAATGTGACAAAATTGGTAAAAGCGGAAAATACAAGAAATTTGCATATAACCTATTTTACGAGAAATTTTTCTTTCCATAGAAAAAATGTAAATTTTTCTGATTGAATTTATGCACAATGCAGCTTTCCATTTTGCCCTTGGATCTGATAAATTTAATTAAAAAATGTCGCACGATGTAAACAGAAATTCGGACGAATATCGCGGTTGACTGCCAGAGTGATTAATCACGATTAAAAATATAATTATATATATTTGTGTCTTTTAAGCGTAGGTATATTGTCGAATGTCAAGTTATATGACTTCTCTTAATTTAGATTCATCAACATAAAGTACATAAAGACGGTATTCGAGCTGTATGCGCATTCGATTGAAGATGCCGAGTATCCCTACGCTGAGTTATCCCCTTCTGATAACTAGATCTCCGAGTTGGTACTGCAAATATGCTTTCGTAATTTGTAAGGTGAAACCCTGCTCCTTACAGTCCCACAAGACCCCTGTTACTTGATTCCCCCGACCAGTATAACCTCAATCAACTATTCCAGACATCAAATCAAAGCTTGATGAAAGATAAAAAAAATAAAGCAATAAATAAATATCTATATCCAACTTGAAACTCGATAAAAAATTCAATATAATTCAAAAAAGGACTTTATTTCATCTAGACTTAATAAAAATTATTAACCAACTATATAAGTAACTATTTTTTTACCCTCACTTATAAAAAATGTGTTATAAAAAAACACTAAGAAACTCTTGCAGCCTCTGAATAATTTCTCTGCAGCGTTCACCAATCTTTCCATAGAGCCACTTCGGTTATTTTTGCATTGGCCATTTTGACCTGGTTATTCTGATTTTTTCGGTATTAACCGTTTAGTCATGTAACCGAAGCAGCAATGATTAAAGTCATGTTTAATTGACGAAAATGTATGTTTTAATAAGTCAAGAAGTAAGGGATGGAAAAATACGGCTTACAGGGTTGAGGCTCGATAGCTAAACAAGCTATGTATTTACATAGCACCTGATGGTAAACAAAGTCATGACGCTCGTGGTTTCTTCCGTTTTACTTTTCTCCTTTCCGTCCTTCCTCCAAAAGCCGACACGCAACACGATAACACTTATATATCTTGAGGAAAATAAATTATACAAGTCCCTTTTACAGTTAAAATGGAGTAGTAAAATACTTTTTCACTTCAGTGACTTAAATATGAAAAATGCACAAAGTTCATCCGTGCAATAGGTGACGCTTTTTTTTTTTATATAAAAATAAACTCGACAATTCCAACACAATCTAAAATATTTCTGTTCTACATTTTATGTACATAACAACTGCTATAAAATATATTATTTCAAAAAATTATATTTTTTATTATAAATTAAATTATATGAAATTTTCAGTGGTGAAACTTTTATTTGGATAAATAAACGAATAATCGGATGCATTCAAAAATGTGGAGTTGAAAAGTCTCGGTTTTTTTTTTTAAATTGAATAATTCGATTATCATAAAAAATCATTGTTTAATCAACAGTGTAAATCCATTTGAATTTTCTAGTTTTATTTAGTTTATTCAATTCGTCATGGATTTAAAAATAATTCAATACGATTTCGTCTTTTATCCCTGGATTATCCAGTAAAATAAAAATATCTCGAGGAAAATTACCCTAATAAAAAAAACTAGTAACAGTTGCACCCCCAAAAGTTAAACGAAATAATCTGCTCAATTATACGTTTTTTAAACCGGTACACATGACTGGTTGGGTTAAAAACTCTGATGCCAAGTTTATGAAAATATTTGTTTATTTATTTTAAAGCCGTAAATCCAAGTCACACAAATTAAATTTCAGTACCCGCCTCTTTTAACGAAGAAATTATTCCCAACAGGCGGAGCCAGCTTTGATCTACGACAGCGTTCAAGTATTCGCGGTTGGCCTCAGGACCTTGGAGCAGTCTCATGCACTCAGACCTGCGAATTTGTCCTGTGAGCTTGAGCATCCGTGGGACGGTGGTTTGTCCCTCATCAACTACATTAATTCAGTAAGTATTTTCTGTTTTAATTTTTATTCCACATATTTTCCAACCGTGAAAATGTGTGCCAGTCAAAGATTTTTCCGTTGGTAAATTTTACTGCTAGAAAGAAGAAAAAAAAAATACCGTGAGGAGAAGATTGTTACGGTGAATTACAGCCAAAAAGGACTTGGACTCTGTCCAGCTCGAACGATATCCGGAGTGCTCATTCTTCCGTAAAGCAGAAAATATATATGAGATGATTATAAGACACGAAAAAAGAATTAATAAAAATTTTTTCCCTACTTTTGTATACGGAGAAAAATGTTGATACAAGAGGTGCGAGAAAATTTGAGGTCGTTAATTAAAAGGCATTGGTCACAATAATTTTTTTTTGTTGATAGTGGTGTGAAAAAAATATATGGCAGGTGTTAACGTTTCTATAAATTTTGTAGTACTGTCAAAGGTCAGTCGCGTCACGTCGACGAAAAGTGGGCGAAGCAGTATAGTGACAATGGTGCACACGAATACTCTGTGTGTGCGAAGCCGCTTGGATAAATTGTTTAATACTGCGTAATGAATGGGACGGAAGCTGTCACCCGCAGAAGCCACAAATCCTCATGTGACGCCGTACAAGCCTCTTTAGGAAGTGACTCGTAGTTATTCAGTCTTTAGTATATTTTTCCTACTTTACTCGGCTGATTTTTAATTCAATAACTGGTCGAAATCTGTTAGAAAAAATTCACAGCTCTTCGAGTTTTTTTTTTACATAAGTTCAAGAGTCAATAAGTAAATAATAAATTATAAATCTAAGTAAAAAATTGTCAATCACACAATCTAAGCGTTGTGAATGTGACGAAAATCTTTTTTAACAGATTATTGAAATTAATTTCATGTAAATAGTGTAAAGAATTTTTTCAGTGGTGTTTTTAACTGTTAAATTATTTTTTTGTGACACGAAGAAAAAAATTTTTTGACTGATGATAAAAATATTCTAGAAAAAAGTGACATGCTTTTTTGTTATCGAAGCGTGTACTAAAAATTTAATATGAAAAGTGCCAAAATTTTTTTTTTTTTAACTCCTCCAGATATAAGATAAAACATATTTTCTTCACTTTCTGGAATATACGAAAAATGACTTTACTCTCGTAAAAACTAACTATCTGTATCGTATATTCTCTCGTGAGTTTAAGGAGAATCGTCTCGCTTCAACAGATTTCAAATTGTCTATAAATTTACTGAATTTTTTTTATTGACAGTTTAACCATGTCATGAAATAAATGTTCCGTGTGTTGGAAGTATTCCAACAATTCGAAAAAAAAAAAAAAAATCCAATAATTTTAAATAAATTCGGTCTTATACGTTCAATTTTTTCAAATAAAATTTTTTGAAAATTTTTTTTTCACTCAATTATATTTTTAATTTTTAAAATTAAAAAATTCTTATTAAATTAATTTTTTTATCATATAAAATACGATAAATAAATATTGAAAAATATTTCAGAACGAATAAGTTACAATGTTGAATAATAAAATTTCAAAGTAATAAAAAATTTTATACTTGATTAAATATAGCCAAGAATATTTTGTCAGTCAAATATACGACCTCATAAATATTTTAGTACATATTTTTATAACATTTAATGCATTATTTTTGCACAATTTGTAAATTTAAGTAAATATTTGCCAACTAAATTTTCCATAAAATGCACCTCAAACATTTATATTAATTTTTTGTTTAACAAATTGTTAAATACTACTGAATAATTTCATAATCCTTCTTGAAAATTATCTTAATATTTAATAATTATATTTCTAATGTCAAAGGGCTTGAATTTGCGTTTGTTATCACTATATATACGCTTTGAAATTCATCAGAATTCCATTTAACTCAAATTTCTCGGTGCATTTCATGCAGATGAAAATAGAATTAGCGTTGAATTATCTCGAGTGAAATTAATCTTATTTCTGCAATCACACATGTTATTCATGAGAACATCCAAGTCCGTTAATTCGCTCACATCATATATCTCACTGATTCATAAAAAGATTTCTTTTTTTGCATTTAAAATAGTCATAATCAACGTTTAAATATTCAATCTCATTAAAAACTTCATTTTGATTTATATCAACTTATAATCACTATAACTACTCAAAAATCGCAACTTTTTTATCACTCAAAAAAATTAACTACTGCCATCAAATTCCCTGTTTTACCATCGACGTAATTATTATATTCAATAATTATTTAAACTCGATGAAAAAAAATGTATCAGTTGGGATGGGATAATAAAAGTTCCCTTTTATTACAGCGATCGACTCGCTTTGTTTTTGGACGACTGCCTGGCTATACTATGTCATTTTAATGTCACATTCACAACACATCGTTTCAATCAGTTTCTTCCTTCAACTATACTAAATTTAAAAAAGTTTACTAGTATATTTCAGGATGAAAATCAATTAACCTAGATACCAAACGAACTTTGAGTTAAAACGAATTCAAAATTTTACGAATATATCTTACACTAAAGTTTAATTTACCTATATTGATTTTTTCTTTAAATAAATCGTGTTAATTTCAATCAAAATAGAGTATACTTTGACCTGTATCCATTTTTGCCAAAGGTTCTACGTCATATTCGAGTTATAATGCCTTTTAAGAAATTTCTATTAATGTAACGAAAATTGAAGTATTCAAAAGTAACTTAATATAGAAATTATTTTTTAACTTTTTACATACAATGAAAAGAGAGATTTTGGTCAAATTTGCCAGTGAAAAATTTTTTGAAAAGATCAACTTTGCTGTCGATACATCGAACGAGATCTAGACTATATCTGTATCCAACTAGGTTCCCACACTTTTCTATTCATGCAATAAAACAGGGCTAAAGCCTGGCGAATTCTCCAAAATTCCGAAGAAAATTTTTCAACAAAATTTCGCTCTCAATTTCAAAATAACATTTGATTAAAGCCGTTTATTCCTGTCATATTTTTATATTTTTCAAATGATCTATCGATCGATAACACTGTATTCAAAATTTTTTCTCAGTTTCTTAATTTGATAAATTTTACCAACGACCAATTGAGCATGAATCGAGTATAGCTAAAGACCTCTAGACAGTTGCCAGAGAAATAATAATAATTACACGCTTTTCGCGATTGACTCTATCACATATTCTCTCACAGCAGAAGCATTGATCACATATGTGGGATGCACAAACGTTTCAGATTCCACGAATGCGACTCTCTGTCGAATTTCCGTGCTTTGTGTATATAAGTTCGTTAGCTTAAGCTCGCACGCTCTCCCTAACTACCTGCATATGTATATACACACATATTATATTCCTGTAACTGGGTCTGGCCTACGTGTCAACCTCACATTCAAATTGCAACACATACAGCCACAAGGGTCGCGTAATAGGAGATTATCAAGACTGATCCTAACACCTTAGTCCTGTCACGCAGTTGTAATTGTCATTAACTATGTATTATCACGGCATTAACTTGCACATTTGCACAAATTAAAAAATAATTATAACGTCCGCGCCAAGCACGAACAGTCAACCAGAAAACGATTTTTTGAACAAACAAAATCTCAATTTGAAATAACACTGGAATTAATTTATTTTTCATGTAACTTTTTCTTGACATGACTTTCCTTGAATAGAAAAAAAAAAAAAAATACAAACAAAACAAAAACGCCCTTAAGCGGTAAAAAAAAAAATTGTTGAAAAAGCGTAAAAAGTTGTCATCATGCTCAATAATGCGAATTTTGACTTGCGTTTGGATGGTATAGCTTCTATCATGTTTCAGCTAATAGATAAAGCGTAGTTTAGAGAGCTTTTATCAGTTATAATAGAAAATATAATTAAATAAACTTTTTTGGATATCTTGAAATTAGCTTTAAGAACTAAAATAATTTGAAATTAGTTGGTTTAGATCGTAAAATCTCTATTTATTCATTTTTTTCACTCTGTTAAATGGACTTGCCTGTCAAAATATGTCATATTAAAAATTTATTTATTAATATTTTTCACAAGTATATCAGGGGAAAAATAATAAGAAAATTTAACGATTGAAAATATCAAAAAATTTCATAATAAATCGCATTTGAAATAAAAAATTTAGAAAAATATTTTCAAACTCTTATTTTTAAATTCTAAGAAAAATTCTAAATTTATTTCCTAACAACAAAACAGAATCATAAAAAATTTCCGTATTATTGTTTCATCAATAAATAAGATTTTACAAAGAAAAAGAATAATTTATCGATAATAAAAACACTTTTATTGCAAACTAGTTTTGCATCATACTTATATCTTCAAAACTATTGAAGATAAAAATTTATCTAAAAGGATCTTTTTTGTGGAGAATTTTATTAGCTACAAAATCGGTCCTCAACAAAATTTGTCTAACTTGCATTCCTATTAAGATATCAGCAATTAAAACAGTCGGAATTTTTTTGTAATATTATTCCTGAGAAAAAATTTAAATGTTAAAGAGTTTTTCAATTTACAACGATCTAAATGCACGTTTTATCGGTAAATATATTTTCTATTTTTTTTAATTCATTTTTTTCTTAATCAAAAAAAATTTTAATAATAAATAAGTAGCTTATGAGTCGTTCCACCTTTGTCAATTGAAAATTTAGTAGAAAAAAAAATCAATATCCATGAATAAGAGATAAATATGTGAGATATACCTACAGAAAAATAGTCTTATTAAAAAAAAACGTTTGTTTTGAACGTGCAGCGTCCTAATCCGGACGATAAGACGGACACGAAAAAAAAACAACGCATGAAAATATGTCTACGTCATCCACGAAAGTCTGACAGCGTCTCAGAGAGCCAGACGCCCGTAATTTAGGAGACATATTATTAAATATTTATGTATATCGATATTGACACGTAGAAATGACTTTAAAATACCTTGAAAACGCCATTAAGTGATTTTCGCGATGATTCCCGCTGGACACTGTGGCGTTGGAGCATTGTTTTGCAGCACACATTGTCCAAATTTATCACACACTATTGTCTATTACATACACGAGTATACTGAGAATCTTTATTTACTACATAAAAGGCAGACACGACGGACCAGGACACAGGTTTTATTTATCACACACTATTGTCTATTACATACACGAGTATACTGAGAATCTTTATTTACTACATAAAAGGCAGACACGACGGACCAGGACACAGGTTTCGACAGGCAACAATCTCAGTCGCACGAGACACGAAAAAATTTCATGTCTTTATTTACTACATAAAAGGCAGACACGACGGACCAGGACACAGGTTTCGACAGGCAACAATCTCAGTCGCACGAGACACGAAAAAATTTCATGACAGTTGGCCTTGACTGACAAACTTGTCTTTTTCGACGAAATCTCCACCGAATTTTCTCATAAAAACACACGTTTACGTTCACTACACTCACACACTAAGTATTTAACCACTTATCACCACGGTCAACGCGATATTTTGCTGCTAAAAAGTTGCAAAAATTAAGATGCGCTGCGCTGCGCTTGAACGCGTGAGAAAGCCAGCATCCATTTTGCGTCGTAGTTCAGCGATCTCGGAGGGGCGGCGCCACCGAGCTCCGATTTGAAATTTCTATTTCAAATTTTACTCATCATTTTTCTTTCCACGTTAATTAATATTATTAACAACATTAAACTTTATTATTATTATAAGTAACTTTTTAAGTATTTTTCAATAAAATTCTTTTAAAAATATAAATTTACATTTAAAATAAAATAAACACGATAAAATAATTATTTCTCACACATTTTTTGTTGAAATTATGTGAAAAATACTTATTAGAGCATTTATATTATATAAAAAATTATTTTATACAAAATAATTTTTTAAAAATTAATTAAAAAAAAAATTTTTCAGTGTAATCACTCCAAAATATACATTAATAATTTATGTAATTATATTTCAATTTAGGGCCAGCACACATTACTAAAATATTAATACGATTTAAATAGCTCATTTTTAATTCATAAATTCATTATTAATCTTAAAAAATTAACTGTAAATTAAACGCTATTTCATATTTTTTGTCTTACTACAATTTAAATTTGGCTTTACATCTTATATTATATAAGATATGAGACAATATCACTATAAACAGTAAAGTATTTTCTAAATAACTATTATAGAATAAAAACTCAAAAATAGACAAATAAGGATGCTGGAACTTCATGCCAAAATTCTGGAGAGATATGACCATACTGGTTTTTTTATTTATAACTGTGTGAGTCTGTATAGGTATATTTATAATTTACTTTTAAAAAATCCGATATGATCTAGTACCTACAATACTTATACATTCATAGTTATGTATTTGCACACATCTCTTACATATGTACATATATAACAAGTAAATTTGGCTCTCAGATGGTTTTCAACAACATCAGAGAAATGCACAATCCTTTATTTTTTACCACCTTCGAGTTTAATTTAATATTTTTAACATGAGAAATGAACTGATTGCAATAAAAATGAACAAAAATAATAAAACAGACCGAAATATAATTATAAAAGTGATAAAATAATTTAGAACTCTACTCGAACGAATGAACCACAAAAAATGGCTGCCGGAAATGCGAAAACCCGACTATTTATTAACTTTTTAGTTGACAATTTTTATGTGAAAATAGGTAAAATGCTCCCACATCAAATGCCACGAATTTGCTTGATTAGTAATTTGGAAAACCAAGGCTTTTGGCCTTGGAGACATCTACAATGCATCGTCAGCAATACTTGTGCATTCGGATGTCGCTGAAAAATGTTTTTTTTTTAAATAAGTAAATGTTTTTTTCTTTCGAATTTTTTTTTACAAACCTTCTCTGAAACATAACGAACACAACAAAAAAAAATTATCCCAATCGCTTCAGCCGTTCTCAAGTGATGCGCGCACATACATGCCCATTTTATTTTTATTAATATAGATTATAATTGATAAAACCTCGCTCAAAATACCGCATCTCCTAACAGAGACATGATAGAAGCCATTATCATCCAAACGGAAGTCAATATTTCGTTTTTTACATTTCAATTTAATTTAATTTAATTTAATTTAATCTGATCAATGTTTGGTGACAGCTGTGACGAGTTACCGACAGACAGAACTTTCCCCTGCAAGGTGGTTAAATTCATATCACTCTGCAGCAATGCCAGTGTAATTGACCCGAAAACGGTGTAATGGTTGCACTAAAGCCCTGTATCTAGTTATTTATATGGACCAAGTTATCTCTGTACAACTATCGGATCTTGCGAGACTATATTTAGTGCGTTGTTCGAGCCCAAGTTGAATCCTGAATATAAATGGACGCGTATAACAGTTGATGCCATGAAACGTGTATTATACACCAAATGTATTGTGACAAGGATCTGAAGTTTCCATCCGACTTTTATACTGGCCTGATCCGGAAAAAGTTCAAACAGACGGGTAAGTTTTCACTGAGGCAAAAACCCAGCCCATAAACGAGCCCGGCTTTCAAAGGAACAACGCATCGATTGCATAACCGTGGAAAGAGCTTTTGATGGCGCGTTGGAATATTAAGAATTCCCTTGCTTTCTCACGATAAAAGTCGAAAAAATAGTTCGTTACATTCGATTGCCCTCTTAACTAATTAATATTCTAGAATATAAAAGTGGTTTTTTTTTTTAAACAAATTTTTAGACATGGTAGGGTGAAGCCAAGAAAGTTATAAGAATAATTTCTCTGTGAAGCATATGGTCGCGAATAATAAAAACTTGATGAAAATAAGTCAGTTTTATAAATGGAAAAAGTTAGATGAAACAAAAAACATTTTCTAGATATAAAAAACTATAAGTATTCTGAGATCATCGATGTAAGTACTTACTCATTCAGACTAATCACATCTTTGGGAGATTTTTATCTTCTTTCGTCCTAGTAAATCAATAACGAGGATTTTATTAATATTGCAAAAGAATTTCTTGCTATTGAATTCCTTTTGAGAATCTTCTTTGATGTATTTCATCAAGTCTAAACGAAGATTTTCTTCCAACTAATCTTATTAAGACGAATTTCTTCCAATAAATCCAACAAAAAATAAAGTTCCTATAAATATCTTTAGAATAGGAAAATAGTTCGTTTTTTTTTTCAGGTTACCCTAATATAAAGGATCTCAGCAAAATTTGACTTTGGGGACGGATGTCTTAAAAAATAGTTTAGTAATTAATAAAAACGTCAAGTGCTCAGTATGTGACAATATGATAGAGAACTTTTTGATTTTCGACACGCGACATGAAGTTTTAAAGAAAAAACTTTGCATTTGGAGGCGAGAAAAGAGGTGTATCAATTGTCTAAGACAGGTAACTTCCTTGCGGCTTTGTTTAGTATGTATAATGAGCTAGTCTAATGTAATTTAGAGAATGAAGATGGTTGACCGCGTACACCCTCTGTCTTTCTGAGAACAAATGAAGCATGTAGTTGCTTCGTTGAATTCCCGACGTTTTCCTCAGCTTGAGTTAATCGCATTCAGTGGATCTAGTGTCTATGGGTTAGTGCACTACATTTTAGCACAGAATCCCGTGGTTTATGTATACGTAAATATGTACATAGAGCATTGCAATACTCCAAGTTTTGTCGCAGCTATAGAAACCTGTTACAGGCGCTTAATTTATTACCGTAGTTGCAATCCAAGTTTCAATTTCATTCCTACTTCCGCCTCCAACTCCTCCTATTTGTGCTAGTCTTCTTTTCACAAGTGTTTGCTATCCTTCAAGAAACTGCTCCACACACATTCTCGAAGTTTTTTAAGTTTTTATTCATCTAAATCAAATTTAGGACGGAAATTTCTGATTTAAAAAATGTTAACACTTCGAGTACACACTGGGTCATCTGGGCTCATACACTGACTTTGATCGAATGTAACAATTTAAACTATTGACTGTAAATTTCGACAGTTGTTGTAGCGTAATGAGTTATCAGATTTGTTTGACAAAAGATTGAAGTCACAGTTGATTTTCAACGTCGTAGAAATCGCGTCTATTAGCACGTAAAATAAATACTCTCGATTGAGATAAATTAGATGATTAATTTTTTTATTTATTAAATGTATTTCGAGAGAACTCATGTAAATTTTCAGCAAGAAATGTTAGAAATCTAAAAAATTGCAATTTTTTTGATAAAATTCGATTGTTTAAATAAATATTTTCATCGTGAATTTTTTGTTTGTTGTGTTAAAGATTTTAATAACCTCTTTAATATTGATGAACTATTTAAAGACAATTTTAAGTATATCTTTTAATTTTTTCAAACCAATTGGGTGAGTAGTTGTAGAGTTCTATACGCAATTCGCTAAAAGTGAAGGGTCAAATTGACCCAGAGTGTTGGCGATGTCGAAAAAAATAAGTGTGTACTCGAAGGGTTGAAAAATACTATGAATGAAGTATCATTTTAGTCTCCTCGAGATGAATTTTAACGTTATTGTTTCCTATAAATTCATATTTCGACGCTTTTATCGAACTTCCGTTCTGTTATTGGTAGATATTATGTTTCAAATAATTTCCAGAAGTTTGTTTTGGAATTATTATACCCATATAGGTCCAAGATAAGAAACTAAACCAAAGTTTATTATAGAGAGAATCGAGTTTTGTTCGATTCTGTTGACATATTCATGAAATTAATGGAAGGAATACTATAATAATTACTTTTAGAAAGTATAGTTTGAAAGAAATTGCTCTATTTTCTTGAACTTTTCCACGTCAAGTATAATTACTATTTTACCCTTGGAAAATTTCTTCATTAACTTCGTTTTTTTTTTTTTTTTTGTGGTTTTCGTGTTTCACGGTGATTTTACGAGCGGTTACAGTCACTAATATTATGAATGCTTCGTTAACTCCTCTCTTGATACTAATATGTCATGTAAAAAACACGAATAAGTACGAGCGGAGTAAAAAACTTTTTCTCAACCTATTAAAAGTCACATTCACTCACTGACCGAAGCATTTCGTTTGCAATTTAATGCTAGAAAATGACGTAATATTTATTTTCAATATTAATAAATTTTAACGAATTATTTAAGAATACAAAAATATTGTGGTTTTAATTTTTATTTTATTTATTTCTAGCTATAATCATGAATAATCGTTTATTAGCGTTTTAAGTAAAAAATTTTTTATCAAGTTCAATCAAGTCAATTCATTTAAGACAGTATGAACAATAAAAAATAAATGGATCATACCATATAGTGTAGAAAATTCTCGATATTTCGATATTGAGATCAGCTCAAATGTCGAATGCTTGATAAAACTCGTCGGATGACGGATTTTCGCTCGTATATTCCTGTTGTAAATAGTATACCTTTGTATATACATCCGAATCGACTCTCTTTTTTCTCCACAATTTTTTTTTTTAGTTCTACAAACGCAATGAACGTGCAAGCGTACACCATCCACGGAGATCAACGAGGCGCAACGAAATAAAATGTATCTGCATTTCACTGCCAAAATCGTTGACCCACGTTTCAGTATTGTCGATTTTGAATTTACACGAGAATCCTCATACAGTTTATCCTATAAAATATCCATAATATCGATATAAACTCATGATTACCCTTATAAAATTCCAAATTTCATCACTAAAAAAATCTGTAAATCGATAGCTCAACATTTTACGAGTGAAAATGACGAGAAAGAAAAATACGTGCTTGAAATATATATATTCCAGTGATATATTTATTTGTCCTCTAGCGTTAAATTTCCGGACCCAACTTGTGCGGGTGTATAAAAACAAAAATCACGTAGACAAAGTTTTCCTTTAAATCCACGAAATACTCACAAAACATCTAAGTGACTCACTCAAATTCTCCACGTGCCTGCAAGATTTTTTTCCCCGAGTGATAGAGCGAGGTGACTGCTTTAAGACTCTGAATATTATAAAAGACCTGTCTTATATATGATACCTATATATCCCAAGATGATTCATATGGCTGTCACTTTAACCGATATATTCCCTCCTAACCATATGAAAATATAACGCGATTTTTTGTTCTAACAAATTTTTTTTTCGATTAAAAAATCTTCATGTATTTTTTTCAGCCAGCAAAGAGATCATTTTATTTATTTTTCACACGAAGAGAGGCTAAACACGCGTTTCTTTATACGATCTCTGAGTGAAAACATCACGACAAAACGACATAAAAAAATATAAAATCTCATAAAGTCAAGTTGTACTTTTTTTTCTCTACTTCCACATAATATATGACATTTTAATAGCGCATAAAAAAAATTATTTATGAAAAATAAACTCATTCAATGGTTATTATTGCGTCTTTAGGACTGGCGAGGTAGAAGTTACCCTTGTTAAAGCGTGTCATACCAGTTTTCAGTGGTAGTACCATTATATAACCATAGAAGGAAGCAATAAAGGAAGTCGAGAGGGAGCACCTCGCTTTTATCGTTACAATTATATGCATACGACTTCACGGTGCTGCAATCTTTGAAAAAATCCTCAATTGGCTGCCATTTGCAAGCCAATGGCCACTGACATTTTCCGATAAAGTCTGTCTAATATCAAAAGCGTCAATGTGACTTAAATAAATTCTGCAGTGAAAAATAATCGACAGTGAGCATCAAGTCCAAGCGGTGTCGTTTTTTGCAGATAAAAAAGAAATCTCTAAGAAGGATTATCTGTCTGGGAATCTCAGGATATCGCTGTGTATCCTGCATTTGACTCTAATCGATATTTAATTCAGTGATTTTTGAATTTGTAATGTGAAAAATGGAATAACCGCGGAGTTTGAAGGATTTCTCTCGGCTATATTTATTAATATTAATCGTGATTTTGCAGGTGGAAATGAAAGGTCTCTCTGGCCCTATTGAATTCAAAGAAGGACGTCGAATCCAATTTAAACTCGATCTGCTAAAACTCAAGCAACATTCCCTGAAAAAAGTAAGCTCATTTAATTTTTTTTTTTCTTTTCAACATATTTAAAAAAATTTTTTTATTTTTATTTGTATTAAAAGTAGGCTAATAATGTAAACTATTAAAAAAGTTTTTTAATATTTTTGATGCTTTATCGTATTTAATTGATTAATTATTTTTTTTAATATTAAAAATTTTTTATATCGTGTGTTTAAAATTAAAAGAACGTAGATGTAAAATTATTTTTACTGTTTTACATCAAAATATCATTGAAACGAGTAAAGATATAAATTTTTTTTAAGACATCTTTTTTGTAGAGAATTTTATTGCCTACAAAAAAGGTTTCCAGTAAAATTTATGTAAATTTCATATTTATCAAGATATTCAACAAAATTTTTGTCCAGGCTATTTTGACTTGGTTGATTTGTCCTGATTCTTTCGGCATTAGTCGTTTATTTATGTAACCTCGAAAAAAAAATTAATAAGGGCTGATATATGAAAGATTTTTGTGTTCTTTTTTTTAAGGTTGGTGAATGGAGACCAGAGTCTGGGGTAAACATCACAGATGCAGCAGCATTTTTCGAGCCAGGCACTGTAAATGTCACATTGATCGTCATCACAATCCTGGTAAGTTTGAGAATCAGGACAATAAATATCGACTTTAATCTCGTGTTTTAAAATAATTTTTCATTGATTTTCTCATCCAAGTAATTGAGAGATAAAAGTCGGTGCAGGATAACAACAGCAGAGTAGAATTTATGTCGCAGGCGGATAATCATGTCTCAAAGTAACACAATCATTCTGTCTTCCTGTCTCTCTCTTTTCTTATTTACCTACCCTTATTATTCCTTCATGTACCCTGCCACATGCAGTCGAGAGTACTTCTCGCTTGCTTCTCTACTCCTCTCCAGTTTAATCTGAAACGCTCTCAATGGGTTAAAACTCGTCCTAAAATCTACATAGATTGTCTATAACCCTCTTGACTGTTATCTCTTTCAGCATTTCGGAATCAAAACAATTTAACTATTCAACAGTTGTCCATATTTTAAACAATTTAACAACAACAATTTATTAGTTTAAATATAAAAACAAAATTAAACAACTAAAATATCACATCTTTAAAACTTTTCAAAAGTTGCAACAATTTAATTCAATAATATCTTAATAACGACGCAATTTACATAAATTTTATAGAGAATCTTTTTTGTAGCTAATAAAATTTACTACAAAAAAGATCTCTTGAGAAAATTTTTTATTTTCAATAGTATCGAAGATATTTTAATTTAAAAAACCAAAATGTTTTTTTTTATACATCATTTTCGCCTTTGACACATGATATATTGAAAAAAAAAAATTAATTATCCTACTGTCATAGATTCTAAACATAATATTACTTATTTTTTAAGATTTTATTCATTTATTTATTAATTTTTATGATGAAAAAAATTTTTTTTTGCTTGTTTAACTAGAATAATTAAATTAAGACATTGTTAGATGATGTATTGTAGAATTCTGATTTGTTCAACATGAAGCAACTACACAGGGGAAATTACCCTAGCAGAATAACAAATATAATTGTGGTGGTAACAAGATTCACTGCACATCGGAACAGCTATACACACAAGTGAAATTTCCATTTATATATTACCTCCTCTATATTAATCTCGTTTACGTTCAAACCATGGCCATTTGCAGACCATTAATGAGGCTGCCAACACTCTGTGCCATATATGACGGCAATCAACTGCTAAATTACCTGCTTCAATAGTCCAACCATTGAATTGCTGCTACAAAGTTTCAATTTTATTACACAATTCAAATTTACTATTGACTCCCGTGTGTTGAGGACAGGAAAAGCCATACGTAATGATGCATCATGGCAAGAACTACACTGGTAACAATCGATTTTATGGGTATTGTGTGGACCTACTAGAGACTGTGGCCAAGAGGGTAGGATTCTCGTATCGTTTGGAGCTCGTGCCCGATCGAAAGTACGGCGCGAGAGATCCCGAAACTGGCGAATGGAATGGCATGGTTCGAGAACTCATGCGACATGTATGCCTTGGTTTGTTTTATTTATACTTTTTTTTTGTTCATCCTCTCACTTCATCTATTCCTCGGTCAATAATTACTAACTATAAAGCTCAGTAATTAATTAATTATCAAGTAAAAACTTTAGATTATTTATGTTGCTTATTTAAAATGGGATATAAAGTATTTTCAATGAAAAAATAGAAAATTTTCGATTTTTAAATTAATTGCCATGTAAGGGAGACTGGACGCAGTTGAAACAGTGATGTTTAATAATAATTCATTAAATTTTGATAAATATTAATGTAAAAAATAACACAACAATGCATCAACACAAATTTTTTTGTTATAACTAATATAAAACAGTCGAAATAAAATATTTACTGTTATCAGCTTATTCACGATTTTTTTTTTAATACAAATTTGGAAAACTGTCGTGCAAAAGTCGTGTTATATGGCAGTTTATAAAAAATTGTAATATTTATACGATATTCTAGAAGAAAATCCTAGAAAATTTTTTTCATTGAATCAATTTTAATCCTTAAAGTAGATTTTATTATATATGGTAATTAATTTAAATAAATTAATTTGTGGGTTTGAAAAAAAAAATTGAGTGTTTGTAGAAATGTTATTGAGACATAGAAAAATTTTGAGATGTATTGGAGATATTATTCCTGTATTAATATAAATTAATGTTTATGCAGTTGGAGATATTGGTATATCTGGGTTTTTTTTAGGCTTATGGTAAAAATAGACTTTCCTTTTTGGCTCCATAGGAGCAGCCCTATGTTATGCTGAGGAACAAGGGAAATTTTAGCGGTAATGATCAATACGAAGGCTTTTGCATCGACCTGCTAAAAGAAATTGCACAAATAGTGGGCTTCGCCTACACGATCGAACTCGTGCCTGATGGCAAGTACGGCGTTTACAATTATGAAACCGGCGAGTGGAATGGCATTGTACGTCAATTGATGGATAAGGTGAGTCACCTTAATAATCATTAAAAAATTTATTCACTCAACTTACCTTTAAAAAAAAAATCATCTCATTATTTTACATGTTCTCGCTATAATCAATGCATATTAAAAATAAAAAAAATTTTTTCTCCAATGAAAAACGTAATTTATAATTTTCTATTAATTTTATTAATAAATATAATAAAAATATTTTTTAAATAAATTACATTTCTTTTAATTTTTCCGATAAATTTACCAAAAATTATTTAAAAAATGAAAAAAAAAAAATAGTTTATTGTCGGTTAAGAAAAAAAATGTCATGTGATGAAAAAAAAATTATCTGATAAATGCGTGAAATATCAAGGAAATGTGTTCCTTCATTTTTCTCCGGCACCTACTGATTAATCGTTCACCGCGCGATGACGGCAAAAAAAAAAGAGGGAATATAGCCATCGCCTGCGTTTTCTCGTAACGAGAGACTTTTGTTCACGCTATGAAATGAGGAAATAATTCCTCCGCGTTCTCGGCAATCAAGTCGCGAACTCGCAATTAGAGTAAGACCAGGAGGAGAACTAGTTGTAGTTGTGACGTGAGCAGCGCGAACAGTAGTATGAACAGCGGTGAAAGTAGTAGTAGCAGTAGAATGTGTGCAGACACGGGAGGAAATGAATGAACGCTCGAGTACATATCGCGGGTATAACTCGGAGGATATCTATAAACGAAGGAGTTTGGAAAAGAGAAAAGGGCCATTCACGCAACTTCCCTTTTGGAGAAATTCGCTCGCTTTTCTCTACACAGTGTGATTCACGACCATTCTAATTATATAATTTGACATAATAAATGCCTAATAATTAAAAATATCCCCCTGGAAAACAAAATTCTCATGATTCTAACGTGAAAAAAAATTTTTTCGACAAATATTAATCAATGTATCTAATGTAAAAACATAAAAAAAAAATAAACCGTCACTTAATTCACGTGCTAGCTATAAAAAAGCATAAGCAGATGCATCACAAACGAGTTAAAACCACGAGAAGCTTATATTTCAAAGACTTAAATTTTTTTTCTCTGCTTTTTATAATCACCACGTATGTTTTCAGAAGTGTTGGCTAATTACCTAATGAAAATAAATATCCATATTTACTTTAGTAGCTGTAATTACCCGCTAATTGCAGGTAGTCTGTAAAAAAAAACGTATAGATGAAAAATTTCGATGTGTGTAAAAATTTTTTTTGTTCAAAAAATGGAGAAAATTGTTTTAATGACTTGGTGGGTGTTTTTTTTTTGCAGAAAGCCGATTTGGCTGTGGGGTCAATGACAATCAACTACGCTCGAGAGAGTGTGATAGACTTCACAAAACCTTTCATGAACCTAGGAATCTCTATTCTCTTCAAGGTAAGGCATGAGTGAAAAGGTTAATGACACATAAAGAAAGCCAAAGAAAGGCCCGGACAGAGAAAAAAAAAATCCACGACGTCCTAATCGCATGGGAGGAGCTCTACGAGCCATTACCAACGTGCAATTCGCCCGGGATAAGCGTGGTGCATTTAAACGAGATACCTCCAAATAAACTTCCACTTTAATTCTGAAAAAAAAAAAAAAACAACAAAATTTAAAGAAAAAAATTGAGTGCCATTGAGGGTCGTGTTTCTCCATTTTTTAAACTATATTGATAAAAAATAAATGATTAATAAAGTGTAATTAAGAAAAAAAATCAATTAAAAAGACGTTTTTCCAATTACTACGCCAAAAAAAAAATTCCAAACGGTCGTAAAAAAGGGAAAATAATTGATTGTAACTAAATAAAAAAATTAGGACGTTTAAAAATTTTTTTAAATAAAGATTTTAAGTATTATGAATAGAAAAAAATGATTGACCGCAAGACTTACTTTTAAAAGCTCGAAAATATTGATTTTTTGTTGTAGTTTTGTTTTTTTTTTTTTTAAATTTTTTTTTGTCAAATAAATTTATTTTCATGTTGTATTCGATTATAAAAAGTGTTTAAAATTTATTTTTTTTATTTCAATAAAGTATTGAAATAATTAATTACTAGATTGGATAAATTTTCATAAAAAGTACAATTCACTGTAAAAAAAAAATTAAATAATAGATAATTTTAAATTTATTTCAATAAAATATCTGCAAGATAATATGTCGATCACCACGTTCAATTTTATGGATGATCGATTAAAAACATGGAGGTAGTAATTGACGTAGTTGGAAAATGTGAAAGAGAAAATTCATTTTACTTAATTACTCCAATCAATGTCTCGCTTGCTACTGATCAGTTGGCTGAGGTGATCAATTAATTAAAATTAAAATATCGCACAAAAGTCCTCCATCAACGTACCTCTACACTATCCACTAATAAAATTAAAATTTTAACGAAAAAAACGAAGGATTAAACCCATTTTTTTCCCCCTGTATTTGATAAAATTTATAATAGTGTTTATTAAACTCTTTTAAAATTGTTGAAACAATTTTTCCAACATTAAATTCAAAGTAAACAACAGTAAAAAATCTTAAATAACAAAAAAAATATTATTTGATTAATTAAATAATTTTAAAAAATTCCGATTTTTCACTTGATTTTTCATAATTTTAATATTAAAACATATTTCGACAGATTTTACCAACATTTTTCCCTCGGGTGATTGAAAAAAAAAAACTAAACCGTAAGCAATTTACTAGACTTTGATGTTATCAAGGATACAAAAGAGGATAAAGTAATTTAAAGCGTGATATAGTAGACTACAAGGTTAGTTGACGTCGTCGATAATTGCTCGGCGCTAACCAAAACGTTTAATAGATCGATAGTAACGAGAATTCAGCGAACAAAAGCCCATGCATGAGGCCAATTGAGTGTGTTAATTAGCACTTCGTGCCACGCGTTTCAACAAAGCCCATGAAAAACTATTTATCTCTTGTCTGTAAATTCGTAAATGATATGCAAGTATATAGATGTTAATTGTGTGTTAACTGAAAGATCGAAAGATAACAATGTGAAAGTTATAGGTGAATTAATTTGCCGTTTATTGCAGGTACCTACAACTCATCCAGCTCGACTATTCTCGTTCATGAATCCACTAGCTATCGAGATTTGGCTCTATGTCTTCGCCGCTTATGTCCTTGTCTCTGTGACAATGTTCGTCGTCGCCCGGTTCAGCCCCTACGAGTGGAATAACCCACATCCGTGCCACTCGGGCCCCACAGAAATAGTGGAGAATCAATTCTCCTTGGCTAACAGCTTCTGGTTCACCATCGGGACGCTGATGCAGCAAGGCAGTGATCTCAATCCCAAGGTATACCCACCAGCATTCACTGAATTTTTTTTTTTTCACGTGAAATCAAACTAAATTTTGCCACAGTGGACAAAATTTTGTTTACTATTTTATTGAATATTTGAAATTTTCTCTCATTTAGTATTAGATTTAAATAATTGTGTTTTCCAAATTTTATTGCATTATTTCAGTATTGTGAGAATTATTAAATTATTGATTCACATAAAATTATATTTGTACCTGTTGTCAGATAATTTGAAAATTAGCAAGAATTATGTTTTCACTGTTGTAAATCGTATTAATGATTTTTAATATTTTTGATTAATTTATCTGGCTATAAATTTACAAATATCCATGTTTTATAATAATGATAATTGTAATAAATTGTTTAAATATGATAATTTGATAATGATTTTAATATTTTACTATTTTTTACTTTTGTTAAAAATTTTTTAATAATTTATTTTAACAAAAAAATTAAATTAAAATTTTTTCGGCACAAAGAGAAAAAACATAGATATAAAATTATCTTGCTACTTTAACCCTAAATATCTTCAAAACAATTGAAGATAGAAATTTTTTTCAAGAGACCTTTTTTGTAGAGAATTTTATTAACTATAAAAAAGATATCTAATAAAATTTATTAAAATCGCATGGTTATTGAGATATTTAGCAAGTAATATATTCTCAAATTTTTAGCAACATGTTTTTTTTTTTCAGTTTTGACACATATGTATGTAAAAAAAATTGTTAAAATGTAATATTGAGTAATTTTTGAATTTAGAAAGGGGTAAAAATCTTTTAATGATGTTAATGAAGTTAAAAAAATTCTTTTAAACAGATTTCAATCGTTTTTAGAGTAGAAATCAATGTCATGAGTGGCAAAATTTTGGCCAACGCTCGTTTCCTTACCAACAATCGCACCTCGAACACGTCGGCTATAACCGGAAAATTCAGAGATACATATGTACAATGATGATATAGACGAGAGCAGAGGTGAATTGGGTTTTATCGCCGCCTCTGCACGCCGGACGTGATTGATATTTCATATAGACGCTCGATACAACGATCTCAATTTATGACGTTGAACCACATGAGAGTCTCATAACTGCTTCACTTTGTGACTCTATTTCAATCGCATTTTTGATACAACCTATACAATTCTCATTCAAAGTGTGTGTGTGCACGATCGTAAACTTGGATAGGCATAAAAACAAGTTGCCGAATGCGAAAACCATTTCTGAACATTGAATCAATTCAAACAGATATTTTACAGAGATAAGAAAATTCGTTAAAAATAAATTTTCCTTTGGTTTTCTGGTGTTTATTAATTTTTTGCTGACTCCACACGTTGCATTTACGATTATATACCTAAATCGCCACTATCTACTCTGAGTGAATAGAATGCAAAAGTCGAAATAAAAAACGAGACATTTTGAGATTTGATATATCTCACGAGTGAAGACACGTTTGAACGTGCTGTTTTACAATTCAACCGCCTTGCTACTTGTAGAGAGTGTGTTTTTATACGAAAAACTTCACCATTATCTTTATATTTTCTTCGCATATTTCACTTGCTTACCACGCAAACTTTTTACCACAGCTTCTGTAGCGCGTTGCAGAGAAACATATAAATGAAGAAAACAAATTGAATTATGAAAAGACAAGAATAATAAATTTTTTCACATCCTTTATATGTCCCTACAAAAAATATTCATTCATTCATTCATTCACAATGTATTTTTTTCTATTTTTGAAAGGCAATGAGTACGAGAATCGTGGGCGGAATTTGGTGGTTTTTTACCTTGATCATCATCTCTTCTTACACTGCTAATCTCGCGGCTTTTCTCACCGTTGAAAGGATGATTACACCGATCGAAAATGCCGAGGATCTTGCTGGACAAACTGACATCACTTATGGCACTCTCGACAGCGGAAGCACAATGACGTTTTTTCGGGTAATGTGAATGTGTTGGAGATGTCATGCAGATAAGAAATATTACATTTTTCGAAATTTAAAAAAATCCTGTTTAAAAATAGGTTTTCCATGATAAAAAAATTTTTTTACAGTAAAAAACATGTTTAATTTGAAATATCCTTGAAATTATTCAACTGAAAAAATCTCATTCAATTTCATGTATACAAGAGCCATAAAAACACAGACAAATTTACTATATTCTATTATATGCGAGAGATTTAGGAGTAAATCTCAAGCCCCACTGTCCTATTTTGCTTTTGTCCTGGTCTTGACTTGTCGCCATGTCCTGCTATGAATTGGCAGTGTAAATTATTCAAAAAAGTCTATAAAAATTCCACTCAATACATGCTCCAGTTTTGACTGCGAAGAAAATTTGCTTTTCTCATACACACAAAGATCCTTTAAAATTTATCAAACATTGAATTAAAAAAATAAAGATTTATTTGATTTTAAACTTTAGGACTCTATGATTGAGACATACAAAAAAATGTGGCGCTTCATGGAGAATAAAAAGCCGTCAGTTTTCGTGCCCACGTATGAGGAGGGCATTCAGCGAGTTCTGCAAGGTGACTATGCATTTTTAATGGAGTCGACAATGCTTGACTACATTGTACAACGTGACTGCAATCTCACACAAATTGGCGGTCTCTTGGATACGAAAGGATACGGCATTGCCACACCAATGGGTAATAAAAAAAATCCTCCATGCGTAATTTCACTTCTTTATTCAATTTTATTTATCGCACAGGCTCGCCATGGCGTGACAAGATCTCTTTGGCTATATTGGAGCTTCAGGAAAAAGGTGAAATTCAAATGCTGTACGATAAATGGTGGAAAACTCCGGGTGACACGTGCATGAGGACTGAAAAAGGAAAGGAAAATAAAGCCAATGCATTAGGCATTGCCAATATTGGTATATACTTTAAATTACTATTTTAACCTAATAAATTAGCTAAATATGAAAAAAAATTTTCACAATAAGCTTTAAGATGATTGATGAAAAAAATTTTAAACGGGTTTATACGTAATTTTTTTAGTTTTTCAATGATAACTCGATAATTAAGCGAGATAACGAAAAATGTTATTCTATATAAATAATAGTAGTTAAAATTTCTGAAATAAAATGTAGAATAAATTTTTGTAATATTTTGATTTTTTTTCGAGATATTTTAAAAAATTAAAAATTTCAAAAAACTTAATATCTCAAAATCAAAGCAAGATAGAAAAAAATTTATTTAACATTTTTTGTAGGAAATATAATCCTCGATAAGTTGACTCTTATAATATTTTGTATTATCTCGATTAGCTACCGAGTTATCAGCAAAAAACCAAGAAATAACGAAAACGACACAATACGCAAGGCTTAAAAATTTACCCTAAGTATATATTAGATATTTTGCTGAGATTATTTTTATTATTTGAATAGGTTTCACGATAAAAAAAAATA
This sequence comes from Macrocentrus cingulum, assembly GCA_002156465.1. NCBI lineage: Eukaryota > Metazoa > Arthropoda > Insecta > Hymenoptera > Braconidae > Macrocentrus > Macrocentrus cingulum. The sequence goes on along the minus strand of MVJL01000571.1, from coordinate 181,531 downwards.
ATATACACCCCTGTGATTGATTTTAGGCGGAGTTTTCGTCGTATTACTGTGTGGACTGGCATTCGCTGTTCTCATAGCAATATTTGAATTCTGTTACAATTCTAAAAAAAATGCAGCAGCCGAGCGAGTAAGTCAAGTCATATAAGAATGTTGAATTTTATGCTTCTCTTATATTCAATATATTTATAATCCTTGGCATGAATTCAAAATTGTATTAAAAAACGTATTATATCGCCGGGTTTTTTTATTTTTACCCGAGGAGTTGTGAAAAGATTTTGCTTTTGATATGTTTGCATGAACAAAGCTTGAACTCATCGACTGAAGTATGCTAATCAACTTGGCATACTCGAGGATCGATCGTAAATTCAGGTGAGCCCCTTCAAATACACGGTAAATAGTCTAGCCAGAAGCCCCATTTCTCCACTCGCGGGCGTTACTATTTTCTCAGTAAGTTAATTAGCATCAATCACATGAGTGATGCATGAGTTTTTATTCTTAAAAAACTGTATAAACTCATTCAAAAGTCATCATCTGCACATCTACATCGATTGCAACATAAAAGTATATGAAATTAAACCCCGCAAAACACATAAAATTTGAGTTATACCCGAAAAAAAAATGAAAAATTTAACTTAAAAAATAAAATTAGCAGACGTTTTGTTTCGTTTTTTATTGTAATTATAAAAAGGCTTACTGGTTTTAATTTTTAAGTTGAATTTTTTAATATTTAAGCCTTAAAAATTTGATTGCTTATTATTTTCTGATTTTTTTTTTTGTAGTAAAATTTTTTTTACTGCATATTACGTGTCTTAATCTAAAAAAATATATAATATGTTTAATAAAATTTGTCTAATTCGTATTCTTATGAAGATATTACACGTTTTTTTTTTCGGTTTTAAACACGAAAAATTAAAGAAATTTAGAAGATCAGTTGGAAAAATAATTTTTAATTGAATTCCTCCAGGCAATGCAAGCTGCACAAGCTCTGCCAACGTGCTCCGGGTCACTGCAGGGTATTTCTCAGAGTACTCATCAGCAGAATCAGCAGCGAGAATCCCTGTGTTCGGAAATGGCACGTGAACTGTGTCGCGCACTACGTTGTCGTGCATCGTCTCGTAGACGACAGGCATGCGAGAAATGTTCCACCCATATGGTGGGTTATTCACTGGATAATCCTACTGCCACCCCGATTAATGGCATGAGATCACAGGTACAAAATTATTGCCCGTAGTATTTTCGAATGATTTGATTAGTGTGGTTATTTTTTTTTCAGCGAAGCAGCCTGGGAGCTGCTGCCGAGTCAGTGGCTCACATTCACATGCACCATCACGTCCCTCTTGACTATGATGGCAATTGAAAATTTTCAAGAAATAAACACACTGATTTTTGATAATGCATTGTAACTATGGCCTCATGAAAGTATTTATAGACGTACTGTTGTATGGATAATTAAGTAAGTGACAAGTAACAGTTTTTTTTTCTTTCTGCTATAACTTTTGTCTAAAGTCTTGATAATAATTCGACTTGTCTAATCTTATCTAAGTCTAGTGAAGACGTTTTTCATTTCAAATTTTTTTTTTTTTCTATTTGATTATTTAAACTACATAAATGGGAATTTTATTCTACATTTTTTTTTTTATGTAATTTCATTTTCCCCATTTTCATTGATTGAATTAATTACAAAAATATACAAATTAATAATTTACATTTATTGAATAATTGAATTATTTGTAGGATTAAAAAAAAAAACGTAATTTCGCACGAAAATTTTTTTATTGTATAAAATAATCGTTTAAATCATATATAACTTTGTTGAATTAAAAATTAAAAAAGATTTACTGAGACTCAGGTATTTTTCAGTGACCTAAAAATAAATGTTATTTCATTGAGTAATTATTAAATCCATTGCACAGCCCAATGTTAGCCTTAAAAAATGAGTTTTAACGTAAATACATGTGTAAATATCGTATGAAAGATAAAGTTTGCATGAGTATGTTTAACACCAACAATGTAAAACTAACTATAATTTTAAGAAATAATAATAATCTAAATATTTGATGTGACATTTCGTGTATAGATGAAATATTCAAGCCCTGAAAAAAAAAAATATATATATATAAATTAGAATAAATATGTTTTGGGTATTAAATAAAATTAATCAAGACAAATAATTGTTATTTTTTTTATATAACATCATTTATTAAGGGATAAAATAAATGATAAATAACATATCGCTTATACGAAACTATAACATTTCTTAGAGTGTTCATAATTTTTTTACGATATAAAAGAAATCACATCAAATACGACCCTTCTCGTAATGTTTCGCAGTAACCTCGAAAAATTTTTTTTTTTAGATGTAAAATAATGACAATTAATTTTATGGAGGGCGCATTACATGAAGATACAGAATTTGGTTAAAATTCTGCACGATTATTGACCCGATTAGACTTTGACCGCAAGCTTAATCGAGGCAAAAAAATCGATACGATGATTTAATCTTACTTTGCAATGCAATACAGTTTTTTTTTTCAATTATAAAATAAATTAATAAAAATAGCATACTGATTTTTGAAGAGAAAAAAAATTTTTTAATTACAAATTCTGAGGTTAACCCACTTAACTCTCTCAATCCGCAGAAGGGCCACGTCAAATCACTTGAATTATCACACGATCACTCTGTTACGGTGGCATGTATACTATAATTAATATGCTTTGTGACTTACGGAGAAGTTACATCAACAAAAATTGGTAAACTATTTTTTTCCATCTTCCAATTAATGAACCAAAAAAAAAAATATAGTTCACTAAAAATTATTATTTATCACCTCTGCCTTCACAGTTTTCCATTCGACTATATCGGAAGTTTGATAAGTTTTTTTTGCTTTATAAAAAAAAAAATTTTTATAAAATAAAATAAAAAAAGTCAACAGAGGAAATGGAATATGAGCTTCCGATATTTCTGATTTATATGGTGAAGCTACTCTCACTCCTCATTATACAATAACAATGTCAGATATTTTGTTTTTTAATGAATTATTCAAGTTTTAACTTGATAAATTCTTTTTAGTCTTTAAACCCACACTCTTACACTCACGCATTCACACTCGATTTTTTTTTTGTATTTTATCATTCTGTCTTTGTTATTAAATAAATTACAAGAATAAAAATTGTTTCGATAGTCATCTCGAATATAGTCGTATATGGGCCCACTGGTGGACAAGAGAAAAAATCAGAAAACACGAAAAATTAAATATTTCCTTGATGACAATTGAAGAAAAAAAAAAATGAAATTATAAAATATAAATTTTCCATTGATAGGAATGAATTTTCTCGAAGTTTTCTAATTTTTTCTTTCAGCACAGCCGTTCGGCCACTAGTAAACCTCATTCTTTTTACAGGAGTCATTAAAAAAAAATCTCACTGTTTCCATTTCAATAACTTTTTTTATCATACCACCCAAATCGCTCGACAATATCGTGCTTACTCCTGTTTTTCAAGTATATAGAATTAATGCCGTAGATTAATTCGACATGAAAAATTCTTGCTAACTGAAAATTCATATATTCAATATTAATTTGAGCCCTCAACATGAAACTCAAACATACCCTTGTGTACAAAAAAACCTACATGTATTAAAAAATCAGCATTTCAAAAAAAAAGGAAAAAAAAAAAAATTATTACTTCCACTTTTTTTTCTTTCGTTCAGTCCCTCGAAGAGATCATTTCACGAGGCCTCATGGCGCGTTATTTAACTTTACTCATAAACAATATTTGTTTTATTATCGCAAAAGTATTGTGCTACCATGACAGCCTCGTATTAATGTTTGTATGTCTTAAATTAAAAATACGCCCTGCGAAATCTCCGCAGGATCCCGACAAATTGCCAATAAGGGACTGATCTGTACAAAAAAAAAAATCAAAACGAAAAAAAAAAAAAATACCAGGGAATAGTAGAAATATGAAATTATTCTTGATGATTATAAAATAATGTAAGGAAAAAAATCTATAATATATGATGTAGCTAAAAATTCTCTAAAAATTGTTTAATTAATGCAGAAAAATTTCTCAACAATTCAACTGATAAATTCGAGAAAAAATTGATACAGGCCATAATAAAAGTCAATTATTATATTTAATTTACAATTGAATCTATAGATTTTTTTTACGCGGAAAAAATTAATCTGCTTGAAATATTTTTTTTTTTTTATCAGTGAAAAGAAAAAAGAAATAATTTTTTTCCAATTGCAAAGTATCGAACACCTATAATATCACTGTTTTATAATTTTGTTTGATATGTAGGTGTGTGTTACCTATGAGAAATGCACGATAAAATTCAGCGGAATAATCGTGCAACAACTATTGGTCGAAATATTGTACCAATTTGTTAATAATTTGCTCCATCCTCTTATTAATGATAAAATTCAACTTTAAGTTTGTTCCACGGAAATGACAAAAAAAACAAGCCTTATAACCATTAATATCATATACAAATACATATACTCATTTTTTTTTTTTTTTTTTTTTTTTTTACTCAAACTCTCGCACTTTTCAAATGTAAATCTACAGTGCACATGAATACAATTACAGAAACGGTGTTTTACTTTGTTTCTTTCTCACAATCGTTTGATCCTACGCATCGTCAATCGCACGTCACGATTACGCTCAATATATATAATATATATTTATATATTTATTTTGTTTTTTATATACATATTTGTTTATATGCGATCACAGAATATTCATAATTCGTGTGTATGCTTACTGCGTATTATTTCACGATCTACACGTGAATTTGATTTTATGTAATTGATAAACTTACACTTTATATTATTATATAATAGAATTTTTATGTTGACAATTGGTCTGCAGGGAATAAAATTTTTTGCCCTCAACTACTCAAATAAAATCAGAAAACGAGAAATTGTTTTTTTTTTTTTCTTTTTGGACAACAAATACTGTAAAAAGTACGTAGTAAGATTTTTATGAGATTATGATTTTTTTTTTTTTTTTTCGTTTAAATGATAAAAATATTGCAAAAATAAACGAAAATAGACGAAAAAAAAAAAAGTAGCGCAAATGATTTTTTTTTTTTATATATTTGCAAAACGGCGTATTTTTGCTTTTTTTTTTCCTCTTGTATTCTTTTGTATATACATATAAATACAAACATTTATGTATATATACAGGAATATGTATAGATAGATAAATATATATAAATTTGTGTGTATACATGTGATGGACATATTTATACATATTTATATTTCTATTCACGTGCAGCATACGCACGTTACATTTATACCAAATATGTGAGAGCTCTAGGCTCACAATTATGATTCGATCGTGTTAGTCGTCTTGATACTTTCTCATTTGTATTCAGTTAATCTGAAACCTAAATCAAAGGCATGAATATTCGTTGATGACCGCGTCCGCACTGATGATATTAGTCCGCGATTTTTGCGTAAGTTTGTCACGTACGATATACACGAGCTCTCACATGACTATCTCGATTTTTCGACTGCTTTTCACAATTTATATGATACAATATAGTCAAATAATTGTTTTTTTATCTTGCACAAGTGTGTTTATCAATGTAGTGTTTAAGAAAGTTTGTATTCTAATTAGAAGAAAAAAGCCTCTGCTAAAAACGGTTAGCTTGGAAAAAAAATTCGCAATACAATCGTTTTTGTTAGGTACGTATTCGAAAAAAAAAAAAAATATATGTGTATCAATGTGTTTAATGAATTTTTTTAGCTTTGATTCATATATTATATTTATATATTTTTTTTGTTATTAATTAGTTTTGTCTTCTTTTTTGAGATACGATGAATTTTTTTTTTTTAACGTAAAAAAAAAATAAAATAATTTATACAAAATGATATTTATCTTTATATATGCATAAATAGATATATTTATAAAATAATGAAAATTAATGATGTCGTTCTACGAATCACTGATTAATTTTCATTTGTAAAATATGGTAATAAAAAAAAAAAACGAGTTTAATTGAAATCCTAATAGGAACGCATTAATGCATAAGAATACACGATTTATATTAAAAAACTAATTTTTAAAAAAGGCCCCATTGTTCTTTTAGTAGGGAGAAATAACTTAGAAAAAAAATTTTTTTTTTATCACGTTTAAAAAACTATTAACTCTTTTTTTTTCGTACTCTTACGCTTTGTCTCTCTCTCTCGACAATCAATACCACATATTTTCCCTTTGTTTTTCGTCTTTTCAATAATTATTACCACCCGGATACTTTTCGCAGCCCAATATATATATATATATAGATATATTACATCGATCACAAAAAAAATCTGCAAACAAAGAACAACATGTGTTCTAGAGGATTAAAACAAAAATCATCAAGATTTCATGACATAAAAAAAATCATACGAGTTTGCCTCGATTTTTAAAGATTATAATCATCTTTAAAAATGAAAAGAAAAAGTAATTTTTGTTTTTTTTTTTTTTTTTCTAAAATAATTTCATCGAATTATACGTAATAAAGCCTCGAAAGATATCAATTCTTTGGGAATTAAAAAGAAAAATCAGTACCCAAGTTTAATCTAGTATTTAAATTTTTGTGTTGTTGTTTTTTTCATTTCTCACGATTTTTCCATTTAGAATAAATCCAATACCACAGCATTGAAATCTTGCTTTTGTGAAGAAAGTTTAATTTTCTGTTTTAATATGCTCATCCATCGCGCATCATTTTTATTCACGATAGAGCATAATAAGAACGCCTCGATCAACGATCGCACGATAGGAGTATTCGGCATAGTGACCGGCTCACTGACGAGTAAAAAAGTCTGGCGATACTATTACACTTAGGTCATATACCTCATTACAGCACGCAGCGCATACAGTAATTCTGCCTGCATGCGAGCTTCCAGAATCATTAGATTCACATGGACCTGAAATCAATTAAATTCAATTAATAAAATTCATATCCAATCAAAAAATACAGCTCAATTTCGTTTGCATTAAATTTTTTTTACACGATCATTAATATTTAAAACACTAGTTTCTAACCGGAATTAATTCGATCGAAAGAATCGAAAATTAATTATAGTGTCAGAAATCGATTCTTACAACTATCCTCTCGTTTGGACAATGATACACGCTTTTTCCGCACAAAATTTGCAATGAGTTAGTATTTTTTTTATCATCTAAAAGAGCCGGATTTTTTTATTTTATTAATTTAAGCGGTCAGTGGTCATTAAAAAAAACTTTTATATAGAGCGAGAAAGAGTAATAAATATTCAATGCAACGCGTAGCTGATGAATTATTTTTCAACTGTAAAACCTCACCTTTTCACTATGCTTAAACTCCCTCATAACTCGATCGTAATCCCTTTTTGTCACGCGTTCGGGATAGCAAACAGCGCTTTTAATGAATGTTTTGAGACTACGCTCAAGGAGCTGATTGACCTCGTTGTAGTCGTAATCATCGTGTCTGATGCCAAACATGCACTGAATGTAATTCCAAATGGCTCGTCTGAAGCGCGAAGTGTCGACCTTGCTGTGTGTGCCCATGGTGTAATACGTGAGGTTGTAGGCCGTCTTGAATTTGTCGTCCAGAAGATTTCCAACATCATTGTAGAGCCGATTAACGAGTGAATAGCCGTGGTCGTCCCAGGAGTAGTCTTGCACACGGAACGTGGGGATGTCATTCAATTGACCTCGCTATATGATTATTTAATTAATAACTCAGCATGACGTGACTTAATTAATTTTCTTGATTAAATATCTGAACGTACCTTGGCAAAATCCTGATAAATAAAGGTGGGATCCTCGATAAACAGGCCGATATCGGAATCGAGGACGAAACTACTTCTTTGTGGAGCTGCTGCCAACTCGGCTGACTGCGTCTCCACCGTTTCAAATCGCTTTGACAACTCCTCCTGCGTTATTTGATAGGATTCGGATTTTTCAGATAGACGTTTCATTCGTTCCATCAGCGTTTCCACTCCCACCTCCTGCTCGCCAACTATACTCGGTGACAAAGGCGGCGACGGGATGTTATCTGTTTACACGATGAAAAAAAAATTTAATATTTCCAACAACCAGGAACACCTCAAACATCATTTTCCTCGATTAATCTACATGCATATCAACGCTGCTAAAGCTCAAAAGGTAGATTAATATATTTTTATACTCTTACATAAACTAAATAATTATTTTTTTACTATTTGATAAAGAAAAAAAAATTATTTAACCGAATTTTTCAAATAATACTCCTTAAAACTCGGTATATTCGCGATTTTTTTTTTTGTTTTTCATTGATAACTCGATAAATAACGAAGATAACGAAAAATATTATAAATATTAAAAAATAGAGAATTTTATTTTGCATAAAAAATGTAGAATAAAATTTTTCAATATTTTACATTATTTTCGAGATATTTTGAAAAATTAAAATTTTAAAAAATTGATAATATTTCAAAAATTAGTAGAGATGAAAAAAATTTTACTTGACATTTTTTGTAGATAATTTTATCTTGAATTTTTTACTTTTAATAATATTTTTTATTATCATCTTTATTTAACGAGTTATCGGTGAAAAACGAAAAATAATAATAAGGAAATGTATATTAATATTACCAGTCTTGCCACCACCACTGGGAATTTTTTTTGGACTGCTTATCAACTTGTCTTTGGCGGGTTGTATATTATTGCTATTGTCCTGAATGTTCTCCTTGTAGTAATGACCCATGCCATTATCAAGTTCCTCAGTAATGCCACAGGAAAATACGAATGACGACAGCGAGTGGAAATGCGCCAGGAGAACTATCGCGTGAACGACCTCGGCGAGCGACCAGCTGTCTGCACCTTTAGTCAGTTTCTGCCAACAAAGTCAAATGTTACATAAGTTATTTTTTTTTCCTGCAATAATGTGCAATTAACTCAATGATATCTCGACCTACCTCTATATGCGTTTTATTCAACAACCACGGCCTGTGCGCGAGGATTTTATTGATTTCATATAAATTTTGTAATTTATTCGGGATGGACTTTAGCCCCTGCAGCCATTTTTGATCACCACCCTGCAAGAGAAACTCGCTTTTTTGCAGGTTGATGATGTAACTGCACTGATGCCTCCCAGCAGCCTGCGAAGCGGAAAAAAAAAAACAATATTAGTCGACGGTCAATTATTTTGTTTTTCTCTTATCACATCATGTCAATGATCGCTAACAAGGTCGCACTACCCTCGATATCATTTTCTCGACCCATTTCAGGATGTTGATAAACCCGATTCTCAGTGAAAGTATGTGTATATACGATTATATATGTGCATGTCGTTCTTAGAAATGAGTACGTGGCTTCGCATCACAAATTCAGCCACTAAATAGCGCAGATTGGGGAGGAAATTCGGTGCTTTAAGCGAATTTACCCCATCACTGATATCGTCCAAACTACACATACTATGTATTTATCTATTAAACTAAAGAAAAAATCTTCAAATTTATCTAAATTGAAAAAAAAAAAACGCTATTTAGCCTCACCCGAGATGGAAAGTCGATTTCATTTTTTATGCAAACCGATTAAAATGGCAGAGAAATAAAAATATAGTAGGTCATTTTCAAGATAATTTCATAAGCTTTAAGATGCTTTTATTAAAAATAAGCTATCTGTTCTTATTTGCAAGATAATCCGAAAAAAACGTTATGATAATAGTGTTTTTAGTGATTTTTGAAATTTTTAATGACTATGATATCTAAAATAATCGACCGATTTTGCTGAAATTCAAACTAATCCAAGATATCAATCCAAAGAGTAAGTATACCAAATTTTATTAAGATCGTGACAAATTCAGGTGAAAATTCCACCATAAGGACAAATGCAATAGTTAAATTTTATAAAATCTACCTGAAAAAAATTCTTTATCTTAGAAAATGTTTTAATAAATAAAATATTATTACAGTGTATGAAACTCTACTAATAAAAAAAAGCCTGTTATCTATTTTTTTCCTTGACTAATTAAATCAAACAGAGTTAAATTGCGTAAGTCAACGTTTAATTTGATGCAACTCGAGAAAGCACACATATGTAAACCTATCGGTTTTATCTAAAGTGCAGCAGTTTTTCTACTGGCAGCAGGCTACCACGTGTCTGTTAATTATGCATCTTCCATCAAGGCCAGTACATACTCTTGTCAAAGCGAGATATGCTCATTGGAAAACAAGCAGCATTGAAAAAAAAAAAACGCTCATGCATTTATCTATAAAAATAAATTCAAAAAATTTTCTAGAAATTTTTAAACAATTTTATTTAATTTAACCTGTATATTTCTTTCTTTATTTAAATTTTAAATTTAATTTTTAAAATATTTTACTATCTGATTTATATAAAACTTGAAATACGGTTTTATTTTTAACAAAAAAAAAAAATCATAAGATCACAATTTTGAGGCCGTTTTTATTTTTTTTTTTTCTGTCTTTTAGTAGATTATTCACTTTTTTTAATTAATTAATGTTTAAATTAAATTTTTTTTTAAACTCTTTTTATTAATTTTAAAGTCATAGTACTCACTGTCGTATAAAATTTTTTCTCTTTAGATATATGATAATACATATACAATAGCAAGGATTTTTTATTTCTCATCGTGTTTGCAATAATTGATAATCTTTAACCCGGTATTTCCACGAAGTTTGAGACCATTAAACGCGAATAAATATGAATTATTACACCATAAAAACACAAAAGCACTCACTCATAAGAGGAATCACGCCATTTTTTTAATGCATAATAATTATTATAATTTATTATACTATTTACTTTATCTCATTGTTTCACAGTTCCCCCTGAATGACACACGATAAATATACTATTTTTAACAGGCTATATACTCTGTGAACTCTCTCTATCATCGTAAGTGGGCTTCGCCACGACCCCACTTGACCAAACGTCAAGTAATCGATTAGAGAATGCATCAAATACTCATTTCACAGTTGACTAATTCATTTTTTCTCCTCATTTTTTTGTGCTTACCATTATGGCAATCAGATGACGGTAGTCGTACGGCAGGGGACCATCGCCACGCAAAATAAAGTGCTGGGTCCTGAGAAAGTGCTCCAAATATGACGGATGCGATGACATTACACGGGAGACATGGTCCAAACGATTGTTCTGCAGGAAAGCATCCATCAACAGCATGTGTGTCTGAAATAAACAAAAAAAAAAAACACTATTTACTTGTGGATATCTTAAAAAATGAGTTTTTAAACCCTGCACTGTATTTGGAAAATCATTTTTTATCAAATATTTCATGAATTAAATAATTTTTTAGTCAAATAATTTTTTTAACGCCATTATCTTAATAAAAAAAAAACACTTGTTTAGTAATTTTGATGTTTTTTATGTATCAAACTGTTAATTTAATTGGAATATATTTTGGATAATTCATTTTTAACCTTTTAAATTAGGTTTTTTCAATTTTATAACATCAATAGAAAATAATATAAGAATAAAACAAAAAGGCTAAATAAATTTTATAAAAAAATTCTCAATGATTATACTTGTTTTTGCATTAATAATAAAAAAACAAGCTAAATTCATCGATTCTCGTGTAAACTAAATGTATTTCCGACATTATTACAATTTCATATACCACGTATGAGATAGAAACCGGTTTTATTTCGAGGTCGACGAGTATCAAATACAAGTAGTTTTACGTTATCACGATAAAAATTTCTCCCGCACCGAGGAAAGGTAAATAAAATATACTGGCGGTTCGACGATCATTGAAGTGCAGCAAGGCTGCAAAAGTACCAATCAAATCGTATAGTGTGTCCCAACAAATTGCATCATGTTCGGCATCATAGTGATTTGACGCTTTTTTCCTTTTTTTTTTTAAACCAGTGTTTTCAAATATGTTTAAAATATACATCATATTTCTTAAGAAATTTTCGTAAAACGACAATAAATAAGATGAAATCAATATATCAAACAAAAACATAGAAAAAAAATGTAAATGCGGTTGCAGAATTCACGTGTGCTCTCAAGATTACATCTCATCTGTATATATATATATATATATATATGTATATTTCCGCCATGAATGTGATAATAAACTGAGCTCTACTTTCATTTCAATGATCATTATAATTAAATAACGGTAAATAAAATTTCATATTACATTAAATTATTTATGATACTGAATTTTATGTTGTAAATAAAATTTTTATATAAAAATTGATTGTACAAATATTTAAAACAATGAATAACATTAAATTATATATTTTTTGATATGGTTAGGAAAAAAAAAATTATTTTTAGTAAATTTATTGATAATTTATAAAATTTTTTGTTTTTAATATTAATTCTTATAGATGATGATGATGTCAATGAACTTTTAATTATTGTGTTGTGTTAGAAGAGCCCAGCATGCATGCAAAGAGAATGAAAGAGGAATTTGCAAGGACAACGTTAAACTCCGCCCACAGAAACACAAACATATACACAAAGGCTGACGTTTATATCTTTAATCAAATTATATACTGGTAAAATTGGGAAATATTTGTAGTTTAACATTATATAAAAAATATCTACATTTAGTTTTTTTTTTCATTCATATTGTAAATTTTTATCAGATATATAATATGTTGTCACGACTTGATAACGCGATACATATTGTGTTACAAGACGACAGTGTATAGCAAAACACAATCGATGGATAAAAAAAATAAACAAAAAATAAGGTGAATGTACTCGATCAGTTGGATATTAATCCAAAGCGGTAGAATTTTAGGCAAATAATTAAATAAAATGTGAATAAATATGTGTAAAGAAGAAAAAAATATTAAGTATGTCGACGCCCACAGAACAGCACATCTCGCAATATGCTTGATAAAACATCCGTGTATGCAGCTACATACACTAAATTGACATATTAATAAAACAGAAAAAAATGTAAATTATTGTAAAATATATTAGATTTTATCAAAAGTTGAAAAAATAATTAAACGAATCTAAATAATAAAATTAATATACCGTTTTTTTTTATCATCAGTACAATTTTTTTGTAAATAATTTTACAAGTGCTTTAAGTATTTGTGATTTTACATAATTAATGCAATTTTTTAAATGAAATATTCAACAAAAACGTTAAAAAAATTTTTTATCTAAAGAAAAATACTAAAATGAATTTGATGAAAAAAAAAAAAAAAAAACATTTTAAAAATCTAATTGAATATTTAATCTAGTTTTTTTTTTTTCATGTTTAACATTTTTTAACAAAAACTAGGAGCTGCGAAAAAAAATCTTTTCATGGGAAATATTTGTGACATTATCTCATAATAATATTCAATGAAATAAAATTATAAAAAAATTTTTTTCATCTTAAACTTTTGTTTTTGCAAAGCCTATTAGTATATAATAATCGATTGTCGAGCATGACAATCTTCTAATTATGCGATATTACAAGGTCGATTACACGAAGAAATTCTCAATAATTTATTATTCACTCTTGACACGCTTCGATTGCGTTTTTACTATTTTTTGCATATGACGCATCATAAACTCTCGTCTCAGATGATAATATATATTCAAAACACCCTCACAATATAAAAGCAATAACAAAAAAAACTGCATAAATTCATAAAAAAGAATCATTCAATTTATATTCAAACCGCAACGATAACTTATTTTCCCGTTAAAAAAAATCTAAAAAAAAAAAAATGAAAGAATTCAACGACTGAAGATGAAACTCCCAGTTGTTTTTCACACGCGACAAATAATATTAAAGACAATGATAGCACTGTAATACACTGATGATGATGGGTGTGAGCAGAAAAATAATATGATGACCACGACGGGGTCATGTGTGTATATGCACTTGGTGACAAGTTTTTTTTTCTTACCGAGGCCATCATCTCGTCGGATACAACCCGAATAAACAACTGCATAAATTGTAAATGGAGCTGACTTTTTTACATTTTGCTATCAAAGAACTCAACGCAGATTGGATCTATACATACACTTGATAAATGTCGCGTTGCTTTTGAAATATATTTCTTATCAGAGAACTCTGTGTACATATATACACATTCAAGAAGGACTTTCAAGAGCTTTGCACTCGTGTTATAAGAAAAATATCTCGATATATTTTAAATTTAATTCCTAGATCTTTGCTTTCTAATATTGCAAAACTTCAAGTACAATTCCACGTGCAACTGATAAATCATATTCAACATCAAATAATAATAATTCATTAATATATTTTAGTAAATTTTTTATTTCACAGAAAAAAATAGTGAAATTTTAAATTTAAATTACTATACTCATAAATTTCTCCCCCTCATCAAGAAATTAAAATATGAGATAAAAAAAAAAAAAACGAGTGAAATATGAAAAAATAGCAAAATAAAATCTATAAAGATGTAACGTGCGCAAATTCTGTACAAAAACTCACGACCTTGAGAAAAAAAAAAATTAATATGATATATCTGAACTCTGTTAACATGATTGTCTTATCAGATTTACCGCGAGTAGCTCGAATTGAGAAAATAAATTTGGCAGACACTAGACATAATTACCGTCACGTATATAACAAAATATCTTATCACACTCTCAAGACATCCAGACAGGTATTACACACGTGGAGTTAGAACAATAATCTCACTGCCATTATCGACTGATGCTTAATCCAGAATTCACAGAGACGCCCACGGGTTTGAAACCCTTTGGAGAATTAATAAGGTCATAGGCATGAGTTCGTGATTTTCTGATGCTCTTATGCCGGAAACGTCTATAATATACTTAGGTATATAAATATCTCGGTACAGAAAAACACAGCGAGGACATACAGAGAGGCCCTTTACGAGAACCAGATGTAGCACTTGATCGTAAAACGCTCTGTTCTACACGGAAAACACAAGCGCGACCAATTTTAACTAAAGACAAATTATATTACAACTTTAAACTATATATAACAGCTGCAAAAAAAGCAAAACTTTGCTAGAATGTGCGATTACACGGGCATGTAAGATGGAAAAATGGGCCGAAGAGCACGAGTGGAGACAAAGAGGGTGAAAAAATATTTATGAGGCGTCCTCCTGTTTGCCCATGCGTAAAGACAATGAATCGGATTTTAGTTGTGAGCTTCCTGCTTGAAATCGGAACTAACTTATCCATGAATATGTATGTGACCGCAGGATTTTTATTCCAACACCCGAAGCATAACAGAGTTGCCGTGATACAAGATTCTTGTCTGTATATACATCAGTGCAATGGTGTATCATAAAAAACCTTAAATTATTACGCGGGCTCACGTGCTCACTACTATCTTTGATGAAAATAATAAAAAAAAAAATTTTTATAACTTCCTTTGTTGATAAATTTATTTTTAGTGAAAACGATAGAATCATTTATTTATTTTTGGAACTGAAAAAATACTGATAAACACACGTTATCAAGATACTACGTACTAATGATTATATCCATTAGGTATATGATATCCGAAAAATTGTTAAAAAAAATTAACACGATAAACGCAACACGTGTACAAACTAGTGGAAAATTTTTTACTTTAGTATATCTATACACTCATATCATACACTATTTTACGTCTAACTTCGATCACATTTATTGTATTATGGCATCTGCAAACAGTTGAAGGATGACACATGCTGAATTCAATATCAAGTGATAATAATGAATCGACTGTATAGCACGCAAGTTTGCCTCCTCTTGCTTTTCGAATATGACAGTCAAGAAAAAAAATTGAAACCTTGCTCAAAAGTTAATAAACGCAAAATTTAAATTTTTTAAAAAGATAAAAAACATCGTCAAATTAATAAAATAAATTAATTTTCAATAATTACTGATTAAAAAAATTAATTCAATCAGTTAAATCAGTTAGAAACATCAAAAACTTTGAAAAAGTGAAGAAATTTTTACAAAATAAGTTTTTACAAAAAAAAACATATTTAACATAACTCGGAAACACATATTCTAAAATTTATCAATACAATTTTTTATCAGTCATGATTCATATATAGCTAGATTAAGATAATCGAGTCTTGCCAAAAAAAAAAATGAATAATAATCTCAAGCGAAAAAAGTCCTGGCTGTTTTTTTATCAGTAATTAATTGCTCGAACTTGTTATTTTCGTCTTCACAAATAACATCTTAAAAAAATTCCAATTACATAATAGCCAACTTTTATTATACATATTACAATAAAAGCTACTTGATGTGTGTATAAAGATGATCAGAAAAAAAAGAAGAAAAAAAAAAACGTGAGCTTGACAGTGACAGATCGATTTATAACCCAATAAATTAAAATATTAAATTGCCACGAATTTGACCCAGTTCCCGCAACGCTAATTCATGAATTAATTAATGCCAATCTATTTTTTTATTGGTATGACGTTTTTAGTCGCGTGTCCCTGCCCTTTTGATATACATACTTCACCATGAGCGCGAGCGTTCGCACTTTTTTGTGCCGCCTGAAACAACATTTCTTCCTTCCTCAATCCCCGTTGCTCTTAAAACTTTTTTTTTAACCACCAAGTTTTCCACGAGTTCGCCACTGATGCACGTCGAACCGCACTCGCCTCTAACTCTATGATTCCCTAGCTCTCAAAGCCCAGATAGACGATATATGTAGCAAAGACTATGTGGTATACACGAACGCTCCGAGGACGTGAAGTAGCACAAAGGCGCGGCCTTTTATTACTGTGCAGTTAGTAGCTGTTGAAGTCAGTTAGCGACCGCGCGTGATGGCTTCTGAATAAAGGAGAGAAAAATCCAGCTAGATAATGAAAAAAAAACAAAACAAAACCAACTAATACCAGTCAAATATTAAACAATGAAACTAAAACTTTTTCTTCACAGATAAAAAAAAAATTTTTATTGGCCAATCTGTTGGATATTTTGATGCAAAACGCCGAGAATAAAAATTACGAGGAAAAAAAAACGAATAAATATATAAATCATTTTACATTAAAAAATGTAACACTTCCTCTATACTCAATTCTAGATCACGACAAATAATTATATTTCATTGGTTTTATCCAAACAGCGAAAGAAAAAAATATATGTCAAAGATGTATCGAAAAACATTTTTTTTTTTTTACTAAGTAGTTACGTATAGTCTTTCAGAGGTGGAAATTTCCACTGGCCCAGCATGTCTCCCCACTCTGACACTAAAAATACGCAGTGGAAAAATACTAGTATTTTGACAGACAACCATTGAACGTTTCATTGAGTATATCTCTGAATGAGTCATTGATAATAGAAAATACATTCGGTGATTGCAATAATGAAAAACTTAAAAATAACTACTATCACTGATGTTTTATTTCAATTCAACAATTTTAACGATTTCTTTCAATTTGACAGATTTTTCCAACACCCACCGTAAAATAAACAAAATCCATGGGCTAAAACAATATTTATAGCAATGATTTATTCTCATCGCTATTGGATATAATTGAAAAAATAAAAACAGAATATTTTTTAGTCAAAAAAAAAATTCTAATGTTGAAATTAAACCCAAAGTTTTATCACTACTCTCGATTTTTGTTTTTTATCGGTAAAAACGTATAAAAAATGATTGTCAAAATGTTGCATGAATTTTATTTTTTGTTATAGCGGGAGCAAAAACCCTATTTTCTCGCCTTCGGCTCGAGTAGTAATTTTTTCACGGTCGAAATGACCTCTTTTCTTCCCTTGGTGAACACTGTACTGTTTTATGATTGAAATATAAAAAATTACTTGTTTGTGGTGCTTTTTCAGCCATGTTTGCCTGCATGAGATGAATCATTTATCAAGGTAGTCTACAGTTATAGTTGGACATGCTGAGAGCAAGAAATTACGCAAGTTTATTAGTTGGATGCGGTTAGTTTCTGTTGCAGTGGATGACCAGAATATATATACACAGCAAATGAGGGAGCAACACGATCACTTGGGCGGGGAAATGATATACGAAATGAGAAATTCTAGGGAGTACAAGAAGAACAATGAGGGAGACACGTCGGAGCCCTGACAATCTGACTTTCTTCTTGAAACGCCCCAAGAGAAAGACAATGGCGATTGTTTCGCGTTGCCGTCGCGTCGTCCATTAACCAGAAAGACGTGGAAATGCACCATAAAGTTTCTTCGACCATCTCACCAATCTCCCCACCAACTAGACGGTCATTATTACAGTACCTCATTTTTTTATAGAGCACAATCATAAACGTCAAGATAGATTATACATGATAATTTAATTACACAGCGTAAAAAAAACATACAACTAATCATACGTGACAATTTGTACAAATAAATTTTCCACTCTTCCGATCTAATTATGTCACCGTAATATTTAAATCTGTATTTGGCCGAGGGCCTCACACAATTTTCAGGCCTCGCATGAGCTCATCAGAGAAACAAAGCTTGAAGGTCGTCATAGAATTAGTAGAGAATATACTTGAACTAACATAAGCTAACAACAAGGCCATGAATAACTACATTTTTAGTCTCTATTTGAATATTACTAAAACCTACAATACCTTTTTTTTTTTACGATTCATCCATCACGCTATATAGCAATGACAAAGTGAAAAATAAAAAAATCAACTTATTCACAAGCTAAGATATATCCAATGACAAATAATAAAATTTAATTAATATAATTACAAATTTAATTTTTAAATTGAACAAAAATATTTTTTAAGAATTCAAAAAATTATTTAGATTAAAATAATAATTAACTTTTTTGTTATTTAATGGGATTTTGATGATAATAATTATTTATTTGTTCTAGATATTTAATTAAAATCTCTAAAAAAAATTTTTTTTTTTTATATATATTTGAAAAATGATACGTGAGAAATCTTGTATAGGCAGAATTTACCCCACACACGAACTTGACTAGAATTATAACATATTCATGATTTGTTTGAATGCTAGCACCGGATGTTATTAACGAAGGTCAAGTTTAATAATGTATTAGTCGTGGGGTCTTTGGGGACAAATGAGATATTATTGGACAGTTGATGACTGCTGATGATAATAGAATCAGCCCTCTAAACACGGTTTCAATTTGTCAACATGATGATAATATCAAAGTAGAGTAGTCATTTAAACTCAATCTATAACAAAAAAAGTGTTGTTGATGATGAAAAAAGAAATTTTAATAAAATTTACTACCTGAAGAAAAACACTCGAGATGCCAAAAAAAAAAAGTGGAAGAATTTTTACTGTCGAGAGTTTAAAAATGGAAATGAGTTCGATGCACTCGGTTTATCAGAATCACCAAGTCTCGTGCTTGTCAAAAATGCTTCTTACTTTATCTTGACGTCACACTATTGATTATCAACCACACACATACCCATGCAACTGCTTTATCTCTCTCGATCACTTCTTTCTCTATACATGAAATCTTCCACTTGATCACGTATATACTGTGTTTCAGTAGCCGATTAAATGCAAAACCGGACTGTATATGAGGACAAAGTGATCCAGGAAGCTTCTTGCCAATTCCGGCTTCATGCCAATACACACATATGCATAAAAAAATTTTAATACCAAAAAAAAAAAAAACAAAATTTGATGAAAATAATAAGATTTAATTTATCACATATACGATAAATGACGAATTTTTATTAAAAAATTGATAAAAATTTTTTTAATTTTTTTTTTTTTATTAATTTGATTGGAAATAAAAATTATTTTTAGACATTCTGACTAAGAATAATTTATTAAATATTAAATTTTTCTTAAAAAAAAAAAAATGCTATAAAATGTGAATCATTTGATAAATCAAATTAACACAAGTAAAAATAGCTACAAATTATTTGAAAAAAAAAAAAAAAATCGAAAAAAAAATCTAGTGAATTTTTTAAATCAAATTAACTAATCATTAAATATTCAAATTCAAGCTTTACACACATCCCTTCAAATTAATATGCATTAAATTGCTGCATGGACAGTGGAAAAAAATGGTTATAATGAAATTAAATGGCAAAACACGAGGCAGTAAAAGAATCGTGGGTTCTCAGGCGATGCAGGAATATAACCGGTCCACGAACAACACCATAAACAATGACTTTCTAACTTGGATGGGCGCACGAGGGAAGATGAGAGAGAGAGAAGTGTATACGAACTCAACAAGATATATCGTCCAATCACGATGGGTTTGTGTGTCTCACGCAGCGCTCTAATATAACGTAATTATCACATTGACTTGCACAAAAACCTGCAGCATGAACTTAGGGGAATGGTACCTTTTTATTTTTACCTCTATCTCTATATATATAATTACAGGTTTTCTTTTTCCGCGAATGCCATATCTTTAGATCTCTCGCATGAGCACGCATATTCGTAAATATAAATCAACAGCAGCAAGAGATTCATGTGTATATATTGGATGCAAGAATTATGAAAGCATGAATCAAGTAAAAGGAGAAATTTTTTTCTTTATTTTTAATAATATTAAACATGAAAAACGCCTCTATTCATGCCTTCATTCATGTCTATAATCAAGAAATATACGTTTTTTTTGCACGTTTCTAAAAAATAGGGAAAAAATAAGAAAATATAGCTTACATACACGAATTTAGAGTAAAAATGTGTGGGTGATTCCTTTTGGCATAAAGCAAGGTCCTCAACAACGAAGGCGGCCTATGACCGGCAAACAACATTGGAAATAAAACGAGAACCGCGATCTCCGCGGAGAAACCGGTTTGGGCTTGGAAAACAATTTTATGTTCTTAAAGAGAAAGGAAAAAGACGACGCGAATCATTGAAATACGCTGAATAGATCAGGAAAATCACAAATATAAATAAATAAACGCAAATAAACTGTGTGAAATCAAGTGTATACAGAAAAAAATGAAAAAAATAGTTCAATTGCAAGCAATAAATTTAATAATAACCAGTAGAGTGAATTAATTGAGAGAAGTGAGTGAAATGAATACTTGGTTAAATGAGACAATGGATCATGTTTCCCTATAGTCGCCTATAATAATGTGAAAGCATCCCACACTATTGCACGCGATTCTGCGAGGGATGATGATTATAAACATCTTTTTTCATCATCTCTGTATATGCTGCAGAGCTCTTGAAAATTTATTTTGCATTGACGTTGGCAAAACAGTGCTACAGACAATATTTCTAAATATAATAATTTTTATATTCAACTGCAATTTACGTAATTACTCTTGATAGACCCGAAAATCACGAGCGTCAAATTTAATTGCTTTATTTGTGTAATGAAGCATGAGGATGATTTGAAGTACGTAGGATTGATCAATTTGGCGTTAGCCAAGCATTAAATTTTTATATCTTGAAGGAAAAATAAAAGGTCGATGGGTGATTTGATTAATTAGAATGTAAATTAATTAAAACGTCTATTCTTCAATTATAGATTCGTCAATTGTAAATGCAAGTTCGTGAGTAGCATGTGTGTGTGTGCGAAGAAGACAGCGACAGTCAAAGTAATTTTAACTCTTGGCAAACATGTGAAAGCTGCAGTAAATAAATTAATGATGAAACTCACAGCAGAGATAACGTCTTTAACTGGGCTCGAAGCTCGCGATGACGTCAAGGACAAAGCTATATACCTTTTTGAGGGCTCAGAGTGGAGTTTATGACAAAAATGGCTGATGCAATTTTTTTAATTTATAGAATTTTTTCGATTTTTATTGTCATCCATGAATTATTTTAATAGACTCATCGAAATTACCAATAAAATGTATTTAATCACAATGATAAAACATCAGTTAAAATTGTATATTTTTATATATTTTGGAAAACTTACTTCATTTCCAATTTGACCCATCGCAGAGGCACCCCAGAGAGCAGTATTCGCCTCTGGATAGAGTCCTGATTCGTTAGCCACAGGAATTTTAAGATTTTTCCCGGAACACACTTAATATTCTGACACGTGAAAATAAGTTGCGTCAGTCACAAAAGAAAATATCGAAAGTATCGCAATTTATTTCAGTTTAATTGTAAAAAAAAAAAAAAAATGTATCCGTGTCACATACGCAAATGTAATT
Source organism: Macrocentrus cingulum (assembly GCA_002156465.1). Lineage (NCBI taxonomy): Eukaryota > Metazoa > Arthropoda > Insecta > Hymenoptera > Braconidae > Macrocentrus > Macrocentrus cingulum. Next base: position 159,536 of record MVJL01000571.1, on the reverse strand, counting down.
TAATCAATCACGCTAAAGATGGATATCCATGGCTATGATAAATGTCGAGAGGTTTTACGAATTTTTGTTTGGAGCGTTTAAAAATGTCGAGGATAACACAGAAATTATTGATCCTATCACATGAGATATTCTCTAGCAATCGGTTATAATTTTTTGTTTTTCTGCTATCTCAGTGCTTTCAGTAAGACTAATAACTTATCAGTTCATTTGCAATTATTCACAATTAAAATTATATAAATTGTTTAATTTATTTGAAATTTTATTCACAATTGGCAACGAGCATTTGGATTTTCAAAGACAGTATAACAGCTCAAGTAACACTAGACATCACGAAAAAAATACGATCTAAAAATGATTCGCATATACCAAGAGAATGCCGGTTGCTAACTGACGCCTCGAGCACCGTGCCGCTGCCATGCGATCATCTGGCCGGGTCGAATAGTGGGGGTAACATCCGAGGCGAGGACGTCATGGAGGGGAACCAGGAACGTCGTCACTTATCAACAATACCCTGTTTTTCTACTAAAATAACTTTTTATAATTTTCTAATATTAAAAAACATTCAACTGAATTTTTTGAAATTTTATAACCTCACTAACTCAACATTTTATCGAATTTGAGTGAAAAAAAAAATTTTTTTTTCAACCCCTAAATATCTAAAAATTCAATTTTATCCTTGAAATTAATAAATTACAAAAATATTTCTATTTATGACTAAAATGTCAGAAAAAAAAAAAAAATTTTGGAAAAATTTGAAAATTATATTATAGGTTGTATAAAAATTTATTAAAATTTTTTAAATATATTCAACATAAAAATTTAAGTTGATTTTTTTTTTCTGAATAAATTTCAGAATGTTTGATTCATTTGGAATGATGATAAATAAATTAAAGCAGAGAATTATTATTGACAATAAAGCCTTGAAATGATTGAGCGCACAAACAAAGAAGCATAAAAGAGCGCAAGTGGCAACAGCAGGTCTGAGCACGTTCCTGACCCGGTACAAACAGCTACATACAACGAATCAGCTGATACCCTAGCAACAAAAGTTGCATGGTAGGTACACAGAGCTCTGAATTGATGTGTGTGTGTGTGTGCATTTGGTACTTGATAATAAAAAATTGATGGAACGACAGAATGTCTAGTAGAATATATATTTCTGCGAAACTAATTTCAAGCGCATTGACGAGTTTATATCTGATATGTTGGCTTGACAACAGTGATAAAAGCAGAGGCGTGCCTCATCCTAATATGTCCTTCGATTAAATCGTCGTGGATATTAATTTATCACGCTGTAACTGTGACGCTTTTTGTACTGTCCTTTGTTGTGCTCTCAGAAAGAAAGGCTCCCCAATTTTTTTCGCACGCGCAAGCAATCCCGGAAGAGGTATACATACATATAACCTATAGCAAGGGTGTATATCTACCCACCAAGGGATGTTTATTATCTCCCTCAATACGCATTTCCCCGAAACGTCTGTGGAATCAATGAATTCAGGGTCGACCTTTTTACGTGTAGTGGGGCGAAAGATGAAAAGCTATTACAGGGCCTGGTAATGGTCCTTTGTCTTTAACAGCAACGGCAAAATGAAGATGCCATCTTGTTGTTGCATATACTTCAATCGCAGAGGGGAAAGAAAATTCTTTGTATATTCTTCTCGCGACCTCTTGGTGCATTACGCCTCATGTAACGACGAATTCGACGGTTTTCCTCGGGGGCTTGACTCTGTGATATGTATATATGCTCTTTGTTCGTCAGGCAAACTCATGCAGGAAATGAAAGCAGGCACGCTGCGCGCGCGCTTGTACCGGGAAGCGCAGCATTTCGTTGGATTGAATGCGCGCAGGGGGACACGTTGGGAAAATTCGACACGACTATTTATCCCGGGGGTTTTAATACACTCCCATGCTCACAACCACCTTTTGCACTCGCTCCTTTTGTTGACGCTTATAAGGTTTAGAGTATAACATTTATTTATTTATTTTTTTCATAAATATGTTTATGAAATAAAATCATACAGTCACGGACATATGACTCTTTTTTCACGAATCTGGGTTTTTTTTATTTTCAATTTTATGATTGTATGCACTGATTATGCACTACTGCTATACAAAACAATACGTGTCATGAATGAAACAAGAAAGGGTCTTGAAATATAATTAAAAGTAATAATATAAAGATGTGTCTTGTGATGTCAAATTAAAATAAAATTTTTCTGATATATTTTATAGACCAATGAGGGTAATATTTTACTTTTTATCAAAAGTTTTGCTATAGAAAATATCAATAATCTTATTAGGATGAAGTTAAAAATGTATTTTTTTCCATTTTTTCGATCTCTATATCAAGGATTTAAAAATGTTTTTGAGTAGAAAAAATATTTTAACTAATTAAATTTTATTTTACGACGGCTTTGAATAAAAAAAAATATACCAGACACAGAGGGTGCATCATGCGATATTTTTTCCGTGCATTTACCTGGCCCACAATACATACACATTATACACCATTATGTTAATTGATTGCACGGTCGCTGCACCCGAACTTCCGTGACACCTTTCAAGCCGCTCGACTTATAACCTTAGCCTAATCGATATTCCATTGTAAATAATATACAAAGCGCAAAGCGAAAGAGCGGAAAAAATGTATTTTTTTTTTCATATCACGCAATGATTTTCAATAGCGATGAGAAAAATCATGGATAAAATGCAGTGGCAAAAAAAGGAGTGTATTTTTCGCACGATTGCGTATGGTTTGGAAAAGGTTAGGATACTAAAAAGACGCGAGAGGTCAACGGACGAGAAAACGCAACTCGTTACGGCATTGCCACACTGCCATACTGCTATTACTAGCCGGTCACTTGTCTCTCTCGACCTCACTTGCTGTTTGCTGGCGCTTGCTCGCTCCATGTCTTTTCCCCCGCTCGGCCTATGCGCCGTTATAACGGAGCGAAGTTCTCGCGAGTGCGGCAGAGCGCCGCGAAACCACCATCGGAGAGTTTCGCGAACCGCTCGTTGACTAATGGCTTGCACACGGTCTCAACCACGACGAATCAAGTTGCCCCTCCATTGCGAGGTCCCCTCGTGCACTTATTCGTCGCACAACTTGGTCCCCGACAGTTTTCGATACTACTGAGATGCGTATATATATCCATCAACCATACTCGCGACACAATTCTTTGTTGACTGTCGCCCACAAGACGCGAGAGAACCCTGTGTGCCAGAGAGAAGTGGCTTTCAGGATTATTGTATGTATATACGGAATTTCATGTTAAATCCCGGCCTCCATTAGCACCACCTGCGCCTCGATTGCTATACTGTGGCTACTTGGAAAAAAATTATTTCTCACAAAGAATTGCAATTATTATTGCGAGACACTTGCATATAAACAAAATAAAAGATTTTTCGGCGCATTTTAATCGTTATAAAATATTTTTTTGGTTTTTTTTTTTACTTAAAAATGGATTTTTTAAGTCAAACAAAATAACTATAGCTACTAAATAAAAACTACTAAATAAAATTCATCCTTTTTTGTTTTTAGTAAGGAGTTGAATGACTGCGAAATATCACGACGTTTTGTTAATTTTATATGCACAAAAAAAACATCAAAAAAATTTATTAAAGAATTTTAAAGTTCATCAACTTGATGAGAAGTATATATCCTCTTTAAAATCTTTTGGAAGTAGAACATATGATATTATCTAAATAAAAATTATAAAAAATTAAAATCTTCTTGCACGATCTTTTTTTCCTATTATTATATATACCAAGAAGCATTTTCATAATACTCTTTATAATTATTATTAAAATCTAAATATCTAAAATATTTATCGACTCAAGAACAAAAAAAATATGGCAATTTCCGTGCAGTAGCTAATTACATGATAAATGAACAATGAGAATATAATAGACAGGAAAAAATGAGGAAAATGAATAAATAAATGAGCAATTCAACGAAGTAAATTAAATAATGACTTCACTAAACTTGCCATTATTAACGTGACATAACAGAAAAAAAAAAATCAGCGAAAATATTGCCGCGGTAATTTTTACAATGACTATAAAGCTATAACATTGAGCATTGATACTCCTCGGTGCAGTGCACGTATTGGATTATTCGTGTGATGGTGTGCGTAAGCAGCAGAACCGGTTTACTACCTTGCTTGGGACTTGCGCTCACGTAGTATAGGGTCCTTTAGCAATGCATAACGTGTGCTGCGCGAATTCACCAATACACGTAAGTGTGTTATATATCCTGTGCTCAATATATAGCAAGAGCGCGCGATATAGTAGCATATAGCGTCTCTTCGAATTTTGTTTTGCTCTTTGTGTTCTCTGCACGATAAACGCGGTTGGAGACTTTCTGTACTCTCCCCCCTTGAATCCCATAAAACCTATCGTCGAAGCTACAGCAAAAACATCCCAAGTAATTGCGCAAGCATCTGATATTTATCGTCTTATTGTTTTGCAATTTTTTATCGCTTGACAAAAATAAATTTCGAGAATATACATCGCGGGAAAATATTTTGATCTAACGGATCTTTTTTTATTTGATTGATTACTATACGTTTAAATAAAATGCTGGACTACGTGATTTTAGTCATGTATACAAGCAGACGTGTCGTTTGATAGTAGATAAATTGAAAAAAAAAATAATTGACAAGTATATTAAAAATATATTAAGTTTCTTAATTTTTATTTAATTGTTTTTCACCGCATGTGCGACCTTGGACACCCGATTTGACAGCGATGACTCAGGCTATGTACTTTTTGATGGCACCTCGGGTCCGATAACGAGGAACAAGGCAAAACAAGTTCTTTTTTTTTTGTTATACTGAAAGTAGTGTAAGAAGTGGTGGACGTGACGCGGGAAGATTAAATCCACGTGATCATTTGTAGGATAAATAAAAATAAATTAATAGAATATAAAATATATAGATTTTAAAATTAATGTCAAGGACAGATGAACGAGAATACGCACGTGTTTATATGTTAAATACTAGTGTACTTTTTTTCGAGTGTGAAAAAACTCGTTTCCTCGAATAGATTGTAGGAGTCAATGAACAAAGCGAAATATCATCACTATTCGTGTATGTAGTCTCAAAATTAGTCTCTGATTCACGTTCGAAACACTTGTGGAGCGATGATGATACATTGGAGCCGCTCCTGATGACGATATTACACTCTTTGTGTTTTAAAACAAATGCTCGAGTAACTGATGCATAGAGAATAATTTTGTAAGCATTGATTAATCACGAAAGAATTCACGAGAAGTGAATCACAAGATTTTTTTCTCAACCACACCTGTTTAAATAATGATGAATTTATTATTCTCAATGCTTAAAATATATCAGTGGAAAATGAAATGCATTTTCCTCATCTCGGGGCTGTAGCTCAAGTGGTAGAGCGCTCGCTTAGCATGTGAGAGGTACCGGGATCGATACCCGGCAGCTCCAAATTTGTCAACAATTTTTTTTTTTCTTCTCTCACCTAAATTAATTTAGAACAATTATATATAAAAAAAATTATTTCATCTAAAATCTGTGTTGATCGTTAAATTTTTTTTATGCTCATAAGCTATTTTCAATTTAAAAATGATAAATATAAAAGAAAAACAAAGTAATTAAATAATAAAAAATATATATTCAACTGTCGGATGATGTTTTTGAAAATATCTACGTTCTAAAAATATTAATAATGACTTTTGATGCATAGATAAAGAATTGAATTGCGTACAAAACTAAAAATCTAAAAAACAAGTATAATCTAATCGATATTTACCTATATATAAGCTGATGTGCGGATATCACAAGTGTGTCTTAATTTACATAACTATATACGTCTTGAATAATTGCGTAAGACGAAAAGAATATAGGGGATAAACTGGACTCAATTGAAATATTAAAATTCTTAGAATTTATTTCATTGAAAGTAATAATTATTAAACTTAAATTTTAAATACAAGTAAATGCTAAATTTTTATGGATAAAAAAATTTTGGTTTGTTCTCAGTTCAAATTTTTAGACTTAGCAGATTGCAGTTGAAACAACTTTTGATTTTAATTGAAGATTTAGAACGAAAAAAATTTTTTCCAAGATCATAAAACTGCTTTATTCAAAAACGAAAAATTCAATTGAATTTATATATGGGGAAAAGTAAGAAATTTTAAGCTGATATGGGGGGATACCATCGAAATTCGATTATCGTATGATCGAGCGATGAGTCAGAGACAAGAACTGATAGATTTTTTTGATTGATACACTCAAGACATTACCATGAAGAAGGCCAGAGCGGAAAGCAAGCTAAAATGGGGTAGAAAGAGGGTGATATTATACACATAACGACCGGAGCGAAAGCCGAACTGCTATCGTCAACACAATGAACAATCTCAACAACCCCCTGTGCGTGCTACATAGCTGTAGGGTGTCGTGATGGTCGCGAATGCGAACACAACCACATGGAGCAGAGGGTGCGAGAGTTATGGCAGCCATATGTCAACATCGTAATAAAAACCACCGTGCTCAAATCCGAAATTGCATTCTACTTATCATGATGGTAGGTAAATCTATATCCGAACACACGTAGATTCGGTTTATGATGCGCCAGAGGAAAAAAGGAGTTGAAAATAAGCTGCGCGTCAGCTAGTTATGTATTCCTTTATATATATAGTCCACCTAATTTATCCCACATGTGTTCCCATAGACGTTTTTTCCGCCCTTCTTCTTTCTTCATTGATCGTAAACTTGCCAACGAAACATAAAAGGGAAAACATAAAAACATACATATATGCCCGGCCAATAGTCCTGGAGCTGGACCCCTCCCGTGTGCAATTTCGAGTCGGCAAGCAAATTAAGGCCCGTTAGATAGGAAAAAAATCACTGTTTCCAATGGTATTTATAGAAATTCGATCGGAGTGGTAGGTATATGTTTAAACAATCGAATAAGTAAAAAATTTTTTTTTCTAAATTTTAAAAAGCCTATCTTATTTAGTTAATAATTGTCTATCACTTTTGTCATCAAGACATTTTCGCTAAATTCAATTGTTTAAAAAATATGAACGTTTAAAGACTTTGAATTTTTCTTGACGTGCGTGCGGCTGTAAGAGCGAGTGAGAGCGAAGGGGAAAAGAGAGACGCTAACATCAACAATGGTCACTTGTGGAAAGTTAAAGTGCATGTGAGAATTTTAGGCTATAAAATCGTCCTCATCGTGGTGGTAGTCGGGTTGTTTAGATGTCGATGCTGATGTCGATGCTTGGAAATAAGAAGCAGTCAAGCGCACAGTCCTCAACCGTTTTCAGTTGGATATCTTATTATAATATTAAGATTTTAAATATCGTAAATACTTCGGCTCAAAATTTGCTTCGAAAGTTTATGAATGGATGAGCAAAAACTGTAGAACACTCGATTTTTGTTACTGGCTTTCTTCAAATTTGTAAACAATTGTTAGGAAAAAAAAGTTATTTCAACATTTAGCTTAAAACCCGATTCGGAAGATTCTGAATCGAATGAGCTATATGATAAAATGATTTTTTTTAATGAACACCAAATTTAACTATTTACGCCAGCGTTTATTTGAAATGAACGCATGCGCGTGGTGCACGCTCGACAGTGAGTCAGGCGCGACGGCGACACGGGCTTGCGCAGGCGCTTCGGGCCCCGCAGAAGCACAATTTATTTAAAAAATTAATATCTCGGATACTATGCATCCGATTGAGGTGTTTTAAGGCTTATTCTGTAGAGAAATGATTCTTTTAAATTTTCCTCGTTGCATGTGCTGATCTATGATGCATAGTTTCCGAGATATTAACGGTGATGGGGACAAAAACTAGGCTACTCTTTAAAATCAACAATCGCAAGTCGGGACTCTTTCTAATTCATTTCTTATTTTATTCTAAGTACTTAAAAAAAAAAAAAAATTTCATAATTTTTTCATTCGTCGTGAATTTGCAGATTTTCACGATTTTTGATGCCAGGGGACTACATCATTATGCCGCTGGCCTGACTTGTATAGCATTGTTAGTATTGTTCATGTAAAAAAACAGATTTCTGTAAAAATAACGCCCGCAATTAATGATGATTTTAATGCGATTTTAATGCTGCAATGTTTTTTATGATCATCGACGTAGCGAAAACTATGTATTAACGCAACGAAAATTTTTCATTTGTTAGGATTAATATGCATCAGACCACTGAGTCAAATAAGATAAAAAAAATAAAAATATACAAATCGTCAAGTTTTCTACACATCAGTAGGGTAGAAGATTAACTCCAGGGGACCATTGTTGATGTTGGCGTCTCTCTTTTCCCCTTCGCTCTCACTCGCTCTTACAGTCGCACGCTCGTCAAGAAAAATTCAAAGTCTTTAAACGTTCATATTTATTAAACAATTGAATTTAGCGAAAATGTCTTGATGACAAAAGTGATAGACAATTATTAACTAAATAAGAGAGGCTTTTTAAAATTTAGAAAAAAAAATTTTTTACTTTCTCGATTGTTTAAACATATACCTACCACTCCGATCGAATTTCTATAAATACCATTGGAAACAGTGATTTTTTTCCTATCTAACGGGCCTTCATTTGCTTGCCGACTCGAAATTGCACACGGGAGGGGTCCAGCTCCAGGACTACAACGTATTTTCAAATGTCCCATTGCGACTTTCCAAATGCTCGTATATTTGAATATTTATCAACGTATATGGGGTGTTTAAAAATTTTTTTTAACTCGTATTTTGTAAAATGTTGTGCATCAATGCACACAGATGCTTGTGGCAAATGAAGGAATATATAAATTTTTTGTCACAAACCTTTAATCTAACAATTTATTATCGATCATTGGATTTTCACGTAAAAATGACTTTTATTACTCTGTTTTCACAGTTGTGTGTAGCCCCATGAGAAAAAAGGGTCCCGAAAAAATACGAATACAGGGAGTGTTGTAAATAATCGCGTCAGAGATTTTCAGGCTGCATTCAAACTCGCAGATTCGAAACTTGATGCGTGCGGTCCTAAAGTAGAGATGAGCACATTTACGACCTCGAAGGGATCCCCTAAATCGTGACTAACGTCCTCGAAGGGTGTGCGTTTTCGATAGATATAAAGCCAATTTATACGATAATTCTCGATCACATATATCGGAAAATATCATTATTATTACTAATATCATTATATTGCAGTGCTACACTCAGATAATCATATTTTTTCCTATATAGATTAACGTAAGACTAAACCAAGGGCAACATGCGGATCATTTGCAACGAATTACAAGACCAATCGCAGCGGTGCAAGGCGAAACAATCGATATTGTTATTGGCTTAGAAGCCAGGGACTATCAACAATCGAGTATTATCAGTGTCTAACGCAACGCGGAAACTTATTTCATCATCCCACTCATATGCAAAGCTGGATTTTATTGTATTATCTATCATTTAACCCGAGTAATCTTTGTCTGTGTCTAGTCTGTTCCATGTATAACCTCGTTTTTCTCTTGTATTTTCTATTTCTCTTGAAATGATGATGATGATGATGGTCAAAAGGAGTGTCAACGTTTCTGTTTACATAACTTCAAGATTATCTAAATAGACCGCATATTAAAGCATCAGACCAAATTGTTTTGACGTTAGTATTAATATTGTGCAAAATGTATATATCGGTCACATCATGAAATTATCAAAGATAATACTTACACAATTGTACAATGTGAAATATTCTTTCATATCTGAGAATATCGATTGGGTTTTAATTATAACTGATTATATTTAAATAATGGGGATTGATTTTTGTTTTTCAGTAAAGAAAAGACGAATATAAAATGGCGGGTGGAAAAATCGAAATTTCTCTGTTGTAATAATACAGTTTTTTATGTTTAAAACAGTCGTTTTTAGCGAATTTTTGGAATTTTTCTACTGGTTTAGTTGGTACAAAATAAAATGCTGCAGAAATTGATGATTTTAGTTGATTAATTAGTTGGATTAGTTGGATAAATTAAATGGGGATTTGTACTGAATTAAAGAGTGACTTTAGTAGTTTGGTGCGTTTATACAATAGTGATTGGCAGATTTTACATAAGTGTTTTGTAAAAAAAGCCTCGCAGTGTTATGAAATTTTTATAGAACTAGATTTAACGCATGCGCTCTGGCGCGCGCGCCTTTGTGAGTGAAATTGGAATTAAAAATTTAGAACTGCTATAAGTTAAAATACTTCAACTCAATAATATCCTTGTTTATTCAGTTTAGCGGACTTGAAATGCTGCAAAGTATTTTTCTCCATGTGAGAAAACAGAAAACACACGGCAATTTCACTAGTGCGTAAAACGGCCCCATTTTTTCACGGATCCTACAGACTCTTTAAACACTGAGCTGTTAAAAAATTAGGCTATTTAATAAAACCACTAAATTCCAAAAAAAAATCGAGTATTATTGACATTTTTGCAAAAAAAATAGTGTGTGGCATGTGCACGATGGCGGCAATGTTGACAGCGTGTAGTTTCTACTTTTCAGAACTAAAGACTCGTTTGATTGTGACAGTGTACAACCCTTAAACTCGCTCAGTAGCTTAAAAAAACCACGTGTGACAAAAAAATCCTTTTTTTTGATCGAAACAAACGATTAAAAACTTAATTTTAATTCAATGAAAATTCGAAGAAAAAAATCTCGATGGCAAAAACATCGAGAATAAATACTAGAATCAATTAATTTTTATATATACTCACATAACAGTATATAGTATCACCTCCTATTAATATTTCTAACACATCTTGAAAAATAAAAGGCGTTAAACAGGATTTTTCGTCTTTTATGACTTGGATAGAAAGTATATATAGCCTCGCGGTGAGGGCTTAATTATTTTTTTGTGCAGTAGCGGTTAAGTTTAATGAAACGTGGAATAAACTTGTCCATTGACCTAGATTAAGAGTAACCAGTTGCTCCTAATTCCACCCTATTACTCCAAAGCAGCGATTTAAAAGGCGAGAGAAACAGATCAAAGGGACGCCGAGAGTTGCAATGAATTGACAAAGACTTGTTTTTTCACAACCCCCTAATACATACAGTGGCGCTCAATTTGACCAATTGTTCAGTCAGACAACATTACTTTCTATTTTCACATGGCAACAACTGATGTTTGTATGGGAAGAAGATCAATCGACTTCTATTGTTGACCATTTGGAAAATTCTTTGTCGTCCGACTACCAAGTGGATTAAATTTCCCACTAGACATATGTACTCGACTATAGGGTGGTTTCCACGCGAGAATCACTGACGAGAGGCAACTGAATATTGACCCCCTGACTATAAACCCCCCGTCACTTGAGCACCCCTCTGCTTCTGCATTCTGGCTCTTGAGTATTTTTGTTCTGTATAGCGCCTAAAACCCCTAAGCTTAACTTATTTTATTTCTAAGTTCTCTACGCGAAAAACCATCACCTGGTGACTGAACAAATTGTTGAATATTCCCTAGTGTTGAAATTCAACGTAATTTAGTGTTCATCCAAAATTTGTCCGAAATTTGAAAGGGCGTTTTGCTGAGCAGTTGTGAACATTTTTGCTAATATCTTGATAAGGATGCAAGTTGGACGAATTTTGATCAGAAGCTTTTTTGTAGGTGATAAAATTTTCTATAAAAAAGATCTCTTGAGAAAAATTTATATTTTTAATAATTTTCGAGATATTTTCGTTTTAAACAGCAAGATTACAATAGATATACATCTAGCACTTCCTCCAGCATAATTTTCCTTGTTCCAGAGAGGATCGCCGGAGTGTGACATCATATCACGAGGACAACGCGCGTGAATATATTCCAGCGGCTCTTCCTATACGAGAAATTGCCTCACAACATCTCTCCAGAAATATACCGACGGTGCTTTACCTACGTCTTGTCTTGTTAAAGCCTCACGGGATGGGACAGAAGCCGCTTCGTGGCAACTTATGCAAATTATGGACGGCGATTAAACCCAAGGCGAGAATTATTCTAATGTTGTTATTGGCGCACGCGGGCGAAACCTCTTAGACGTGTACATAACTAGTTTCTATCTCTTGCAGGGCGACTTTTGGTCTGTATGCCGAGTTGACGCAGCATGTGTGTGCTGCCGACAATGCCGGGGCCAAGATTAGCGAGTAATTTTGAAGACTGCTGATTAAGGGCTTCACTCTCTATGACTCAAGTTAGCGCAGAAGAGAAATTGTTAGTCAACAGCTGCACTAAGGGTGATAATGGTCCAACACCTTGTCTATAGCTATCTTGCCAAATAATCCTGATGATACTAGTGGTGTAAAAGCAGCCAATATCTTAATAACGATGCGAGTTAGACAAATATTGTTGAGAATCTTTTTTGTAGGTAATAAAATTATCTAGAAAAAAGGTCTCTTGAAAAAATTTTTTATCTTTAGTAATTTCAAAGATATTTTAATTTAAAAGAGCAAGATAATTTTGTATATACACTTTTTTTTATCATTAAACCGGTGAGACAGCAATTTTTTTTATGGTTTTTGAATTTTGTACCGAAAAATTGTAAAAATTCGACAAAATAAATTAAACATGATAAATATTAAAAATTATTTTTTCAATATTTTGCATTTTTTAACCTAATTTTTAGTAAAATTGTGCAAAAAAAAAAAAATTATTTATTAAAGCAATTTTTTTTATCAGATCCATTCTTTAAAATTACTGTTTTTTTTTTTTTTCTTTTTTTGTCAAATCATAAAAAATTATATTTAACATTTTCATTAGAAATTCTTCTATTTTCTAAGAGAAAATTTTTTTTTCAGTTATATTGTATACGCTTGCAATTCACCCCTTCGATTCGTGCAAGCAGTAATTTTTTGTCGCCTTTTTTTTATATCGTGTGACATCTACACCATCGCTCAAAAGAAATTAATGCGTCATGTGTGTCGTGAGTCTAGCAACGGTGAAACTAACCGACACTTTTTTTGTTGTCCAACACTTTTCGTGTGAAAAGAGAAAAACCATGGGGTTTATAGTCACGTTCACTCAAGGGAGACATCCAATTTAAATTTTAATGCTCGCGATAAACGTAATATTCTATATGTAAATGCTTGCAATTGTCAGCTGCAGCGAACATTTTCATAATAGAAAAAAAGTAGAATTAAAAGATTGAGTTAAACTTTTTTTTTATACAAGAAAAAAATTAAAAATGTCTCTAAATCGGACTGATGCAAACCTCACATATTTAACTTTGAAAGTGAGAACTGCTGCAGCTGTTAAATTATTTGTTTTAAACTTCACCTGCTGTCAAGGACGTTTTTTTTATTACTATATTGAAATTGGAGATTGATGTTTATCATTTACGATACCAAAAAAAAAACCCACCACTTTTACTTGACAATTTTTGATTTATTAACTGAAAAAATTATAATTATAAAGAATGAAAAGAGATAATTTAAACAATAAACTAAAAGAGCTATAAATAATTATTTTAGGGTAGTGATTATGGTTAGAAATTTATAGGGGATGTCTTTTTAAACATTTTGATGTATTATTTGTTTCAAAATGTTAATTAAGGCTGGAGAAATTTAATTTTTAATATTAACAAAAATATTTATGATAAATTATTCTTGTTAATTTAATAAAAACATATCGTTGAAACTCATGAACAATTTATAATATATTTATATATAATAATTGCAGCATTAATCTACACGTAATTTCAAATTATTTGCGTCAATAGCGATTGAAATATCAACATCAACAGGAATTCCAATTGTCGTAATCCGAAGAATATAATGCGATAGTTTGTTGTAAACGTCAACAAGTGGGCAGATACTATATACGTGTATATGTTACTTTCTGCACTCTGACGTCAATATTGTATAGAGATAAAATAAATATAATTAATTAGATTTTTAGTTGTATCGAAGGTTTCGCATACTGTTATCTCATTAGAATAATATTGCATGATGAAATCTGATCTATAAAATGTTGTAGCACTTTGTATTGTTTTTATATTATACATTAAAATATTTGTTTATATCTATAGTTTGATATATATTAGAGGAGAAGGATGCGATTAATTTTCTGCACATTTGAAACTTCAATCTCTCTCGGCTAAATAAATCGCTGAGTGCATATTGCATAATCAATGATGATTAATCGCGTCATGGATTAATGAGATAAATGGGTTTGCAATAGAATATGAGGAAAACACGTTATAATGTCATTATTGAATATCCTATGTGACATTTTTTACGTTACCCGATCGTCATGATTTCTTTCCGCACTATACTACGTAAAAAAAAAAATCATCGCATGAGTTAAAATACACATTACAATATTTTTGAGGATTTCTTCGATTAATCCATAGATTTATCTATCCACGAAAAGAATCTGACTCATTTTTTAATTTTTAATCATCCACACTAGAGATATCGTGGTCATCGCTAAAATAAAACTAATAATAATAATTTTAATCTAATCTAAAATCATAAAAAAACGTATTTTATCCTTGAAACTGGATATAACCTCTAAATTTCAATTTTCGTATACATAGAAAAAAATTAGATTCTGAAAAAAAAAAAATGATTTTCATCAGAATTTTAAATAAAATTTAATTTTTGTTTAAATTTAAATTTTTGAAAAATCAAATTTACGCAGTTTTTTTTTTGTTATCTGGCCAAAAAACAAGAGGAAATATTAAATTAAGACAAATTTTTTTATTTTTTAATATATTTATATAGTACAACTAAAAATATTTTATTTTTGTATGTGTTTGAATAAATGATAAAATATTTTTATCGAGTTGTTTTGAGAAAACGGGAAAATTGTGATTGGATGAAATGCAATGAAATGCTAGCCAAGTGCATATACATATCATATCAAACCAACTCCCACCGCAATAATACGCGAAAAGCAAACAAATTCACCATGGTAGAAAATGATGAAGTAAAAAGATAGTATAGAATTTTGCTTTGCCCACGTATAAATGTAATTTCCGGAGATAAAATCGTCGACAACATGTTTTCCGAGAGCTCTTCTCTTGGCTCTCGTTGGCATTGCGTCAACACGAAAAGAAAAAAGGAAAAAAAAAAAACTATAGAGAGCCGTCTTGATGCTCGCTATTCGACGATATATAAACCGTCATGGATGATAAAAGCGAAACAAGAGATACGTTTATATAGCTACCCGAGATCGTTCACTCACTTTTTTTTCCATATTTATTAATTCACGATTTATACGTATATGCGCTGTGCATATATTAATATTAATCAAAGTGTAAACGCTGGTTATTTCATCCATATCACTATGAATAAATTAAAAATTTCATAGTAAAGTTTGAAAAAAATCGAATATTATAATGAAAATTAATGCTACAATTTAAAAATGACTTGATATTATTTTTTGATAATTTTTTTTACATACATATCACGTGTTAACTGCTAAAGCATGTCGTTGAAAAGTTGAAAATATATTTTACTTGCTGATATCTTGATGAAGGATGCGAGTTTCATCATATTTACTGAGAACCTTTTTTGTAGGTAATAGAATTCTCTATAAAAAAGATTTCTTGAAAAAAATTTCTAACTTTAACAGTTATGAAGATATTTAAATTTTAAGCAGTAAAATAATTTTGTAAATATGCCTTTTTTTAAAAAAACCATTTTTAAAATTAGTATTTTTTTTTTTTTTTTTTTTATAACTATGCAATATTTTTATTTTATAAGATGGTTTTTTTTTAAGGATAAAAAACGAAAATTTTTTTCTAAATTTAGAAATTTAGTGTATATAATTTTTTTTATGATTACATTTTTTGACAAAAATAATTTGCAATATTTGAAAAATATAAAAAAAAAATTTTTTTAATCTTGAGTCTTAAGTGGGTAATATTATAATCTGTTCATTGAATTTATGATCCCGGTTTAGAGAGAAAAAAAGCGTTTTTTATGAGAAGAAATTTTATTTTTTTTGATAAAACAAATATATCGTGATAATAATTTATTTTACTGCAATGAAAACAGATATATCGAGTTGACAGATAAAGTTATATGTACTATAGATATAAATGCGGGTATATATCGAATATATAGAAGCATTGAAAAATAAAAGGTGACTTGGGAGAGATGATAACCTCACTGGCGAACCGTTATATTGGCAACATTTCGACAACATCATAAAGATCACGACTCTAAGAGTCGCTTCTTGCAAAAGTCGGATGTGGAAGTCATTTCTATTGGGAATGCTCACGACTCTAAGCAACATCAACGTCTCTGCGCCATCGTACACAAAATGAACAATATTCCAGCAGGTAATTCGCGCGGAAGGTTCTGGATTTCAGGTTTCGTGTGGAACGTGTTTATCGGCGAGACTCGAAGATTACACAAAGAGAGGCACTATCCGGTGTTTACGAGTTAAGAGGAATTACGTATGCCAAACACGTATGGCATTGATGGTGCAACATGGACGTACACACCCAAGGTAAGTAGAAAAACAGAAAAAGATATATAAACAAAGAAGAAAAAAGCCAACGGCAATTACCAAAAAATTTTTCTACCGTCAAAAAAACCGGTAAAATTTGTGTCACATTAGCCATTTCAACCACTCTGCACCTGAGAGTCACATTGAATGTTATCGTCAACTGACCGATAAGGATAACAATTGATAGTCTATCCGGAAAAATAAGAAAATTCTCGAATTATCATAACCTTTGGTCGCTTTTAATCACACGATATTTTTTTTTCGTTTTTATTTCATGTCGAGAAATTCTCCTGTGTTTTTTTTTTTTTCCAGTCACGTAAAACTTTAGAGTATTTATATTAGGATGGCGAAAAAAAAAAAACCGAAACCAAAGGAAGAAAAAAAAATTTTTTTTTCTATAATCACATTTTTCACTATTTTTGCAAATTTCAAAATTCGTAAAATATCCAAAAGTATAAATATAAAAAACTATTAAATTAAATCTAGATTAACTCCTTAATCTCATGAAGCTGAGGCAAGAGAAAAAAAAAACGAGTGACGAAGGTGAACAACAAATCGTGTCGATTCACCACAAAAGTATATCTCCTATTACAATAGTGGTCAACTATATATTTGCAATGAATTCTCCAAGATCTGGTCAACCTTGATAAATAATTATTAGTCATGTTTTATATATCTCGAAGCAAGGAAGTAAGATGATAAAATAGAGGATTTTTCAGATGAAAAATATCCACGACACGCGTGTGAGCGCGAGTAATTTGGCCTGGTTGATAAAAACAATTTTATTGCGGGCGAGCGTGACTCATCAGTTAAAAACACTGAGCCACACCCACAGAATACCTAGGAGACGTCGCATCGGCATGGCACGTACACACAGTGACTGAAATGTGTGCTCGTGTGTCCATGAATGCGCACAGGTGCACGCGTGATGCAGCTCAGGCATGAGTTTAGATTCGACCGCGGTTGCCAGGCGGTCTAGTCTTTCTGTGTGTTATTTCCTCTCGCCCCGCTGGCGCAGTATAGGTATATGCAGCTCTATTGCAAGCAGCTTCCGGTTAGAAACGAGAATCATATATGAGTCAATCCAAGAGATCGAATCAAATTTCATATATGCTTCGAGAACTTATTGATCAATCTTTTCTTCAATCACTTATTCTCATGCGTGGCTTCTCAAACTACTTATTTATCGCTCTCGCACAAGCTTGCGTCATTGCTATAACGAAAAAAAAGGGCAATAACAAGCCACCGCACATTTTAGTAGGTCCCGTAATGACTTGATCTCGTCATGCTTCAGAGGCGAACGCTTTAAATGATGCTTTAACGAGGCTAAAGTGACATTTTAACGAGCCTGAACATGCAAACTAATGGTTGAGGACAGTGAGGAACGATTTTGCTACATTATGGAGTGGAAAAATTGCTATAGAATTTTATAACCCTTTAAATCAAGTCTAATAAATATTTAAGACACTAATACCGACGAGTGTATGTAAGGTTTTTTTTGTATACCAATGCAACATTGAGTTTATATGAAAAAGTTGCGTAAAAAAAATTTTTATACAATATTTTTCAAGTAAAAATTCGAATAAAAAAAAAATACTTTATTTATTGTGTTTTTTACTTCAGGAGAATATATGATTTGAAAATTTTTTAGAAATATATATTTTTTTATCTATAAAAAATTTTTTAATATAAAAAACGATAAAAATAAAAAATTACATTAAAATTATTATTGGAAATGTGAGTTTGATGAGTAGATGTTTTTTTTTTTTAAACATTTTTTATTTTTAAAACCTGACAGTAATTTTTTATTGTTTGATAAAAAAAATCATTTTTTGATAAAATTTTAATTATAAAAAAAAATGTTGGAGGTGTGTCTACAAAAAAATGCGCGTTTGATAATTAAACTGTTTTTTTTTTTCCACTTATTTCTATTTTTAAAAACTAAGTACTTTTTATTGTTTGATAAAAAAATTATTTAGAAAAAAAAAATTAAATTCCAATTAAAAAATTTGTTGCAGATATTTCCACAAAATAAAAATTTTTTAAAAATGCTATTCCAGTCGATTTATTAAAGAAGTCTATTAATTAGTAGATAAAAAAAAAGAAAAATGATTGAAAATGAAATGAATTAAATTTCTAAAAGAGAAATTTTAAGTATCTAGATGGACATGACGAACCAGAGCAAAATATAAAAATCTATACACATCACGACAGCATGTCCCTGAGGTGTTGAAGGTTACAATCTTAGAGATAAGATTACGTAACGGAAGAGGTCTCCTCCCGCTGGCTCGACCTCGACTCTCCCCAGAACGAGAGCGACGCGAATGGCGACTGTGGGAGGGAGGAAAAAACTGCGCTTAGCCGAGCGCGGTCGCAACAACGACGAAGGGACATACTGTACATGTGGGAGAGGGAGAACATGGTCTAACGCTGGCACCAAGCCGTCTGCACGGATCGTTGTGGTCGCGGTGCTGCGAAATTCCCGGTTGCTGCTGCCAATCGCACACTGAGGTGCTCGGCGCGTGCCTTTTATTTCCACGGATGCGCTGTCGACTCGCCGGTTACGGACTGACCCGAAAGAGTAGACGGGGCTAAGATGTTGGCGAGTCACACGAGTGATTTTCTAAAGTATATATAGATGTTCATAGTTCGAGTGTGTATCGAATAACATTTTCAACCATAGAAATTTAATTTTCTACCAATAAAAATTGCAGTCCACCAAAAATATTTCATTTTTCAAGTAGAATAACTTATGTTACGTCAGCCAAAAAGATTTTTTTTTTTTCGTTTTTTAGTTTAAGGAATTTTAATAATCAATTTTTTGATGTTTAATTGAAAAAAAAAAAATTTTTTTTTTGACAAATTCTCAAAATATTACTTGGAAATATCGCGATTTTTGTGAGTTTTTTTTTGATTTTTTGCCGATAACTCGAAAACTAATTGAAATAACAGAAAATATTATTAAAGTAAAATAATAGGGAATTTAATTTTCTATAAAAAGTGTAGAATAAATTTTTTTTGTATTTTGCTTTGTTTTCGAGATTTTTGAAAAAAATTAAAATTTCAAAAAAAAACAAAAATATCGAAAAAACAAAAAGAGATACAAAAAAATTTGTTTGACATTTTTCGTAGGGAATATACTCGTCGATAAGTTAGCTTATATAACATTTTGTGTTATCTCGCTTAATTATCAAGTTAATGACAAAAAACGAAAAAAAAAAACTGAAAAATCTCAGATTTTCAACGGATATACCGTTTTGAAAATTGTTACAATCAATTATTCTTAAAAACGAAGAATAAAACATACGTTGTACTACTAAAAAAATGTGAAATTGCAGTCAAACGCATTTTTATATGAATAAATAACTGAAAATAAAATAAATATCAACATTGAAAATCTTAAAAAATATCAATTTAGTAGGTTTTTTTAAGTTAATTGAAATTTTTCACATGGTTTCACATGAAACTACTGAAGCAGAGAACTGATCGTGAGACTTGTTATCGGACACTGGCTCATGGGAAAACACCCGAAGCGCTTGGGGGGCTTGACTGAGGTAGTGCCAAAATTTTAGACAGCATAGAAAAAGACCCCTTTGCACGTGCTGCAAAAACCAGTACGATGCTAAAACACGTCAAAAACGACACTACATAGAAAAAAAAAACGTCAGATTTCTAAACTAAATCATTATAACAAGAAGAAAAAAAATCTAGTGCACAAATTTACAAGTTACTACCTTCCAAAACAATTTACATAATTTTTTTCGTTAAAGAGAAAACGCATTCGTTCTATGAGACTAAAAAATAAATTTTTAATACTCTCAAAGGAGTTATTTACATTACGAAAACTTTCTTTAAAGAAAAAAAAAAAATGCTATAAAGCGTGAAATAATAATGGATTGTTCCACGAAAAAATATGGGCGGCAAATTTTTTCCAATTTGCATATAAACGAGGTGTTAAAAAATGTCAGATCTCCAAGCTTAGATGTGGGTCATTACCATAAAAAACCCTTGGAAGCACATGGATGCATTTAAATGCTTGCTTCCATGAATCGAATAGCGATCTTTTAAAGCGATATATATTGCGAGCACATGTGTTTAATGGTAAATATACGTGAAAGAGAGACTACTGCAAAGAGCTAAGACACTGCGCATTATGTGTATGTATAATGGAGTGTGATTTTACCGATGATAGGTTATACTAACGTTCGCTTTGTTCGCTTTGTCCATAAAAACTCGTAAAGTCTATATCTTTGTTGAGTGACTCAGCGTCATTATTCGTATATATATTATGTGAACAGTAAAAAAAGGAAACATAAAATTGTATTTAACACATTGAGCGACTATAACGAGATTTTTCACGATAACCGCCATACTGCATTTACCGCGAGGCATGATAATTTTGTTATAACTATACTAATTCGTTTTTTTTTCTCTTTTTATTCAGAAAAATAGTACATTGTTTACCAAGGGAGCAAAAGAGGTCAAAATAACCGAGGTAAACATATTATTTTTCGTCATAGCGGGAGTAAATAACGTTTTTGCTGCCGCTATACGCTAGGCGAGAATCATTAAAATCAGTTTATCGTATGGAATGAAGAAAAATACTATAAACGACCCATGGCCAGACACTTGGATGCCCTGACGTAGGTGAAATCATCCCGGCTTTAAGCCGTAATATATTATTATCGAGCTTTGTTGGATAAAAATCGATATTGAAGTAAATAAATCTGGAATTTCGTTGAAAGCTCTCAGACAATTGCATCTGCGTTTAAATCGATAATAAATCGCAGTTCATGTATTCATTGACAAAAGAGTGGCAGCGTGAGAGTTAATGATCTGCAACGAGCATTGAAAACGATCGAGCGTCGATTCTGTGTCGCTCGAACCAATAATATGACCGTTGGGGCGACGGTAATGGCCCTTCGGACTGCCAAGGGAGGCGAATCGTCCCGGAAATGAGAGGTCGGGTTCGAATATCCGCTCGACGCCCTGGCGATTGATCGCCCGAGTGAGAAGAGACTCACGGCGATAAACAACCTCGGCAACGGCGGCGATCTGCAAATTAAAGGCCTCGATGGCTTGCTCCTTGGCTGCTACCAACGCGCCGGACTTATCCAGCTATATATTGATCACCGCCGTACAGAAGTCACTTTACACACTTGACTCGCCTCTCGGCTTGTGCCGCTAAATTCCCTTTGAGGGACCTCTCGTAAATTAGTCCGTTCAATTTAATTTTATGGACAATCAAAACAACGTTAAATTTAAATTAATTGCCCATTTGGTGTTTTTTGTTTTTAGCAGTTACGCTGTCGTAAATACGTGTTGTTTTTTTTTTTTGTTCTATTCCAAGTTATATATAGAGAGCAATTCATGATAGGATATCAACAAAGTGATAAATTTGACAAAAACATGTTTTTTTCTCTCATTGAGTTCATGGACTTATTATTGACTGATATAATAAATTCTTTTGTTTTTTATTTTAAGGTAAAATTATTTTTTTTATATTGCAATTTTACTTTTTGAGGTTAAAGTTTTGGAAAAACCTGAAAAAAATTATTACGATTTTTCTCTGCATTATTGTTTTTGTGTATTTATTAAAATGTAAAAAAAATTTTTTTGGACCTATTATATCTAACTTGAAATATTTTTTTTTTTTTTAAGGGGCTGTGATTTTTATTAAAAAATCAGCAAATTTCTGCAGTCGTTAAAAAAAAAAAAAAAAGTAATCTTAATGTTGGTTTAAGCTATAAACTGTCACTGAATTACCGGAAATAAAAAAATACAAATTTACATTTTATAACTGAGATATTTTTCGAGGTAATGCTGTTTAATTTTTAATTTTTTTTCTCCATTTTTCTATTGTTTATAGCATTTAAAAGTCAAAAACGCGAATTTTTTTAGAAAAAATCGATAAATTTATTACTTTAAAATGATAAATAATCGAAAAAAAAAAAAAATTTCACTAGCATTATCTCGAGAAATATCTCACCTATTAAATAGATTTTGATTTTTTCGTTTTTTTTTTTTTTTTTTATTTTTTCGACTGTCGTTATTATCGATTATTAATTCTTTATTTTTATTCTAATGGGATTTTTAAATCCATTTTTTTCATTTAGTTTTTTTTTATTGTTTGGGGTTGGTTATTTTTCTTCGGTTGTTTTTGCATTAGCCATTTTAACCTGGTTTTTTTTGTCCTGAATTAGCCGTTTCATGTAACCGTCACGATATGTATAGAAAAAAAAAAAAAAATAGAGTCCTTGATGGAGGATAATTTTTACTTACCAACTAATCCAAAGTCACATAATAAATAATTGATGATCTTTATTCACACATGGACAGTGCTAGTTATTTACAACTAATCCATATAGCATATGTGCGAAAGAACGTGGCATATGTATGGCTCGGCCAATCATTGTTAATCGTCGCTTGACGAGAGCGATAGCCTTATCTGACTTGATTGCCGGTGAAGAATACAAAGTACTTATTGTCTTGTTATTTTCTCGACTTGCCGATTAGCAAGCATTTGTTTTTGTCTATACTTAACTTCTGTATTTTTTTTTGTATAATAAGATCATATGCAAAACCAGTGCAAATTTATGATTTTAGTTATTGTGTGCTTCGGCTTTCTATCATTCATAAACTGTCCTCGAATAGAAATATCTGTCAAACTGGCATTTGCCATGTTCATTCTCTGTGTCGGTTTACACTGCACGTGCGTTGACATTTGCTAGTCGTGCTCATCACGTGCCTTCCACGTGATCTCGTTTTGCGTGAAACGCTTTGTGAATTACGAGTCTGTCACGATCTCTCCAATTAAGTGCAGGGCGAGATAGTTCGCTGTATAGATCGTTCAGTCGTGAAATAAAATTTTCTGTAAATATTATTGCAGTTGTGCTTGAAATACTCTAGTATAGTGTCTAATCGCTCATCATTGGCGCATGGTGATACTTAGATTAGATATTATAATCATAAAAATTCCATTGATTCACGTTAATTAATTTTTAAGGCTTTTTAAAAGTGTTTAATTTGCGCTTTATTCTAAAAATTGGAAAATTGAAATCCAGTTCATGTCTTAAAAAAATTAAAATAAATTATTAATTTGATTAAATTTGATTACTATGTCATTTTAAATAGAAATATTAGTTAAAATAGACTAGGCGAGTGTAAAACACATCCTATTGCTTTGTATAAAAGGTGTAAAGAAAAGTAAAATATCGTTTGTCGAAACTTAGAAAAGCGTTTATAAAAAAAAAATTTTTTTCTGCTGTTTTAAATGAAAATATCTTTGAAACTATCGAATATAAAAATTTTCCTCAAGAGATCTTGTTTGCAGAAAATTTGATTAGCTACAAAAAAGGTTCTTAACAAAATTTACCTAACTCATATCTTTATCAAGATATTTTAACAAATATGTCACGTTTAAAAATCTAAAACGACGTTTATAAGAAATTATCTTGTGTTTTTAATCAAGATATCTTTAAAACTACTAAAGATAGAAATTTTTATCTAGAAATCTTTTTCGTAGAAAATTTTATCAGCTATAAAAAAGGTCTCTTGCAAAATCTGTCTAACTTGTATCTATATCAAGATATCACCGTCATAACATGCTCTCAAATGTAAAATTTAGTAAATATATTTGTTTTTTTTTTTTTAATATTTCTCTCATGAGAAAAAAAAATCTAAAAATTATAATTGAACATGAAAAAAATATTTTATATAATTTTTCGATAAAATTTTCCAAATACAAAATATTAGAATTTTATTATTTAAACGAAAATATTGAAAAATTCTATTTAAAAAAATTTTTTTGGTGCTAATAAAATTTTTATATTTTCCAAAACAAGTTAACTTTTATATACTTATAGTAAATTTTACATATAGTATCAAATAAAAATAAGATATTTATTAAAAAAAAATCAACTAATCCAACGAAAAATTCAATTTTTATTTGAAAAAT
This sequence comes from Macrocentrus cingulum, assembly GCA_002156465.1. Classification (NCBI taxonomy): domain Eukaryota; kingdom Metazoa; phylum Arthropoda; class Insecta; order Hymenoptera; family Braconidae; genus Macrocentrus; species Macrocentrus cingulum. The sequence goes on along the minus strand of MVJL01000571.1, from coordinate 135,153 downwards.
ATTATTTTCAAGTGGTTTTTATAACTTTTTAATGATTGAAACAAGTTTTAAAGATAGTGTGATGAAAAAAATTTTGTAAAGAAAACTCGTGGAAAAATATTATGACAAATGTCAATGACCTCAGGTCGAAAAAAATATTATTTACATTCTTAAAACGTAGAGAATCACACGTGCCTATGTAAATATTTTCAACTAAACTGTTGGCCCACTGAAGAAAGACACTTGAAGACACACTTACGTATATTTTATTTCAAGAATACGTAATCCGACTTTGCTATCATGGTATATTGTATCTTGTAATCATATTCGCACACACACTCATCGAGATTTTTTTTATTCACCGGTCATTGGCACAAATAGACTGAACCACTTATCTTGTTTGTCACGTACAAAAAGAAAGTCAGGACAAATGATATATTTCAACGACTATATTATTCATTAATATATATAGTTTTTTTAAGTTTATGATACTGTTTTTTTTTATTAAAGTAAATAATGAATCAAATACACGTTGGACCAAGTGACGCATCAATGACGATCGACGCGAAGAACAAACAAATCAAAAGTGCACACACGTGAGCTCGTTCGAAAAGGGAACGAGTGAGAGATATCCTCTCACACAAGTCCAATTCGATATAATAAACACTTTATTTCGAGCTGTGTCGAAACGTTGCGGTGGTAGCGCATGCCGCGTGCCACTAAAAATACACGAGTTTGCCTCTGTGCACTGCACAGTGAAACTGCAACGAAAATAACTCTACGAAACACCTGGCATCATGGTGTGACTCTATTCAGTGTGGTGTGTTACCGGCATCGAATTAAATGTCGGATTCACTCAGTTCAGAATACTTTGAATTAGTAAATTAATTTTGCGTTATTTAAAAACATTAAAAATCATTGATAGAATTATATTAAAAAATTCTTGATATAAATTTGAAAAAAAAAAAAAATAATAAAAATATAGAAATAACACTCTCTGTATATATGATTTAAAAAAAAAAAAAAAAAGAAAAATTAAAATTAGTTTCTTGTGATGAGAATATTTTTCTTGACGTTAAGAAATTATTTTTGACGTGGAATTTTGCTTTATTTTATTTTTAATGACACACTAAATATAGACTAAAAAATGCGAAACATTGAAAAAAAATTCAGTTTTTTTTTTTTTTTGAGTAATTTATTGTATTTAATTTATTTTTAAGTTTTTAGAATTTTTTGACACGAAATAAATAAAATTTCTAATTAAAATTGCTATATTGCGAGTTTAAAAATGAAAAATTTATATATTATTGCAATTTTGAGTTGGAATATCTTCAAAACTATTAAAAAATTTAAATTATTAATTTTTTAAGCAATTTTTTTTTTATTTATTATTTATTTCTTATTGAAATAAAATTTTTTTTAATTGTTTTTAATAGTTGGATTAGTTGGATAACTATAAAAAATATATTTTAAATACGTTTTTGCTTTGAAAAAGATGTAAAAATATTTTTAAAAATTCAACAGTTGGAGCGATTAGAAAAAAAAAAAAAAAAACTTAATGTTATTTACTTTAATTTGTTTTATTTATCTGATATTAAGAGTGTTCATACTGTGCAAATTGGATTATACCAACAGAGAGCTCGTTTATATTTTTTGATATATTGCCATAACGTGACACTATATGATAATTGTACAGTAACACGCTAAGTGCAACTAATGGACGCGATAAAAACGTTTTAGTATATAAGCAGAAAAAGTTGCAGAATTCACGAGGATCGCCATATCACGAGACAACTCTGACATTAAATTAAATATAATCAAATAATTTTTCTTCAGAGGTTTCATGTGTGCATCTGATAAAACTATATAAGCCATTAATTTTCATTTTTTTATTGCTCTAAAAATCACGTTACACGTTAATTACGATGTTCAACCTAAAATTCAAAATTTTTTAAAAGTTGTAGATTTTTGTAGAATATTTAAGATAATATTCTTGTATACCTTTTTTAGAACTTTCAACAGTCTTATTCTACAGTTTTTTATTTTTACAACTACCTACAATTTTTTAATAAAATTAACCCAATTGATTTTATCGGAATTCTGGTGTTAACAGAAATTTTGAACTGAAAATTCAAAATAAATTGGGTCTAAATGAAACAAAAGAGCAAAATAAGATACCTGAAAACAAAAAAGAAAAATTTTTATGTCAAAAATAATTTTTTAACATGGCAATAATAACAAATAAAAATTTTTCAAATCGGAATTTTTAAAATATTAGTTTTTTTTCGTGAACCGTATAGAGCATGATACCCTCTCTCATTTATATTTAAAAAATTTAAAAATTACGAAAGTACCACAAAAATATCTGAAGAAAATAAATTCAAACACTGCTGAATAAAAAATAAGAAAAAAAAAATCAATAAAAAAAAAGTAATTAACTTTTTATATTCTCAACATCGAGTATTACATATTTTTTGTTGAATTTTCAAATAAAAATGTATGTTTACATATTGATAAAAAAATTTATCTAGTAATATATGAGTGGTGAGCATTTTCAATATACCTAGAAAAGACAAATGAGTAAAAACACTTATTATTATTAGTTAACTCGCGTGACTATACGAGTATACATCAACGTCTCGTTTGTGTGCATCACATTTGTCTTTACACAATGCCGTACAAGTCTAGTGTTACACTGCAGCCGAGGAGTACACATTGAAGACAAAGACAAACGTCTGAGAGAGTTTCTACCGGACTAATATAACTGCAACTTGTATGTTGAAGCAAAAAAAAAATCATACTCATCATGAATCACACTTCTTTGTTTTACGTCAAGTATATACATCACGTGCCCCCATAAAAGTAAATCATGAGCAATGCAGGGGGCAATAAAACCATTCGTTAAGTCTTATACTCACGAATTAATCGTTTAACAACCTATCCACTCGTTTTTTTCAGTCACGAAAGAGGCAGCAATTGCCCACTCTGCATTTGAAAAACAAAAAATTAAGTCAAACGTCACGTTCTGCGACTCACGATTGTTAGATTAAGCGTCTAAAAGCTTCTTGCTCTTATTTTTAGACGCAAATTCAACGATTCCAACAACGACAGCCCCTATGGACGGCAAATGCATCACCAATACAAATGGCCGGTAAATTTAAAGACGTCATTTGGAGACCTTCCAGTTTTTATCAACGATAAAAACATCAATTTACCATGTTTGTTCTGCACATTTTTGCGACGCACGTAGCCACCACAACTATATTGTCGTCTATAGACGAATTTAATTGTCTCTTCTTCGCCAGCACGAATATTATTCTCTTTTGCGTCAAATAGTCTTGCGCAAATTTTACAAGAGAGAGTCTTGACGCATTTTATGCGTTATAGCCTCATGCACTCGCGACCTGTTTACTGCAGTATACCTATACCTCGAAAACTGTACACTCATTCGTACACAGATGTAAATAAATTACATGGTCTCTCGGTCTTTTAGAGATATGTATACACTCTGTCTTTCACCACTCAATTCATATAATAACACATTTACGCTTGTGCTTATACGGTTGTTTGAGGTGATGCACCGTATATATAGAAAATGTGCATGCATAATTTTATTAATTGCAAAAATTATATTGAGATTGTGTCAATAGTTTGTGGAAAATATTTAAGAAGAAATTTTAGCGTAATGGTAATTTTATATGTTATATTGAAATTATTACTGTATTTTGTTTGAATTATGATTTATAGTTTGAAATTTTTATATTTCAAGATTTTTTATGCATATAGAATTTTTTAACTTGGATATCATTTTAGTGTATAATGCTATTTTTTTTTTTTTTGTAAGAAATATTAATGACTTGAATTTGCGAGAGTCGTAAAATGTGAAAGATTCGGCTAAGCTAAGAAGGTTATTTATATTATTATATTTATTTTTAAATTTTACATAGTTTTTATAGGTTAATTTTGACAGATATTGTGCGGTACTTTCTAAATCTGAAATATATATTTCGTGTAGAAGATGATAAATATATATAATAATTATTTTTTAAACATGAAAATATTACTGATAAATATTTAAATCATGTTTTTATTATTTTTAAAATGTTTAAACGATGAAAAAAAATTTTTTAAGCTTGAAAATAAACGTTTTTTTTTTTTTTTAGGAATGATTTGAGAATTTTCTATGAAAAATAGAAGAAGAGAATATATTTTAGTCAATTTTGCAGTGAAAAAATCACATGAAAGTCAAGTGAATCATAACAAACATATCGCACAAGGTATTACCGCATAACGGACCCTCACTATCGTACTATTTGTTCTCATATTCAAATAGAGTGTGGTTGCGTGATTTAATAAATATTGAAATATCTTTTTTTTGATAAACTTGTCGCATGGATTTTTACAATGCTGAAAATTAAATTTTAGATATATCCATAACTATATATTAGTATGTTGAAATATTAAAAATCATTAAAGAATGTTAATAAATATTTATAACTAATTTCCGAATCCTTTTTTTATCATAATATGTGACTTATAAACACATCAATTTCAATTCTTGAATAATATAACTGTTTAAAATTAAAATATTCTCAAAACTACAAAATACAGAGATTTTTCTCAAGAGATCTTTTTTATAGAGAATTTTATTATCTATAAAAAAGCTATTTAACAAAATTCATGTAACTTACATCCATATCAAGATATTATCAAATTTATCATCGCATGTTTAAAAATCCAAAAAATTATACATACAAAATTATCTTGCTGCTTTAAATCAAAATAGCTTTTCAACTATTAAAGATACAAATTTTTATTAAGAAATCTTTTTTGTAGAGAATTTAATTACTCATAAAAAAGGTCTTTAACAAAATTTATATAACTTGCATCCTTATCAAGATATTAGCAAAAGCAAAAAAGGTTGCGATATATCTATGTGTTTTTGCATTTCTCATCTATTTAAATAGTTGCGATTATACCATCACTATTTCAATTATCATACAAACTTGCGCATGCAAATATCAGCATCTTCATTTCGGCTATTGTCTAACTTGGCCGAAACTGGAGTCTAGGGAAATATCGAGCACTTGACACATGGGGAAGTTGATACTGGCGTGTTTCCAAGTATTTTCCCCTCCTGCAGCTGGAGGAGAATAACGTGTGGTAGTGGTTTATAATAGTCAAGGAAAAGTCAGGGAGTATTCTCACTGGTGGATAACACAGGCAAGAAACTGCTGCAAAATATGAAAAATAATTTTATTTACATTTTAACGAACAAAACCCCAAGTATTTTTATCAAAATTTGTCACTGCATCTCTCTCGTAAAACTGGCGATAATTTTTATACCCCATAATTTAATTTAACCCAGAGTCAGTCATGAAAATGGATTTTATTATTAAAAGAAGATTTTTCACTTGACTTTTTTTCGTAAGTGTAAAACGTGTGTCAAGATCAAACACACTCTGATGTGATCAATGACAATTTGGATGGACATCTCGTTTATATTCCGGCGTTATTTCAAGTTGTTTGTTTATCATAGCAATGATATATAGACAGTGGTCAGAAATAGATGGCGAAATTTGCCACATATGCGAAGGATTGCCTCATGAGGAAGAGGAAAACAGCTGCGCCAAACGTTTTAGGTGTAAATGTATTTATGACTATTACTCCACTATTATAATCCTCATTTTCTCAATTACCTATAAGTATTTGCCGTGTATTTTCGGCCACAAAACATGCTTTATGCGAAAAAACAATTATTTAGAAATTTTAACAAAACGTAATCGCACAACCTGTGAGAAATGACGACTTGTTCATAATAAGGGTATAATAGAGACATAGACGCTTGATATGTGTGAAATAAATCAACCCCGTCCAGCTCAATGTGTGCCACACCCTTTCTATCATTCTTTTCTCCTTTTTTCCATTCACAAAAAATATCCCCTCACTTGATTTCCCATTAATAATTCCACATAATGTCGTATAAAAAACCGATTGATGTCAATAAATAGCAAATAAATAATAATAAATCAAGAAATAAATAAATAAATACATGACAATTATAAAAAAAGTTTTTACATGGCATTATGTCATCATTATAATATATAAAAAATAATTCAATTGCCATAGTTAAGCTCTGATAAAACTTGAAAAAAAAATTTCTGAATGATATTAAATAATACTTGAAAAATATTTTTTATATAATTAAATATGTATTAGAGAGAAGTATGTATATTTATCATGAACAAATAACTCGTACATGTTTATACAAGGCTTATATCTCGTGAAAAATACGTATCGGTATGTTTACCAAAACGACTTTTTGTCATCTTGAACCTTGAGAAACTCTGTGCCATTATTATTATTATCGACAATCCATCTATTTTCATTGTTATAATCATATTAACCGGTGAGTATATAGTTGAGTCACGTCCGCCCAATCGTCGCTGAGTCGTAAACATCAGTTGAAACAAAGAAAAAATGTAAGTTGAGGTGGGTCAAGATGTTTTCTCTGATACAACTGTGAGTGCTATATATATATGTACAGCTACAAATTAATTTTAAGAAGAAAAAAAAATTTCTTATCAAGTCTGTATATCTATAAACGCTGAGTATGGCCTGAATTGAACTTGTTTTCGCATGATGCAACGCTACTAAAGTCGATTATAATTTTTTCTAATCAATAGAATTCTCTTTTTCTGATGTGGCTATACAAATAAAAAGTTCACTGTAGTCAGTGCGTGTCAACTTTCTCGCTGAAGCATATTAATGCCAACAGTGTTCCACCGAACCATTACATTTGATTGCCATAGAGTCACGGGTAATGCAGGCAATAATTTGCATACGGATGTCGCGGTTCGGCCACGTTACATTGTATTACCACCCTCAATATATTGTTAGACCATAGATGTATGTGTGTACTATACCCAGATAATTGAGTCCAACCACGTGTCGACTCTCGTGGGTGCAGGTGTATTGACTCGCGTGCCAATGCGTTTTATACAAATGCAATGCATTACCGATTCCTATATAATTTCACCTACTATCCATTGCAATTTATCATTTTCACGTCGTAAAAAAAACCCCCGAGTACGCTAGCACATATATTTAACAAAAAAAAAATTACCGACCGATGGTAACCGGCAATTTTTTGCTCATAACCAGCAAAAAAGTATGAAAAAGGTGAGTTAAGACAAAAAGAATGTTAATTCTGTTGGAGAAAAAAAATTTTTTTTTTGTTTATTTTCGGTTTTTTTGCCGATTTTTGTCGTCGCAGTGCCTCCGAGACTTCAGAGCACTTCAAATTTTCAATGCCCAGCTCGGATAGCTCAGTCGGTAGAGCATTGGACTTTTAATCCAAGGGTCCAGGGTTCAAGTCCCTGTTCGAGCGAATTTTTTTTATTTTTTTTTTTATTAAATTAAATTGTAACTGCTTTATTTGGGATTGTATTTTTAATTTTTATTTAATTTTTTTTTTTTTTTTAGATAGTATGAAGAATTTTGAGGTAGAAACACTTGAGTAACGATTTTTTTTTATGATGGGAATTCCTGATGTACAATTGACATTTGTGTCTAGTAGATTTTTTTTATATCACGTCAAACATCACTGTCTACTTTTTTCGTTTCTTCCTCCCTGTAGTATGGAATATATTGTCGAACAATCTTCCAATCTGTTAGCCAGGCAACTGCCAATGCAGCAGTGGCTCCATATAGTGCAATGGACATTTTCCTAATTGTAAAATAAAAAAATAATTGTTTTTTTTTTTTTCATGATTAGTGACTCACTCTTGCACATATAATATATAAATGCAAATATACTCTACGGCAAAAACTAGTTTTTCAATATAATATAGCCAATATTGACATTATACGATTGAGGTTATCCGAGTTTTTCATAATTCAACTAATATTCATGCTCTACGTCTTATTGCACAACTATATCTATATACAATATTTTCTTGAGCTTAGGTGAAAGTGTTTTTAAATGAAATTTATTGATTTAAACAGTATAGAAAAGTGAACGAAAAAAATGTAAGATAGAAAGTTTAATGAATGCATGTATTTTAGTTGGATAAAAAAAAAATATTTATTTGATTGAAAAATAATTCTTATCAATAAAACAACTTACGAAGCCATTAATTTCGATATAAACCGTTTTTGTGGTGAATCCATGTGTTTTTAACTGTGAAATATTATTCACGAGAATCCATCAGATGAAAAAGTGTCACTAAAATTCCGATTTATTCAACGTGAAGTATACTGTTTTTCTGACTTTCTTCACATAAGAAGAATAAATCTATATATATGTAAGAACGTCCTAAATTGTTGTTCGAGGTTGGCGTTTCAGCCATTTACAATAATTACATGAAATCAGCACCATTCGACGCAAAATTTCACGTAGTTTCGTTTTAGGGTATTTTTCAAAAGGATTCAATACATAATACCCACAAAACTGATAATTACAATAATCATATTTCAATGATTCTAATCTTCGCGTCTTTTTAATACGTCATTTGTTTAGGTTTTTTTTTTTTTTAAATCAAGTTGAACACGGGCATAAGTCTTTTGTTTATGTGTCCATGTGTCGATTGAATTTAAAGGGCTAAGACGGAGTTAAGATTTAGGGGAAAATAGTGGATTATTTCGGCGAAATAGTCATGCAATGCAGTATTAAATATTTTGCTTAGCCACGATATTTTTCCTACAGTTAGTTTATAGTTCTAAAAACACCCAAAAAAAATCTACAACCCTCTAGCGTCATTTTAAAGATCATAGCACACCCCCAAAACCTCAAATTTATGGGAAATAATTATGAAATATAGTGTTAAATATTTTGATACACGTTGATAATTTCCCTTTAGTCAGGGTAAAGTCGAAAAAAACACCCTCAATAATTTTCAACCGCTTACATAGTTATATAATCAGATTGGAACGAAATCCACGAAAATATTTTTTCCGATATTCTAATATTGAGTTTTAATTCATTTTTATGATTCTTGTGTAAAAATTACTTAAGCTTCAACTTAAAACCCTTTCGAAACGTTCTTCGCTGGCAAACCAGTTACTGGTGCGGTTAGAAACTGCCATCTGCTGGTCAAACTTGTCTGATGCTATTGAGCTAGTTTTTATTTTACTTTTTGATTTTTTTTCTAGTACTTATAAACGCGTCAAGATATTTCCCGAGTTGGTTGAGAAGATATGACGACTTTCTGAGGCAGCAGAATAGAAATAATACGACAGAAGGCTTTGGCAATAAGCATTGAGTTGGCGTGGAGCCAATGATTCTCGCATAATGAATATCGATGCAGCGGAACCGCATCATTAGTCATTCTGAATGCGTCGACATCTGACAAATTGCATCGATATACAAGATATGCTTTACATGCTGAAGCAATCATCTTGGTTTTCTCGCCCGCGAGAGTGCTTTCCCTTCATACACGCTGCGCTCAACCTTATGCAGTTAAGGATTTCTTTGTGTCCAGACGATAATGAAACTGCAGGCGCCGATGCATCGTATAACGCCTGTTTGATTTATTGCAAATGGCCCTCTGATGCCTTTTGGTGATGCACAACTGGTCACGAAATACAACTGGGTCAACATTTTCGTGTTTCAGCTACTCGCGCCGATTCGCGCGGCAAATGCTTTGGACACTCGCAGACATTTGAGTATGGCGATTCGAGCGTTCTCGATCGAAAATATCCTTCACATTCGGGCCTCCCGAAATATCCGAGTTGGTTAGCCTCGCTGCCGTTTCTGCGGTTGGTCAAGCCTCACAAATATACTCAGAATATTGCAATCAATTCATTGGTAAATTATATATTTATATTTTTATAGATTAACACATTATACGATTTTTTAAAACAAGCTTTTTTATCGTTTTCTAGAAAAAAAATTAATTTAACACCGTAAAATATTTTTTAATAGATCTTAAATAAAATTTTTTTGAAAATTTATAAAAAATTGCGGTTAGATATCTCTAAAAAAAAAAGTAAATTTAACCAATGTTAAAAATTAATACTCAATTTTTTTTCCCAATTTCAGAAGTGAAAAAAAAAGGTATAGAAAATGTGTCTTGTAATGTTTTAATAAAAAGAAAAAAAATTGTTTTATATATAAAAACTAATTTTTTATATTGATTAATCCAAAATTTCTAAATTAGTTGATGCAAGCAAATTATTAATTTATTTATTAACTAATAAAAAATATTTTTCTCGCAGTGCACGTATAAGAAGCCAAAAAATTCTTGTGTTTTATGGGTTTATGTAATTTTCCATCTGCTATCACTTCATTATCATAGATAGGATAGAAAGGATTTGTGAGAGCAGCCAATAAAGTTTGGCACGTATAAGCTTCTGGGATACATTCGCCAATATTTCAACAATTAGGTAATACATATACAAAGTACACACAGTCTCGATATGGAAATACCGGACGGCGAAAGAGCGAGAGATACAAGTTCTATATAATGGGAGGTAGAAATATCTGAAAACATTTTTCATCCATGTCGGACATTATACTACCTGGTGCCAATTCAAGTGAAATATCGAGCGCAATTCACGTAAATCCTCGCGTGCGGTATATACGGTCAAAAAGGCGCGCGCAATCGTTGTACACTCAACTATACTCGCTTTTTAGACCTTTGAGCGTGCTTGAATAATCATTACGATTGCTTGGACAAATTAAATAACAAAAGTTGCCGCAAGATAAATTCTTGGCGGATGACAGAATACACTAATCTTCGTTTGTTACTTGCTATTTAATTATTTGAAATATTTCCAGGATATTATATATATGATTATCTTGCAAGGAAGTTGCCAGTTGTTCTACAGAAATATAATAAAATTCAAAAGTAACTCAATATCATTTTTGAACGATTTTTTTACTTATAAATTATGTGACAAAGCTGAGAGCACGTGTGGCTTAAAAGTTGAGGATATTTTATTTGCTAATATCTCGATAACGATGCGATTTTGATAAATTTTACTAAGAACCATTTTTGTAGAAAATAAAATTCTCTAAAAATAAGATTTCTTGAGAAAAATTTCTATTTTCAATAGTTCTAAAGATATTTAGGTTTAAAATAGCAAGATAATTTTAGACACGTGATAAAACACAATTATGATGATTTTTTTTTGGATTTAAGCTTAGAAAATTTAAAAATATTTTCAAAATTAGAATTATTTACTTTGAATAAAGTAAAAATAAAAAATTTATTCGTAAAATTATACATTTTTGAAACTATATTAATTTTATTTGTAATACTAAAATTTATATTCACATAAATTGAAATTTTTTTAGATTAATATAAGTGATTATAATCGCATATATAGTTGCGATAGAGTCGTGTCAAAGACCAGAACTGAAATAATCATTTTACAGCATCGCACACAGGCACGCGCACAATTTTTCGAACTAGTTAGATAACAAGAGTCCATCGGCTGTCTGAAAATAGTTCAGAAGCGAGAAATAATCTCTATCCACACATGTTCATTGGGTTGTTTGTATGTCATCGAGACTATAAGAAAACTAAACATGAAAAAAAAAAAATAATAATAACAATAAATATGAATTATTAAATTTTTTTATACGGCCTAAAACATTTTTCACGAGCCGAAAACTACGTCAAAGAACACGATGAGATATAAATCACACTGCTGTTGAACTCTGAATCTGAGTCGGTGAAAATAGAGAGAGAGAGAGAGAGCTGAAGGAGAGGGTTGAGAGTGTAACAGGTGAAAATGTTTTGGCCAACATTTTGGACTGTTGCCTAAAATTTATTTTTGACTATGATTGTCAGCGATAGATACGCAGCAAATGCTTCATATATTCCACTTAAATCAGTTTCTTTTATTAATAAACTCAAATGCGCATTGTAAAATGTTAAGTAAACATATTCAAATTTTTTCATTATTATTATTATCTTACACGTGTCAATTTATTCACCTGCTGTTTTATCATCAATTTATTATTCACTATATCTAGTAAACAATTACAAAAAAAAAAAAAAAATATTTTCAAACTAATTTAAATAATATTTATTTTAAATCATTTATAATTTCAATTTTTTTACATTAACATGAATTTTTTAATGAAAAAAAATTTGGTTTTGTAATTCACAAAAAAATTTTAATAAATAATTAGTTATTGTTAATTAAATTTTTGTGGTAACTTTTTGTGAATGAAAAAAAATTGATTTTTATAGATAAATAATAGAAATAAATAATTATAGAATTTTCTTCTTTAATCTCTAGGGATTATATGATTAATTTACACTTTTTTCCGAGATTACAGGAATGTATTGGGCTACTGTGACTGTCACAATATTGCAATGACCTTCACTTTAAGTGGATTCTAATGCAATCGAGTTCTGCGATTATGTTAATTTTCCTACCGGCTAAATGTGCATACTAGCTAAATAATTGAGCTAGGTAATAGAATAACAATTATCTTTACATACATGGGAACATGAATATATATATTTAAGTACGTGGCAAAGATGACTCATCAACTAACATTATGAACAATAACTTGTAAAATAATTATCTGTATTATTTTTTTTTTTCTCTTAAATTTTCAAACAAAAATAAATAATTCTCATAAAAATAATATAAAATTTTACTATCTGTTTAAAAAAATTTTTTTAATCTTTTTAAAAATATAGTTTTTCATTTAGAATTTTTTTTATTAATTTTATTAATTCTTAATTATGAAAAAAATCAAATTTTATTTGAAAAATATTCGTTAAAAAAATTCTTTATTAGCATTTAAGTGTGAAAAAAAAAAATTCAAATAAAAAATTATCTAAGTGTGAAAAATTTTTTTAAATCACTTAAAAATTATAATAAAATACCTGACATTAGCTTTTGTAATTTAGTTAACGTTCTGTATAAAAATATCCTTACCAATTTAATTAATTCAATTAATGACTAATAAAATAATGTATAGAGTATGTAGGAGCGAATTTGGGGGCAAATTTTGTCGGTAAAATATTTGGATAAACAGACTAAAGATTAAATAAAAATACCACGTGTCAAGGTGATGACTGAGAGGGTATTTAGGAGTGCCATTAAGAACCTTCTTGTGACCTTGATCGTGTGCTTTTATTCCCAACTAATACGCAATTCCCTGTCGACACGAAACACACACCGCACGTGTAATACAAATGAAACAGCTCAGATATATATATCCACCTATTTAATGAAGACAACAAGTGGGTGAGTCTTTTAACACTAGGAAATAGGAAAGTTCGTGCAACAAACAATTAATTTTCCCCCGACTACCGAGCCCTCGTCATAGGTATATCCAAAAAAAATATTGTTCACATTATTCGGCGGGAGAATACAAACAAAATATTTTGAAATTCCATGTTTTAAGTGCGAAACACACGTCTGGTGAATAATTGCGGTATTCATCTGACTGCTCGCGGTCATTTTCGTTGTAAATACAAAGCTGCTTAGTGTGTATAGTGATGAGATATAGAGACAGATAGCAATATATGTATAACTGATGTTAGTGTTCTTGCACGCGCGTTAGCATTGCATAATCGTCAGACACGTGGTTGTTATTTTATGAGATAAATACAGAGTAAAGACTATAAACTTATCTAATTTAAAATTGTTATTAATCAAAATAAAAAATAAAAAAAGAAAATGGAATTTTTTTTTTCTTTAAAAATATTAAAAAGCAATTGAAAACTATTATTATATAATTTTTTTTTTCTGTTTTAAATCGAGAAATTTTTGAAAAAAAAAAAAAAGTTTTTTTTTTTTCAAAAAGCTGTGCAGAATATCATACAAATTTAAATTGAGCCATGAAAATTTCAAAATTAACTAAAAACTCAATGGTAGAAGCAGTAAAAAATCACAGTAAATAAAAACCGCATAATTTATTAATTTTTAACGGTATAGCGCACAACTTTTCGTTAATTTTCAACAAAACAAAAAAATTTTTTTATCATTATATACTGAAGAATTTAAAATTCATTCGCCCAGTACTTTTTGGTTTTGTGAGATACATCCTTAAGGTAAACAAGGAAATAAAGAATTGAAATAATGTACAGGCACGTTTTTCATGTGGCAATGATATGAAGAAAAACAAATTAAGAACACGGTCGTCATCATTTTGTTTGTTTTTTTTTTTTTTTCTTATTTTATTCACTTGCCTAAAACCTTGACGCAGCCAAACCGGAAAAATTGGTCCACAAGGACGCTCATAAAGAGCATGAGGTCAGTATAGTGCGCGATAACGCTTGAAAATAGTCCAATGAAATCTGGTATAAAGTGAATATGCAAAAAAAAAAAAAAAACGTTAATATGATTTTATTGTTCTTTGATATTTTTCTTGCAATGAAAATAATCTATTTTTCTCGTCGGCTTCAAATGGATGCCGAAGGAAAACATGGAGAGGAGAACGAGGTCGATCATTGTATCGCGCGCGCGTTGTCTGATGTAAATCTAATTCTCTTTTTATTTTCGCATTTTTTTTTTTCACGCTCAGTGATAATAACGTGACCTCGGGCTATCGCGGTCGCTGCTCTATAATTCCGTACTCGACGATGACGCATCTCTCTGCTGTATTTTTTTTCCTGCATGCATTGATATTAAACGCAAGTGCTGGACAGCTGTAATGAAGCAAAGCGAGGCACGTATACGCCGAGCTTCACTCTGTGGAAACTCAGCCACACATTAGCGAGGGATGCCTGTGGGCGGCTATAATGTGTGTGGACATATATTCACTGACATGATAACAGGTCATAGACGCGCTTGCGAAAAAAGGTGCAGAAATATCAGACGATGACATATGACATGAATTATCAAATTTTTGAGGCAATATTTTCCTTATTGAATTTTTTGTCCCATAAAAACAAACGATTAAGCGTATTTTTATTGCTCAATTTTTAATTAATAAACGAAGTCTTTTGGTAAAAAATCAAAGAAATTTTTTTTTTTTTCAAGTGCCAGAATAAAAAATAAAATATATATTTTTTTTCTTGATTTTTCCATTGGAAAATCGATTAAAAATTAAAGTTATACTTTGGAAAATTTATTTTAGACATTTATTTAGTTTGTAATATTTTTTTTTCGGCTATTTTCTGATTTTGAGTAGTATAACCTATATTACGTCAGCCTATAAATTTTTTTTTTATTTTGAGTTGAATGAGGTTTTAAAATGAATTTTTGAGGTGATTAATTGAAATATCAAAGTTTTTTTTTTAATAAAATTTTTAAAGGTGTAATAATACCTTGGAAATTTCCCGCTTTTCAGGATTTTTTTTTATTTTTCATCGATAACTTGTAAACTAAGCGAGATAATGAAAAATATTATTCTAGTTAAATAATAGGAAATTTAATTTCCTACAAAAAATGTAGAATAAGTTTTTTTTAATATTTTGCTTTGTTTTTAAGATATTTTGAAAAATAAGAATTTTTAAAAAATTATAATATTTCACAAATTAAGGTACATACAAAAAAATTTATTTAACGTTTTTTGTAGGAAATTTAATCACTAACAAATTAGGAAGAATAAAATTTTTCGTTATCTTATTTAGTTACAAAGTTATCAGCAAAAAACTAAAAAAAACACCAAAAACTGCCAAATTCTGCAAGGGGGCCGGGTACCCCTTTTCAAAAATTTCCCCCGAAAAAAAAATCTTTTTATCTCAACCAAATGTCTTAAAAACATATAGTTGAAATAAATTCAACCAAAAAAACCAAAAAAATAACCTGTCTGACTTAACATAGATTTTTCTACTAAAAAAAAAATTTCATTTCGAAAAATTTGAATTAAAATTTTTCCATTAGCTGCTGTCAATTATTATGATTATTATGCAATTACTTAGTTGAAATAATGTATAATAATTTGTCAAAAAAATCGTAGAATAGTTGAAAAAAATTATTTCTAGTAATTTTCGTGAGTGGACGAAGAAATATTATATACTGAAGACAATCTCGCGAGACAATCTGTCTGTTGTGTTCGTGCGCTGTCTCAGAATTATTTTTGCTCTTTATTATCTGCAGCGCAACAATAAATCTCGTGGTATAGAGCCGCTTATACAGTCCTCACTGATAAGACATAAGTAAGAAGTATACACGACGATGAGTCGTGCGTTGTTGGGATGGATAGCAGATATATAAATATATAAAATAATTTTTTTTTTATATTTCTCATATTTTTTTCTGTTTGCCTTCGCTCGTTCTCTATACAATATATATTTCTGCGCTAATATAATAATCAGCAAACGCGTCATGTACTGATAAACGTTAATTTCACAGAGACAATAAACACACGCGATCATCTCAAGTTTAATGAACCTTAAGTGCAAAAGAGAAATTCTAAAATCGAAAAGCTTTTAGGAGACAATATACCCAAGGAGAATTGCGAAAGTTGACAAGTGAAGAAGCTGCCCGACGAGAGAATGAAAACCGGGTCAGTGATTACACATTGCAACGAGCAATAATGGCGCGCGGGTTAATACATGCAAATGTTTTGTGCAAATGAGTCAGTTGAAAAATAAGAAAAAAAAAAAACGCAGTGCATCGCCAAGACAGGAAATAGTATGGATTACTGGCCAATATAGTTGAAACTGCTCAAACTGTGGATAAACGTGTTTTTAGACCCTTTTTTATTCGATTTTTGAACAAAAAAAATTTTTTATCAACCGAAAAGTACCAATAGTTAAGAAAAAAATTTTTTTTTGGCATTTTTCTATAATTATCTAGATATTTAATAAATTTTTTAACCATCTAAAATTTTAATTATCATTTTTTTACTCACAAATATTTAAACTTTGATGTGACTAAAGCTAAAAAAATTGAAATATCTTTGAAACAATAGATTATAAAAATTTTTCTCAAGAAATATTTTTTGTAGAGAATTTTATTACCTACAAAAAAGGTCCTTAACAAAATTCATGTAACTTACATCCTTAACAAGATATCGTAAATATTATCGCGTGTTTAAATATTCAAAAAAATATAAAGAAAATTATTTTGCTGTTTTAAATTAAAATATCTTCTAAACTATTAAAAGTCGAAATTTTTCTCAAGAAATCATTTTTGTAAAGAATTTTATTGCCTAGAAAAAAGGTCCTTAACAAAATTTATTAAAATTGCATTCTTACCAAAATATTAGCGAGTGAACAAATTTCATTTTTTAATTGAAAAAATGAATAATTTTCGATTAAAAAATTTATTTTTAATGTTAAATATTAGTATTGAATGGAAAATTTATTTAGTCTTTGTACAAAAATCAGCCATGATGTATATATTTATTTAAATATAGTCATGGCACATATTTGGATTTCCTCTGAACAATTTGAGAGTAAATTTGCACAGAGACTACCGGTTGTCCGCCAACTTTCAACTCTGGCTACATGAAACTTATCCTTGAAAATCTCCAATACAATTCTATTGGACAAGTGGCATATAATGCAAACATGCGCTCAAATATATACTCTCTGTGTCTCACACAGATGTATTGACCATTGGCGACGTGTTCATATAGCGTTTGTTCGTACACGAGCTTGTCCTGGCGCCAGTTTATTATACTCAAGTGCGTCCGAAGCACGTGGAGGACAGAGCAGAAAGTGGGGATGCTGTTACGTGGCGCCACTTCTGAAGTAAAACACACGCGAAAAGCAAATAACAGGCAGACTCAAGAGAGTCTAGAGAGATCCTGCATAGAGGAAGGAAACAATGGATAAAAAAAAAATGTTTGTTTAACAGAAACACACGTTACAGACACACATGTCTGTGATCTCAAGTTGTTGATTCAGTTTTCATGGCTATAGAGAAATCAATACTTTAATTCACTAACTTTTCATATAACAGTTTATAAATATATATATATATAATCAGTGCTATACAAAGTTTCTAGTCACGTACTACCCCTCAGAAAAGTCTGGTAAATTATTATCGAGTTGCTAATGCCATAGAAAAATGCGTGTTCAAAGTCTTAAAATTAACTAATACACATTTATGATTAATTTTAGAATGTTTACTTGAGATAAAACAATTTATTTTGTTTTTTGCAAAAAAAAAGTTCTCAAAGAAAATCCGTGAAAATCCGACTTAATGATTTTTATTCAAGTTTTTTTTTTTTTTGGCGATTATTCGATAAATAAGCAAGATAAGAAAAAATTTTACTAAAGTTAAAAGATTGGAAAATTAAATTTTTCACAAAAAATGTCGAATAAAATTTTTTTTATCTCCGTCAATTTTTAAGGAATTTTTAATTTTTTAAAATCCTTATTTTTTAAAAATAGCTAAAAACAAAATCAACTAAATATTAATAAAAATGTATGGTAAATTTTTTTGGAATTAAATTAATTAGTTTTTTATTTTTGTAACATTTTTTTTTTTTTTTCACTTATTGACGGAATTATCGATACACAACATTTTTTCTGCTACTTTTAAACATTGTAGATAAATTTAGTACTTTTTTTTTGGTAATATTATAAATAAGATGACGATTGAAACCTCGAAAATTAATTATTGAGCAATGAATTGTATTTAAAAAAATTATTAATATTGCTGCAGTCATTAAAATTAATCCCCAATCATTTGCAACCCCCTACAGTCATATAATCAGATTGAAACGCACGTGAAAACATTAAAATCCCCCATAATATATATTTTTTTTTTCGATATTCTAATACTTATTCATAGTTAGTCATGAAGTAAATGTCTTGCTGACACCCCATTGTTGTGATAAACTATATTAAACTCGATTTTTTTGTTTTCTTAAAAAAATTTAAAGCTCTGCCACCGAAATTCGGTTGGTTCAGGTTAAATAACGAATCATCTATAATCGTGACGTACGATGGATTATCTTGCGTAAGAAATTTTAAGATAGGACTGACTATTTGGCAACGTCTGTTGTTTACCAAGTGCGACATGTGTGACTATATACCGCGAGGATTTCGATAGACATGTATTTAACGCAAGCAGTGACTATATACATGCACACAAAGATGGACATGCGCCTGAGAGTTCCATTCGTCGTTTTCACTCTGTGCTGATGTGATTTGTAAGTCACTGTATAAGTCCATACATACGCGCTTAGAATTGTTGCGAATGCGAATTTGCACATAATGCGCGTGAACTATCTTGAGAATTACAAGTGGACCTTATTTGTGTGTTAAAACTCTGTATAGGAATTATTATCCGCTTTGTCAAATACGCATTATTCAGTCCTCGCTTTATTTCTCATCCGTATATATGTATTCTTTCCATGTTTGCTTTTAAAAATGCAAGCGTAAAGTCAAAATAAAGATAAATAATTGAAATTTATCCACAATTTAATAAATAATTCAAAGAAAAAACGAAATTTTGACTGATTAAAAATTTTTTTCGAGCCTAATTTTCATTGAAAATCGGATTTTAGATAATTTAAATAAATAAACAGGTCGTAAACTGTTTGAAAAAAATATATAAATAATTAATTTTAGTTGGAAAATAATTTTTTTTTTTATGTTTATTTAATTTTATGATCATTAAACTATGGATTTGTCGCACAGAGCTCAAAGCTCATGCCAGTACAAGCTCTTAATAAAGCAAAGAGTCTGCTGGCGGCGAAGGGCAAAACGAGATAAGAAGAAAACTCTTGGAATTTCAATTGCAAAGAGAAATTCCATTGAAATATACAGTGAAGTACAATATGAAATTTGAATAAAAGTATGTAAAATTAAAATTTCTATGGTAGAGAGTGATATTTTAGTTGAGCAGCTGATGGAAAAAGTTTTTTTGACTATATACCAATGGTATAAAACTTTCTGAGAATTATCCCAAACTTTGTCGTGTCGTATCAATCGAAATGGACTGTCAATTATTTATTGCTTTATACCCGTCGTTTTTCATTTTTTTATAAAAATAATTCATATTGTAATGAAAATTAATTTCACGTCTTCTGCGATAAAAATTTCGTACATTTTCCGTGGAAACGACGTTTTTTTTCAATATAAAAAGTGTAATTTCCTTTGAATTTTGCTTAAAAATATTTTTTTATGTTGTGTAAAAATGGGAAAAATTAAAATATCCAAAAATTTTAACTCACTGCACGTTCTGGAGATGTCTGCACTCACTAAAAACCCGCGGAAAACTGACAGTTTTCGTGTAGGAAAGTTCGGTGAACCGGTGGCTCTATCGGTGATTGCTTAATTGCTTTTTGATATTTTTCGACATAAACTGATATATCAGTGAAAAATTAATACTTTCGATGTTTTAACAACTTTAGAAGATTTTTCATGAACTTTTTAGCGAGTGTAAACGTGTCAAAGTGCACAATTAGTTGAAATTTTTGAATATTTCTATTTTTATGAATTTTTCACACCCCTTTATTTTATGAAAAGTACCACTATATATAAACTAAAAGTGTATTCTATGGTTTAACTATTTTTTTTTTTTTTCATATTTATTTAAGCTGCAAAAAATTTTTTTTTTATGTTTTCTATTTTTAATGCAATTAATATAATAAAATGAGGTAAAATTAAAATTTTCAAAGTAATTTTTTAACATAGGAATATTTAATTTTTGTGATTAAAAACGACAGTTGACAAAAAAACATTTTTAATTGAAATTATAAAGTGAAATAATTTAATATATAAAATTTTTTGCTATAAAATATGAAGGAAAAATATGAAATTTTAAATTAAAAATAGAATTTTTCACTTGAATATTATTCTCCAGAGCCCTCTTGGCATTTAGAAGATATTTTTTTCATTTTTCCACATAATTTTCCTTATAAATTCTATTATATCCGTAATATTCGCTAAGGGATTGGCTGACGACAGCTTTGGTTGTACCCCCTGAGACTATCTTTTTCTCCTGTAACCCCTCGGCATTGTCGAAAGACACAGTTGCTCGTGAATATGCATGCAAATTCCATCCTGTTTACGAGCTCAAGTTTAGCCACGCGCGCAACACGCTGCTGTGTCGTCACACAGGATATAAACACCGAATACACGGCACTTTTCATGCATATATAGAAAAAAAAAGTTAGATCCATATGCAGTGCTTGATTCGCTTCTCAACTGCAGATTTCATGTGCTCTGACTTTAGATGAAAAAAAACGAAAAAAGTTCAAAGACTCCATCTTTGAACGACAAAAAGAATTTAAGAACGTACTAACGAGCAGTAAGCCAAGCGCGAGAGACACTTGATGAGCTTGCACGAGAGAATTTAACGCTTCTTTGCACGCGATTGAAACACAAGAGATTTATATATAGGAGAACATGACGTAAAACCTGTATAAGTCACCTGTAGACTTTTTTTTCTTACTCATACACATCAGGTACATCAAAGTCAGAATTTCATAAATTTATCTCTTTTTCGACTTGAAAAAATTTTTTTTCTCATTTTTATCGGTAAAAAATTTTTTTTTCAAATACTTGAGAATTTTTAATGCAATTATAAAAAGGCGTAATTCTTGTTAATGTCGAAAATTATATCATTCAAACCGATATAAAAAGAGATATTACCCTAACAATCAACAATCGTCAGTAGAAATTTTATGAATTAATTAAAAATCAGTAAAAAAAAATCCTAAAAATCGAGATTAAAAAAATTTTAACATGAAAAAAAAATTTACTAGATAGAAAAATGCATTTAAAAAAATTTTATAAACCTGATTTGACAATATTTACAGTAAAAAATAACTTTTAACAAATTCCACTCTTTATTGACTATAAAAAAAATTTTTTCCTGATTTTTTATTACAGTAAGAAAAAATAAAAAAAAAAAATTATTTTTGTCATATTTATAGTGATTATATCTGAGAAAATACAAAATAATAATTTTTAAATCATTAAATTGCGTTGAATAACGCAATGAATTATTTTTTCTAGTTTTATATATTGAAATTAAGTATAGAATTTAGTTGTGTGCACAGGGTGTAAAAAAATCAATCACTTATATTGGTGAAACGTAGAAAATAGGAAGATAAAAGTAGAAAATAAATATGCGGTGTTGATGTTCACAACCGGTTTCGATTTCTGGATAATGCATCGCCACCAACCCTCTCCGCAATGCCAAGAGACATTAACCCAAATCCTCAGGCTGAGAAATAGCAATGGCGGATATATTCGCGCGAGGGCCGAGTATTAACCGTGCGAAAACACGTAGCAGTGGACAGTGAGTGATAGGCGGCCCCGTTGGCAACGCCAATGCGTCGATTAAATTCCCATGCAGCCCTTTTCTTAGCATCAGGTCAAAAGACTATCATAGGCCAAACAACTTCCTGCATCTTTTCGCCTCGCACTGATTTTGACAGGCGTTTTGGTTTATTCATGTTTTTTTAATTGTTTAAATTTTTTTATCAGGTGATTTTAGTCAGAAAAAATTTGATTTCGTAGGTGGAAATTTTTTTATGTGAGTAATAAGACAAAAATAAATTTTTTTTTATGAGTTAACGCAGTGACTAATGACTTATCGATAAATACCTGCGATGAATTTTATGAGCTTTTCGAGGACACTATGCGTCATTATGATATGCCATTTAAATAATTTTTTTTATTTAAAAATCATAAATAAATTCAATATCACTCGTAAAATTTTATTTGTTGATAGAAATCATTATTTAATAATTTCATTCATTGACAAATAATTTTTTTTTTTTTTATTTGAAATTATCTTTTAAAAATTTTATCGTCTAAAAAAAAAAAATGATTCAAACTCGATATTTTTAGTTTTCAATTTATTTTTTTATATTTAATTTTTTTATCATTCAATTTTTTTAATGAACTTTTAATGTATTTACAACTTTTAGAACGTATTTTTAGAAAAATCTAAAATATCAAAATTCGAAGAAATAAAAATTTACGATTTTTATATCAAATAAATGATTTTTTAAAAAAAGAAAAAATTTATTCTTCAATTATTTAATTATTTAATAAAAAAAATCAATTTACAATTTATGTATTTAGAAAAAAAAAAAAAATGGAATTTATAAAATTTTTAATACTAAAAATTCATCAAAAATTGAAATGATGCACTTGAAAGTTTGAAATAAAAATTTTTATTTAGAAATATTAGTTATTTAGTGTGTTGAATGAAAAATATTTGCATTTTGGAATAAACTCACATATAAACTTTTTTTAATTTCTCGTCCACGGTAACAAAGTAGAGTCGATGATTCACAAGACAGCAAGGGGTAGTAGCTATCTAAAGTCGTATGTACAACTGACGATGGCACTAGGCAATGCTAACGAACTTGGCTTTCCTTGAAGATCTCTATATATATGTTGGCACACTCATTTGCGGTGACTAACGTACGACAAAACGACGACGATCAGTGTTTGCGTGATTCCTGGTGCAGGGTTACTTCCGCGAATTTTCCCAATTTAAATCGTCAGCCTAAAGCAATCCCATTTACGTTCGCGATATAACCATCGAAAAAAAAAATATATATATATTTAACACACTAAAAAAAACTAACCAAAATCACAAATTTTATTTTTCCAACAAAAAAAAAAAAAATCGGATTTAAAAAAAAATGGAAAATTATTCTTTCTGATGATAAAAAAATTTTTTAAATCAATAAATATATTTTTAATTATTTCAAAAAACTCAAGATAATTTTTTTTCATAGTTGTTTAAGTAAAAAAAAAGAATAAAATTTTTTGCAGCAGTAATTCGATAAATATTGATGAATAAATTTTTTTTACCACAATAAAAACGAGTTTTATTGCTTTAATATTTATTTGAAATATTATTGAACCTCGTCAGTAACCATAACCCGAATATCTTGAACGTTTATTGGTCCAAAGCGCGCTAGGGACTTGTGTAACGTACTTGTTTACGATCTTGAGATCCGCCCACGAGCAGAATACGTTTAGTTACACGCGAGGGACTACGGAATGCCTGTGCAGATCATACTCTGTTTATTCTTCCATTTCTGACTGCATAAAAAATATATTTGTCACGCAGCCTTTATCCAGGTATTTTTTAAACAACAACAACAAAAAAAACGTTGATACCTTCATAAATTTGAATTTTTTATTGTACGACTTACCTTCTCGTCGAGGTTGCTCAAGTCCGGAAGCTGAAAAAGAAGAAAAAAAATTCGTTAAATCAATTTACATGAGAAAAAAAATTTTTTCAAATAATCATCAAAGATAAATAAAAATTTCTAACAAAAATCAACAATTGAAAATTATTAAAAAAAATATTTTTCAAAGAATTTTAAATCTTAAAAACCTTTTTTTTTAGTATTTATAATCTTATAATTTTTTTTTTTCAAGTTGCCAAAACTCGAAATTGATAGAATAAAAGTATAAATAAATAAAAAAAAAATTTTTTTCAAGCTTAACTCTAACGGCGATACGTTGAAGCTATAAACCGCACGGAATCTGTTTTACCTCGAGTGAAATCCGTACGTCGATAACAACGGACATCGCGAGGTAACATTCTCCACAGTGGAGAAATAAAAAATTGAAAAAAAATGAAAATTTTGACTAGAAAAAAATGTTTATTTCAATAAAAAAAATTCTAACCAAATTTTTAAATTGTATTTTAATCATCTAGAGGGGAGAAAAATTAATAATGAGTAAAATAAAAATAGCTAGCACGTGTTGACGTGCGGAAAAAGCTCTTCCGCGCGTCTTTAAAGCTCATCGCAGTCGACTCGGTCGATAAATCATCGTATCACTGGCAGTGAATACCTGATGGTTCCCCGCAGCGACCTGAGGACGCTGTTAACGAAGTAGATAATTAAATTGTCGTGCTTTTGGGGCAGCAGGACAGAAGATTGCTCAGGTTGATTACTCACACAAGCAAATTCGTTACAGACGTTATTTGACGTGAAACGAATTCGTTAAGAAATGCTCGTATTCAAACTGTGATCATGACAAGAGCGCGCAATCAATTCTAGAGAGCACTTGCCCATACAAAATTGAACTCATCACCATATAGGTATATGCACTTTTATATCTATAAATACGGTTATAAAAAATCATGAAAAAAAAAAAAAAACATATCAAAGACATTCTGATTGTGCAATTTCTCACGACATGAGAAACGATAAAAATCAAACGAACAATCAGATGCAAATTGTCGTCTGGGTGTTATATGATATTAAGATTTTTTTACCATAAAAATTTCATCTCTTTTGTCGGTTTAGGTTCTACCAACGTGACAATTTACACGGTAAGCTCATAAATAAATATTATCCTGTTGCATTATAATTCTTGCAAAATTTCAAATCGATTGACAAAAAAAAAAGAAAAAAAATTGATTTTCAATTTTTATTTTATTTTCAGAGGTTTTAAAAAATTTTTACGGAACATATATATATATTTTCGTTCTGGCTGAGATGGAAAAAAATTTTTTTCCGACTAATAAAGATGATTAATTAAATAATTTGCTTTTATTGCATTGAGAAAAAATATTAAAAGTGGGGAAAAAAAAATTCTTTCGACATTTTGACAGACCCAGGACGATTTTTAATGGATAAATAGGGGTGGTTATTATTTTGACAAAATACATTTCATGTGTAATACATAGGTAATTTACATATTAATGGTTATATCAGTAAATTATGCAGATGGTGTACAGCGACAATTTCAAATGATCAAATGCGTGTAGAAGTATTTATATATATTAATTTAAAATACGTGCAAGATATTTAACTAAAAAAACGTTCTATTTTTAGTTTTATGTAGACACTGTTTATATTTTTTCACCTGATGTAGTTCTTTTACCGTCGCTGCAGTTTAATATAGGTAATTCGATTATACATTGCTCACGTGTCATGACAGAGGTCTTGAAGTCACGCAACATAATTAATTGTTTCATGAATATTCGTGATCGCGAAGGTTCGTTGGTTTCAAATTAATGAACAAAATATATTGAACCACTTGATACTATGAAAATTATGATTATGAGGGCGGGGGGTGTACAGTTAATTCGATGAAAAAATTGCACATTTTCTAAAATCTTTTTTTTAGTAAACTGTAAATGCTGAAAAAAATTTATCTTGCGATATAGGATTTATAAATCGTTACTTAAAATCACCGAAAATAAAAAAAAAAAAAAACAAAATTTATTTAACAGGTAGCAAAAATTTTGTAGCATACACAATTTTTTTGTAGCATTTTCAAGTCAAAAATGTGAATTTCTCTCTAAAAAATCAACAAATTTGTTACTTTTAAATGATAAATAATTGAAAAAAATTAACAACTCAACAGATTTGCCTCGGAAAATATCTAATCTTTTTTTTAAACGTCTGCAGAAATTTTCTGTTACAATTATTTTTAATTAAAAATTTAGAAAAAATGTTAAAATCAAGTATTTTCTACATTTTCAAAAAAAAAAAAAAAATTCGTCAAAAAACTGCAATTTTTTCTATGAAAAATACTAATGCCTCTTTTTCCTTCAATTAAACAACAAATTTGATTAATATTACGATAAAAGAATAAAAAAAAATAATTTTTTACAATATTTTTTCGAGTCTCTTAAAAATTAAAAAAAAAAAAAACATTTCATTTTACAGAATGTTTCTAACTAAATCAAGCATAAAATGATTGAATAAATTTGGATTAAATTTTGGTAGACAGATAAAATATTATTTGAATTAACGAGCGAGATATTATTTATCCTGGTGATACGCGCGTTTCTGTGAAATAAATTACAACAAGCCGTGTGGCAAGTGTGTTTTTGAAAACAAATCCGCTGCGGCAACGGCTTGTAATTAAATATAAAAAGAAAAAAAAAAACAAAAAACAAAATTAATGTGTGTAATATTGCAGAGGATTGTCTAGCAATTATTGAAATTAATCTCAAACCATCGAGAGCTCTGTCCGGTTTTTGGCTGTCTGTGGCAACAGCTCGCCGAGAGTAACGAGCGTAATATTATTTCCATTTCTCTCGTTTCCGTTCTCTCGACCAGTTCGCGGTGAGGATATCATCGAATAAAATTCCCTGAGCAATTCGACACTCGATGGGCCATGAAATATGAAACATTGCAGTGCTTACTAACGAGTGAAAAAAAAAAAATTATTCACAATTTATTGTTACAGAGGAACTTTTTATTTCATTAAAAACATAAACAAATGCTTAATAAATCGTATATACACATTATTTGGATTTAGCAAAATGTTTTTTTTTTTTCTACACATTCAAGGTACAATGATTAGTAATACTTATTATTCACATATTTATCCTCATACAGATGTATAAATAAAACATATGATTTTTAAGAAAATTAATGACATTTTAATGGTTATTAATTTTTATTATTTATCTGCCTCATTAAATTTTGCATTTTGAATCAATCTGATATTTTTTAATATCAGATTTCAATAACTGTTAATTAACTATAAATATTACATTCACTCTCTGTTTCAATTTCAAACCATGAAAAATTAATTTTAATTATTTTAATTAATTATCCATACAAATTAGAGGGAATTTAAATTTCATTGACAATCGTAAAGAATTTTCCATTACAGTGAAAAAAAAAAAAACAACTTTTGATAATTTTCTATTAATTGGAATAAAATGAAACATTCATATAAAAATATAATTTTTCATTTATTATTTGAAATATCAAAGGAATTTTAGATTATTCCTTCAGAGAAAAATATCTCTGCGCTTAAAAAAAAATATATAAATAAAGAAAATGAAAAAGGAAAAAATATATTTTTTCTACAGAAACTGACTTTAAACAAAGTATCACTGAAAAGTTTTTCTACACAATATTTTCACCGAAAAAAAAAAATCTCAATTCGTCGATAAAGTAGGGTATAAAAAAAATAAATAAAAGTCGAAAAAAAAACGAAACTTTTACTGTGAAGAGAATTTATCAATCTCAGAGCTGACGAGCAGCGCGCGATACCACGAAGTTTTTTTTTCGCCGTGACCGACGTGAATTCCGACTCCTTACACGTCAGAGTGCTTGCGGGCACCTTAAGCAACGTGAGTACACTCTGCCTGGCTCTATATACCTTTCAATCCGTCACGTTTAGTGGGAGTTTCATCGTAGTAATAAAATTTGATTTCGACCGAATTGAACAAAGAAGTTTTTTACGTCCGACCAAGTAGAACAATAAAAATGGACACATGTCAACACTTGGACTGCATACACAAGCTATACGTGGCTTAAATGACTGCATAAAAATCAATTAATACTGTTTATCCAATCGCAGGGCAATCGCAAAAAAAATTCGAATGTAAAAAAAAATTTTTTTACCAAAAAAAACTGAAGGCAAAACAAGAGATTGTCTGTTTCATTCTGACTGAGTGACTAAAAATTAATAATAATTAATTTTCTCGATTTTTAGGGGTGTCTAAAGCCCGCCGGGATATCGAGCTATTGTGATTTGGTCAGAGTGATTTTTAAATAATAATAATTTTAATTTATAAAAAAAAAATATAAAAACTTGATGTTTAATTTAACAATTATCGAACGATTTATAATAAAAATACAAAGGAATATATTAAAATAATGACAGGACTGAAATAACAATTGAATGATTTAGAAAAATAATTTAGAATTGAATAAATGAACTATTTAAATTTTTAAAAAATCGATAAATTGCTTGAGAAATGCTTGATCCTAGCTGAAATAATCCTTTAGATAAACTAATAAGGATTATTTCAGGGATCTCTTCAGGACTATATTATTTACTTGAAAACCGAGTGGATAAACCGGTCCAAGGCTTCAAATTTAATAAAACAATCTCTAGAACCTTACTCAAAGGATTGAATCGTGTGAATGGCTGCCGAAAACGTGAAAACTCGGCTATTTATTAACTATTGCATCAACAATTTTTATGCAGAAAGAGGTGAAATTCCCCCCACGTCAAAGGCCACGTGTTTGCTGTGTGGTAAATTTTTGAAAACTAAGGCTTTTGTCTTTGGAGACATTCGGAGTTTGTCGTCAGCTGTATTTCTGCATTCGGATGTCTTTATTAAAATAATTTACAAATAATTTTTGTAATTTATAAAAATTTCAAGTACTCGGGACGTATAACAAAGAGAAAAATAATCATCCGATAGTAAGCGCGTTTCAAACTCTGAGATATTCAGCAAATTTTTTTGGAACAGAAAGCAACGGTGCTATACACGATGGTGGTTATGAAAAGAAGAAGCCTGTAGAGGAGAAAAATTTTTTTTTTGTCGAGCAGAGGATTTGTCAATCCTCCAAAGGAGACGATATGGTGGTGAGATCTTATCTGCACGCTCGAGTACACCATCTTGTTGCAGCCTTTCCACTATTCCCGGTGCCTTTGAAGTTTCATTTTATTCCAACCCCTAAAACTACCTTACTGCATCAACACATAAAGTATATATTTCATATATATCAGTTTCTCGTAATTTTCTTTTCATAATAATTATTTTTCAAGTAATTCCAAATTATTTAAAATGTATAAATAAAATCGTTTTTACATTAATTTGATACTTGTCTAAAGGTAACAACAATAATCACTCAGTAAACGATGGAATATAACGAACCACAGACTTGAGAGGTATATAAGAATTTTTTTAATCCTATATATAATAATAATCAGTCAGCATTAAATAATTCATAAACAGTTCATTCATTCTTTTGTGAATATCTTGAAAAACAACTTTTTTACAATTTTTTTTTCTCACAGTCAATATTATGGCCTAAGAAAAAAAAAATCTGTACAATTTTTTTATATATATCTCGAAATATTGAAACAAAAAATAAAAACAAGTTGAGAAAAATTGATAATAATAAAATTCATTTTACAAAATTTTTTTTTTTTTGCAACACATGCCTATAAAGTTTGTTTTTTTTTTTTTTCACTCTTGAGTCGCTACTGAGTGACCGATTTTTTTATCACTGACATTCCTGTCTAAAATGAGTCTTTTTTTCACTAGTGCGTAAAATTCTTCATTTTTCTTACTCATGCCAGCTGTTAATAGCGTGAAAAAAATCGAACATTATTGACATTTATTGGAAAAATATGGTGTGTGGCATGTGCACAATAGCGGCAATGTTGACAAGGATTCGTTTGATTGTGATACTCGTGTACAACTCTGAAACTCGTCCTGCAAATGTATTTTTGGCTCATGACAAACTTACAAGCTATTAAAAAAATTTCTGCCTTTGCGCACTTGCGTTACATAAAATACTATTTTATCAATAGAACAATGTGTAAAAAATCTAGTAGTCATAAAAAGTAAATAACAGTTTAAAATGTAATTTTTAAAAACGAAAAAACATATTTAACTGTTAAAAAGAATGTTTTTTTTTTGTAAAATTGATAAAAATCTACATCAAAATATAAAAATTTCTTAAAAATTCAAGAAAATTATGTGTTTCAACAAATATACACTCGACTGGAGATAAATTTTCTCAAGTGAAAATAGAAAAATAATATCCTGTACCAAACAAACGTGGAAAAGTACATATTTACTGTAGGTATAAAGGGTTTATGCACTGGAAAAGATGATTCGCCTGAACACTGGCGCTTTCAGCGTGAATTTTCGCCTGAAAACACAGGGACCACACTCGAATGGAAACAAAACACTTGCATGAAAGGTGTTGAGAAAAAAAAATAAAGCCGTCACGCGAAAAATCATGCTCTGCAGTGTGATGGCTAATATACACAAGCACACGGATCGATAGAGGTAAACCGATCAATCGTCTCAAGTGCACTATGTATGCGATCAAGAGTAGGCATTTCAAAGGGAGCCCTATGCTAATTAACCGCCGATGAGTAGCCAAGGCAAGATGACAGTGACACAGAGGGCCGCTAGACAACTCGCACACATGGCCAATGGGCTTGCAGTGACTGCTGACTGTTCTGTGTCTATGCCGTAGTCCTCGTCTCGCTCGTATTCGCGAACCTCCACGTCACATCGGAAGCAGACGCGCGTCGCCTTGGGGTGCGAGCTGTCGCGACGGAGGAAAAGCGCTGAGCCCTTTCTCTCCAGCTTCCAGCCTGGCTCCTGCAGCAGCATTCTTGTCATTTGCATTTTTCCCTCCTTCTTCTCCTCGTCTTTGCCAATCACCGATGGATTATCTGGAATATTCCGCCTCGTTCGGGCTCGCCAAGCCCTTTTACCCCTCGGCAGCTTGATTTTATTTGTTGCTCTTCAAATTCGTAAAGTTGAATCTGAAAATTAATCATTTTTTATTGTATTTTTATATTATTTTTTTATACTAGAGCTAAATTAAATAATTTTATTGTAAATTTCGCTTAAAAACAAAATTTTGTTTGTTAAGAATGAAAATTAATGAATTTTTAAAAATCAAAATATCGTTAAAAATACTGAATCTAACGATTTTTTTCTAGATATCTTTTTTGTAGAGAATTTTATTACCTACAAAAAAAGTCTTTTATAAAATTTATGTAAATCGTATATTTATCAAGATAATATCAAATATAATGTCGTATGTTCAAAAATAAATAAAGGCCGTACTTAAAAAATTATTTTGCGGTTTTCAATCTAAATATCTTTATAAGTATTAAAGATAGAAATTTTTTTTAAGAAACCTTTTTTGTAGAGAATTTTATTAGCTACAAAAAAGGTCTTTAACAAAATTTATGTAAATTGCATTTTTATCAAAGATATTAGCATGTAAAAAAGTTTTAATTTTTTAGCGATACACTTTTTTAGTTTTTGACACGAGATATACCGAAAAAATAGTTTATCAACAACTCTATTACCTATAAATCGCAGTTATAACGTACAAAGTATAATGTTTAAATTTTTACGTAAAAATAAGTTTTACAAGTGAAAAATTTTTGTTTTTTATTTAAATCTAGAGCTTTTTCTAGAAAAATTCTAGAAAATGAGATGTAAAATCGTACAAAAAAGGTAAAATTAGCTTGGATATATAAGGATGAAATAAAAAATAATGAGAATTGAATTATTCATGAAAAATTATCCAGGAATTATTTTTAAACTCTGAATTAATTATAATTAAAATATCCAACTAAATATTTTTATTAAAATCCCCAAAATTTTTAAATAAAAAACAACACTGATATATAACCTGATAAATTTTCAAATTTAAAAAACACAACTAAGACTGAAACTTTTTTTAAGGACAAAAAAAAATTTTATAGTGCAAAAAAAAAAAAACTTCGTAAAGATATATCTTTTAATGGTTAAAAATTTTACGGGTTAAATTTCACAAAGTGCAACAACTGCCTGGAGGTAAACATCAGTTACGACGCATATTACAGTTATACGACAAGATGAAGGAAAAAAAAAAAAATATATATAAGCTAGAGAGCAAAAACGAGGACGAGACAGTGACATTTCTCTCGAGGGGATGAGCGAAGGTACGTCGAGTTTTTCCACGATGCTATATAGCGTGTTGAAAATTCATATATCGAGAACGAGAAAGCGCCACAATATGTTGCATATCTGTGTGACGAAGAGAAGCTATGAAAAAAAAAAGTGAAATTTTGCGATAATAGGCGAACAAACAAGTGCTGCGAAAAAGACTTTGATAAAATACTATACACGCTAAGTAGAGAAACAAGTTGGAATGAAATTTCCGTACGTGCGTAGTCGTAGACGATGATAGTAATGTACGAGCGAGTTTGCGCCAAGAACGACTTGGTAAGATGTAACATTCGAGGGAGGCAATTCGATCCGATTGTTATCGGATAATAGAGCGAGCAAGTTTGTCGAATAGAACAGTCTTGTGGGTTATCGCGAAATACATTCGTGAATACCAAACTTTTCGTAAGAAATATATTTCCAAAGATTATGTTCAGTCTCAATTAAAGCAAATTCATTGTCACAAAAGCTTCCCAAGTGTTTAATTGTCTTTAAACTATTTTATTTTATTCATAATATTACGTTAGTAATATTAAAAATGCGTAAAATTAATATTTTTACGTGTTTCAAGTAGAATAACCTATCGTGGGTCAGCCAAAAAAAGTTATTTATTTTTTTTACGAAGGATATATGTTTCAATAATCCATTTTTGTGACATTGCATTGTAATTAAAAAGAAAAAAAAATGTTTCTGTGAAATTTTAAAAGTTGTAACTTTTGGGAATCTTGCGGTTTTTGTGATTTTTTTGGTTTTTTGACGATAACTTGATAATTAAGCAAGATAATCAAAAATGTTATAAGAGTTCAATGATTGAGGGTTTAATTTTCTATAAAAAATGTAAATGCAATTTTTTTGTATCACTATTAGTTTTTGGGGTATTTTGATTTTTTTGAAATTTTGATTTTTTTCAAAATATCTCAAAAATTAAGGAAAATATTGAGAAAATTTACTCTAAATTTTTTATAGGAAATTTAATTTTTAATAATTTAACTTCTATAAAATTTTTCGTTATCTTACTTAGTTATCGAGTTATCAGCAAAAACTCGACGTTATTATATAACTTCCATAGTAGCCATTAATAATTTTCAAAAATTCGTAAATGTTAAAAATATTCCTAAAAATTTATGTCAAAATTAAAAAATAAAATTTATATTTTTTACGAAATTAGCCCCATATCTCTAATAACAAATATTATAAAAAAAATAAAAAATAAAAAATTCAGTAGTACAAACGCTACGTGGTCAGACAAGATAAAATTTTTACATTTAAAAATTAAAAATAAAAAATTCAAATAAAACATAAATTAAAAAAATTTTTTTAATACATCTCTAAATTATTTATTAAATCAAAATTTCATGAATGGGTCGCAAATGGAGTTTTTTCTTCCCTGCTTGAAAATTAAAATGGTCAAAACTTGAAAGAAATTCATCAAAAGAATTCTCCCAGTTGTCGACACGATCAATACACCGTTGTTTCGACGACTCAAAAACAAAAAATAAACAAAAAAAGCACAGAAAAAACGACTCTACGAGTTTTATTAAAAAATTTATTTCCCTCCAATAAATATTAATTTTTTTAGAAGCTTCATCCAAGAAAAAAATGCACTCATCATAAATGCATGTAAATTTTTATAATACACTGCATAATGTCGAAGCTATTAAAAAAAATCCATAATAAAATGTGTAAAAAATGAAATAATTTCAATTGAAACTATAATAAATCAAAACAACAAATAAAAAATTCATGAATTCAACGTTGGTAAAGTCACGTTCTATAATCTGTGAAGAAGAAAACAACAAAGAAAAATATCCAAGTTGGATAAAAGATTAAGAATGATATACGGCATTTCATCATTAAATTACTCTTTCTCCAATAAATAATGAATGTCTTGCGCGAACTCTGGAGGAAAGTTTTTGCGACTAAAGCTGTAGTAGCTGATGGGATTCAAGAGAGTGCAGATAATGCGACTACGACAAAGTTTACAGCGCGGTTATAGCCGAAAAAGAATGGATGCCTGCCGTTAAGGAGTGCACAATACGGTCCTTGCACATAATCGCGAACAGCTTGGCGAGTAGTAGCGCTTCATCTGCTTTCTACGAGGGTGAACGTGCGGGGATAAAGTAGCGCAACTTTGCCCGTATCCACGGGCGCTTTCGTGGCTTCCGGTAATGTCAGTGGTTGCGCCGCGCCAGTAGAGGAAAGTTTATTTGCGATCGAGGCAATTGGGCGCACATGTTGCCTCTATACTCTGGTCAAAAGAGCGAAACTTCACCCAGGCAAAGGGCCCACCTGTCAAGACGAGTGAAGTCGACTGTGAAAAAACAAAGAATAATAAAAAGCAGAGGGTGTATGACAGAGGCTGAAACCTAAAATAGTCAGAAGAGGTGAATTTTTTATTAGAAATATTTCTTCCAGAAGATTTTTCCCTCTTCAAACCAATATATTCTGTCTACAGCTGTACTTCCTCTCGGGAAAACTACGATTTGTTTTCATTTATTCACGGAAAGGGATAGCAATTGTCGTTGCTTATGTACGAGGAATTTGTGTTGATGGTGATTGTGATAGATTTTACGTCTCGCTGAAGGACAAAAGCATGGTTTCCAAGGGCAAGAATACCTTGGAATACGAATGAATGCATATACATAAGTCGTGTGGATCTATAAAATTCGAAGCCCGATAAAAACTCTGGAAATTTATATTGTTCGAAAATACAGGATTGCTGTAAAAAAAAATAGACGCTGAGTTCATGCGGGGAATTTCACATATTTTTGTAAAAGTAAACAGAAAAAACAATCTCTGGATAGATTTAATATAGATAAAAAAATTAGTTGGATATACAAGCATTTTTAGAGGTTACTCACAAATTTTGAAATTTGCAAAAATAATCAAAATGTGACGGTAAAAAATTTTTTTTTCTTGTCTACGCTAATAGCAAATTTTTCTACATGTAATATAAATAAGTTTTAAAAAAGTTTCAGCTTAAAA
Organism: Macrocentrus cingulum; assembly: GCA_002156465.1. NCBI lineage: Eukaryota > Metazoa > Arthropoda > Insecta > Hymenoptera > Braconidae > Macrocentrus > Macrocentrus cingulum. The sequence goes on along the minus strand of MVJL01000571.1, from coordinate 99,927 downwards.
TATTAAAACTATCATTTTTTTCCAGTATCAAATCAATGTCCAATATATCGCTCAACGCCTTATAAACAAATTGGGACATCACCGGAGAAGGTTGAAAATTTTTTGAAAATATTATCAGCTCTATTGTCATAAAATTTTATCAAAGAAAATTGTTACAATTTATTTGAAGGATGTATTTGACAGCTGAAGAGGTGCCAGGTGGAAAAAAACTAAAATTTCTCGAATATATAAAAATTATAATAAATTTTTTGCTGTTGAAAAACTAACGAAAAGTCATGCTAATTGGTATGTAATTGTAAATTTAATTTTTACTTCAATCTAAACTTTGGAAAAATCAGATTTACGCCGAAATTTTCATTTATCTGGCCAAAAATCAAGACGAAAATATTAAATAATTGCAAATTTATATTGAAAGACGAATTTGTGATTTTTTAACATGAGTTTTATAGTACAATTGAAAAAAAAAATCCGAGAAAAAAATAGAGTAGGTTGAAAAAGTTTGGAATTTTCCGGCCGAAAGTTACAGTAACACTTGTAGCCTTGGGTATATTGTTGAAGCTTCTCGCTTGTTATTCCTCAAGTATATAGCATATCACCTGGAATTATTTGCAATGAAAAGTTTGCCGCATCGATGGGAGCAAATGCGCGATGCTCGAATAGTCATTCAAACTCTACTGGCTGAAGCGAAAGCGAGAGAGAAACGCCGAAAGTGTAGTCCTAGATTTTGATCGTTAGAGATGGCGCAAAAAGGAGTCGAGAGAGAAAACGAGAAAATCGATTCTTTGTAACAAAGTTAGTGCGCGCTATCGAGGGTTACTGCGCGCTCGTAAAGGCGAGGAGGAACGGTGACAGATTACGACAGACAAAAGGGATGAGAAAGAGAGAAAATGGTGGAACCGCTGGTTTAGTTAGATAGGAATTTATGAGCATCCCCAAGTGGAACTTGAACTCTTATCAAGAGATAAATTTTCCATAAAATTCAATATATATATACATTTCAAAATTTTTATTGAGGCCTTTAAAGTGCCTGCAGGCTTAATGATAAGAAACTATCGAAAATCATTCTGCATTCTTATTTTAAATCGAAATTTCATCTTTGAAAAAATATTCACACTATTTTCAGAATAAAAAGTTAAAGAGATTTTGCTAAAATGAGACAATTTTTTTTTTTTTTTTTGCAAATATATCTCGAAAACAACGAAATTTGGAAAATTTTCGTGTGAACAATTTTTATAGCCAAAAAAGTGCTCTACAGAAAAGTTGCCTAGTAAAAATATCATAAAACCGCTAGTTTTCAAGATATTTGCCGGCAAATATCAATTGTAAAATTCCAATACTCTAAATTTTGGATTAATCGATGTTTATTTATATTTAAGAAGGATTTATTAACTGTGAACATATCACTTATTTACGCGTGTAAACATCTCAGACGTTATACAAAACTTAATGTATAAAATGTATGGCTTGAATATTTATTTTTTCACCAACCCCCGTGGGAAGGAGGTCTTTTTTAAAATTATCTACAAACAATAATGGCCGCAAATCGACAAAAAAAATTCCAAAACCGAATACAATATAAAAATTTTTTTATTTAAATTGTTAGTTATAAAATTACTACTTTTTCAAAACGTTTTTAAACCTACTGCACCTTTTAGAATTGAAAGGATAGATAATTTTAAGAAAAAGAAAACCTCGATTCGTCTGCCTAGTTTGCGCGCAATTGTCATTTGTTTAAACTGTTAATATTAAAAATTAAATTTCTCCAATCCTAATTAACATTTTGAAACAAATAATACGTCAAAATGTTTCGAAAGACATCCCCTATAAATTTCCGACCATAATCACTACCCTAAAATAATTATTTACAGCTCTTTTAGTCTAAATGTTTGAATAAAAAATTTAAATATTAAAATCGGCAACTGTCTCTATTATAGAAATGATTAGCTGACCCTTTTACTCATACAGCAACAAACATCGATTAATTAGCAGTTAATAAATCAATCATAATTAAAAAATGCTTCTTAGTGTAAAACAATCAAATATTTCGTATACTACTATCGCAAGATTTATTGTTAATAAACCGATTCACCATAGTTTAACGATAACCGTATATGTCTTAATATATAAGAAATCAATTCGTCATCTACCGAATACATATCTATGCGTTAAATATAAATAAATTATTCTCTCAGTGTCCAACACATGAGCTTTTATTATAAATCTAATTTTTTTCTTTTTAATTAACATGAATTGATGACAGTGATGTAATAGCACATAAAATTTTAATCCAATGCAGCTTATATTATCACTCGATCAATGATAATCAACACTGATGATCCAATTAAACGCGAGCAAAGTCATGACACAATATTCATAGATCACGTGTGTGTGCGGCAATTGGAAATGTAGCATGGACATGTCAGGCAGTGAGTCGAAAGAAAAAAAAATAATAATCGACCCGAACGACCCGTTGAACAATGGCGCGAAGAGGAGAATACATAAAATCGAATGTGCGTCGCAATTACTCGCAGATATAGATGAGCAATAACTGCCTCTTTTTTCCCTCGCTATTTGTGCAGCTCTCTTGGCTCCCGCTATTTCACGACTTTACCTATATCCAACCAAACCTTCAGCTGCATTATATTGTCACGCAGACATGGCAAAAAAAAAAAATTCCCACGTGAGAATGACGTCAATGTAAAGATTTAAAATTTTTTTTCATCATACAATATTCCATAAAATCCAGAGACTCTTTTCAAAGTACAGCAGAGTGTATAGTTGTGATGCGACGCCAGGCAGTCCGTCGTCGTCAAATAAATATTCACGAGTCAAGCAACGTGTCTGGCGCTAGACCTTGTGGATAATTAATGCGCCGGGAGGAAAGTCTAAAAAATATTTTTTCCCAGGGAAAAAAAAATTACAACGGGAATAAACAGGCAAAATGCGCGGTCTTGTGTCGCGTTATGTGATTTTTTCAACGATGATTCACTAGGAAAAAAAATGTAATCAGTAAAAAAAATTTTTTTACATGTTTCCCCGGTGTGAAACAATGGAGGGTGAAAAAGCACGTTCTATAGAGCGCACAGCGGCGTACAGACCACACGCTTTTGTACATATACGTTGATCTGTTCTTTTTTAATTTTTTCTTTTTCTTCGCGCTTTTTTTTTTAATTCTTCTCCTTTCCTTTCATTTATTCTCACACAAAGCTTTTCCATTCAGCGACGATGTTTGACGTTGACTGGGCAAGCCCTCTCTCTGTTGGTTTAGTCGCGATTTCCCTTTGCGCTTCATTTTCCACTTGCCTGCACGGTTTTCTCGCGCGCATCATGCCGCCCCGTGAGTGTGCGGTAATACCTTGTATTATTTTACTCCCTTGTCCTTGATCGCTGGCCTACTTTCAAAATCGTTGACGTTGCTCAAGTTGAGTTGCCGCAATTTGTTAGCTCCTCGTTAGGTAGATGTAATACCTTTAGACTGATGCGGTGAGATGATGCAATTTGCTGAGCGATCAGCATCTCACTCCAATCCATTTCATTAAACTGACAGTTCGAGTAGAAAATTCTTTCATCTCACGTCAACTATCGCTGATTAAATAACTCAATGATTCAAATTTTGCAAATAGATTCTTTCTACTTTAATATATAGTTTTCAACATGTTCAAAATATATAAATCAAACTTTTCCTATCTCGTTGCTGCCTCTTAAAACTTTATGCATTAAAAGTATATTTTGATTTTTTTGATAATATTGACAGTGAATTGATTTGAAAACTTGCTCGAATGTTTACTGACAAAACATTTCAATGAAAACAATTTTATTTATTTTGTTTTTCAATTTAAAACATGAAGAAAAATTGTTTTATGGTTTAAATATAAATTAAAATAAATGTTAAATCGTTTTTTTTTTATTGGCACTAAGCGAGACTGTTTAAATTCTAGATTTTTGGCTTCTATTTATAGCATTTTTTTCAATTTTAGTCAAGAGAAATGGAATTTTTTTATGTCTCATTGTCTTTGTCTACTCTTTAATTACAAGAAAGAAGCATTTTAGATTTTTTTTGTTTCTAAAAAAAAATTCCTAAAGCTCAAAAGAAGCGACCCACTCACTTTTCTCAGTCCACACTTTTTTATTATTTGCAGTGCTGAGCCTTTGAACTGTATTGTAACTGTGCAACTTCTGTACTTGACAGTGCTGCAAAGTCTCTGACACCATGCGGGGTGAGTTAGTTACTTCAGGCTACTTCTACAATGTTATATCTCTCAGATTCTATTTATTTTATCACACTGATTCTATACTAGACAGTAAAAAAAAATTATCAACACACCTTTATTGACCGTTTTTTTTTGGAATTTCTCTGACTAGAGTCATGAATTGTCTCTTAGGGAATGTATCATTCGTGTGATGCGATATAATACACCAGGGAATAGTTGTTCAAAACTACCTATTACTGCAGGACGTGCGCAAAACTGTCGTTTTCCAGACAAAATTGAATAAAAAACATCAGATCATTTTATTCTATTTTTTTTCCAAGTTGTCACGTAAAAAAAAAAAACTGGCGAGTCACCGGACATATCTAGAATTTATCTTCAGTTCGAGTGATAACGGACGCAGCTGATCGGCAATTTTTGCTGAGTGCCGACGTGACTACGTTGATATACTATATGGCAAAAAAATTTTCAAAGATTTTTCTCGTACACTTCAATTTATATTTTAACCCTCTTATTAGCGATAAAAAAAAAAACTAAATATTTCAAAGTTAAAATTATCCATCTTGACAAAAAAAAAAAATTAATTGAAATAAAATTCCGATGTAAAATTTATAAGTAAAAAATTATATAATCTTTATCAATATAGTGAGAATATTGTAAAATTGTTGTGTAAATTTTCAAGCATCAAATATATACTTGGGTTGAAGTAAATAACACAAGAATTCCCTTGAAAAGTCTTGGCGATATGCCGGCGAAATAGTTACGCTGTCAAATAGTTATAATTAAAAAAGTACTGTTGTACAAATATATACAAGAAGTAAAGAGAGCCTCAGAGAAGAGTTGTGCAAACTTATCAAAAATTATACGAGAGAAAACTCGAAGAATTTTTTCCATCAAAAAAATTTTTATAATTATAGAAAATCTCATAAATAAAATATAGAGTAAATTTTCATTTGATTCGAATATAAAAATAAAATTTGATATAGTAATTTAAATAGGAAGATAAATAAAAAAAAATGTCAGAGAAGAAGTGTTCACTTATAGCACTACACAGCGTATTTTTATAATCCACGGATGACCATAGATTCTTCTGAGCCAGCCCTCAAGAGAGTCGTTTCATGCAGCTAAAAAACCCAGAGCTCTTTGCTTCTCTTCTTGTTCGGATTGGAAGAACGCTTTCGCGTAATGACTTGGAGCTCTCTTTTGCTCCTGTTCCCGGCGCATATAATCGTTGGCTTTTATGTAGCGGAATACCATAGCATCGACTGCACCCATCAGAGACCAGACAAAGACTGAGCGGCAAAAACGACGGGGAGAAAAATAAAATACTACACATGATGAAATGGATCGTGTGCGAGGGTATATGGATCGAAGTGCCTTGGGCTTGCGAAAGGTGAGGAGACTCTTTCCTGGCACCAGACGTGTGCTTTCCGGGCTTTAATCCCGTCCCAGTTTCCCCCGTTGAAGGCCATTAGAGCCGAAGACTTAGACGCTCGGCAGTGCGGCAAGTGCAAGAGTGGAAGAAGCAGTTGGGAGAGAGAAAACGCCATTGACACGAGCATATATATATATCGCAAGCTGTCCTATCACTCGCCTGCACGCCCGTTCGTCCCTCTAAGCCTCCCCGTCAACGACATCTCTAACTTACCGGTCGAGTTAGAGCCGATTTTACCACGGGTCTACGCTTCCTACCAACTTTTACAATTCCCTCGCATCGAAAGGGCGGCACGAGTCTACCTCCCACAACTTGTATTACCTCTCTTTTTGCCCGTGCGCTTGCAAGTTCATTCGGATTTTGTGACGCTAAATTAGTTCATTCGGAATATTATTTGCCGTGTGCTACTCCAACCGACTTTGCCCACTCTCTGCTGACTCTTGCTCTTTCCAATGCCCCGCACATAGCGAGTGTAAAAGAGGAGACTCTATGGAACTATTTGACGATCTATCATGACTATCAAACTTTCCACATCCACTTCTCTATATTAACTTATTCTCAAGCAGAAATTTTTTTTTCTATGACATTAATTCGTTTTTTCTTTTTTAGTCAAGTATATACCGTGCTTCGCAGAATTTGAAAAAAAAAAGAATTCTAATTTGGACAATGGTTTATTGTCTGGCAATTGTGTAAACGCAGTAATTTAAAATAAAATATCTTTAAAACTATTAAAGATAAACATTTTTCATAAGAAACGTTTTTTATAGGGAATTTTATTAGCTACAAAAAAGATTTTCAAGAAAATTCATCAAACTAGCATCCTTATCGAGATATCAGCAAGTAAAATGTTTTCAACTTTTCATCGACACGCTTTTTATGTAAAAAAATTCATCAAAAAATAACTGACTTTATTTTTATGGCAGTGGATTTTTATAAAATATTTTTTATCATGTTTTTTTTTACTGTATAGACTGAAAAATATATCAAATGTTAATGTTAGTAAGTTTTTCATTAGAATAAAAGTTTTTTTCAAGCTTAAAAAGTTTAATAAAAAATGTTATGCTGACTTTATGATAGATAATGGCAATTTTTTATTATGAGATCGTATTTTAGAGATGAATTTTTTTGTTTTTTAATTTTTTGTATGGTGTATAAATTGCCATGAAGACCTTTGACGTCTCGATGAACATGAAAGTCAAAAAATCCACTTGAATAGGTTGATATTACCTCATTTTACGCTACTCCTAAGCGAATGAAATTACAGATTGAGAGTCTTGAAAGCACAGAAAATAACGTTAAGAGATAGTATAGGTAAAAGAAATAGTATTTTCACAACTTCCAATCTCAATTTCCAATTATATGTCAAGTACTCTCTATAGCGAAGAACTCTCTACCCCAGTAGTGGATAATAAATCTCATCTAATAGGACATTTTATCCAATTCTTGCCCTCTCGAATTCACCTCGTTGAGTTTTCATGCTTGTCTGACATGCACATCAAACGATACTGTACCACGACATTTGCTTAGAGATCTCTAATTCAACACGAAGCATTTTTTCACCCCCAAAAATATATTTAATATACCAAAAACAATTCTCGCGGAGTAGTTTATTATTAAATGCTCTCAATCAAGTCGTCAATTATATTTTCAACTAAATTTAGATAGTCGCTAGATAATTGAAAATTAAATTATTCGATTCGATCGAATTCGCTCTATATAAATATTTTAAAATTCAAGTAATCTCAATAAATCATTTATTAGAATATGTAACTATTATTACTCTGCTAAGCAATTAATTAATGAAATTTTCCGATAAAAATGTATTCACCGGCAAAAAAAAAATCCGAATGTAAAAAAAAATTTTTTTACCAAAAAAAACTGAAGGCAAAACAAGAGATTGTCTGTTACATTCTGACTGAGTGACTAAAAATTAATAATAATTTATTTTCTCGATTTTTAGGGGTGTCTAAAGACCGCCGGGATATCGAGCTATTGTGATTTGGTCAGAGTGATTTTTAAATAATAATAATTTTGATTTATAAAAAAAAAATATAAAAACTTGATGTTTAATTTAACAATTATCGAACGATTTATAATAAAAATACAAAGGAATATATTAAAATAATGACAGGACTGAAATAACAATTGAATGATTTAGAAAAATAATTTAGAATTGAATAAATGAACTATTTAAATTTTTAAAAAATCGATAAATTGCTTGAGAAATGCTTGATCCTAGCTGAAATAATCCTTTAGATAAACTAATAAGGATTATTTCAGGGATCTCTTCAGGACTATATTATTTACTTGAAAACCGAGTGGATAAACCGGTCCAAGGCTTCAAATTTAATAAAACAATCTCTAGAACCTTACTCAAAGGATTGAATCGTGTGAATGGCTGCCGAAAACGTGAAAACTCGGCTATTTATTAACTATTGCATCAACAATTTTTATGCAGAAAGAGGTGAAATTCCCCCCACGTCAAAGGCCACGTGTTTGCTGTGTGGTAAATTTTTGAAAACTAAGGCTTTTGTCCTTGGAGACATTCGGAGTTTATCGTCAGCTGTATTTCTGCATTCGGATGCCTTTATAAAAATAATTTACAAATAATTTTTAAAAATTTATAAAAACGTCAAATCATCGATACATAATATGTCAAAAAAACATTTTTCGCATTGAGATTGGAATAAAATTATAGCTATTTATTTTGAGAAAAATTTTTTTTCTTCTGCGTCTGACTAAACAGAGTGCTACTTCACTGAGAAACGCGAAATTTCAGAGATTTTGTGAACAAAATAAAAAAAAAAAAAAACATTTAAACGTTCGTGTTTGAACACACTGGGTGCATTTTTCGAGCGGGTAGTTCATGGCCACCGCTCTTGTAATCGTTTGGAGGGTAATGGTCCTCATGGGAGCCGAGAAAAGCCTGTGCGAGCGCCATTTCCCCGTTCCAAACTGGACAAAATACGTTGCGGTACGTTTTATGGGAGCAGTCGAAGAGTCTTAAATCTAATATAACGATACAACGACTCTGTACGATGTTCAGGAAATCAAAAACTTTTTTATTGGATACACGCGATAGTAATAATACATCTCTGCAATAACGAGAATCCAGCTAGAAACTAGCGCGTGTTAATATTTCAACAGTGTCATGAAGAAAAAGTGAAAAATTTTTTTTTTCTCTTATTCATTTTTTTTTATTTTTTTCTCTACTCTCCTCACACCTTCGCTCCTTTCCCCTCTGTCTAGTTTACGAGTCTGCGGTGGGGTCGTAAAATCTTTACGTCCCACCTCAACGGCGAGATCTTATACAATTACACGAGAAAGGATATCCCGAGAACACACCAGATGGCTCCGCCGCAATGAACGACTTTATATAGCAAGCGGACAACGAATTCTCACGCAGAGCGCCGCAGAGAAAATGAGAAGAAAATGGGGATAAGGTCAACTTTCGAAGAAAACTCGCGCGCCAACTGATGACGGACCCCTGACGCCTGGAAAAATTTATACGAGTTTCATCAGAGAGACGCACGCGCGCGTTTCTTTCTCTATGGACTCTAGCACACTATTCCATTCTCGTCATTTGACCTCTATTCTCCCCACTTTTTGCCTCTGGCACACGCCTGGCACTCTCACCTCTCACTCCCGCATGTGCGCGACTTATATAGATTCTCGAGTTCCATGGTAGAAAACGCGTGGGAAAAATATTGTACGAGATATAACGCTCTGAAAGAATGCAAATTATTTTTTAATTCAATATTGAAATACCTGCAACACCCCACAATGCACACGTGATATCGAAAACTTGTTCTATTATTTATTAAGTCGCGATATAAATTTTAATTAAATGGATTTTATGGGATACAAATAAAAATATCGATTTTTATAACAGAAAAAAATCTCTCAATTGAAATATTAAGTTTTTAGGTGTAAAAAAAAATGTATTTAAAAACTAAATGAATTAGATTTTTGTATTTCTCTCTAATATTTGATGATTAATAAATAAATTTTTATGTTTGAAAATTTTTATTTTAGAAAAATTGTTGAATTTTTTTTTAAGAGTAAGAATAAAATCTCATGTATTTTCAGGGTATACCTACACGTAAAGACCCTCGACTTTTCATCCTCGCAACATCCCCTATATTGTATTTTCTTTATCAATTTTTTATCTGGTCGCTCTTGTCAAGTGGTAATAGCCATTTACCCATCCCTTATATAAAACAATGCAAGCCTCAGCTTGAAATTCAATTCTCTCACGAAAACCCGAAATTTTTTTTCTCCCAGCTTTATTTATCTCTTTTAACCGATCGTCAAATGTTTACCACCATTCGACTATATACTATATTTTTTTTAAATAAGAAAAAAAAAATTATTAAAAATATTGGGATGATTTAAAGGGGGTATAACTGAGCTATGAAAAGTGCTGGGCAGAAAAATTGGAAATTTCTTAAATTAAAAATTGTTTTGTTGTTTAAAATTGACAAAAGATTATATGCTGCTGTTATTTGAGTAGAAAAATTTATAAATTACGATATTTATTTACGAATAGAATTGTGATTTCTCTCGCTGCTTCTGTCATTTAAGTTTTTACTAATTTTTAGCTAATTAAAATTTTTAATGGCTCATTTTAATTAGCATGAAATTCTGTACAATTTCTTTTCAAAAAAAAAAAAAAAAAACAGAAAGTCATCTATTAAAATAATGAAAATTTTATTTTTTGCATGACGTCATAGACATGTGATTTTTAAAAAAAAATTCTTTTTTTGAGTAAAACAAACAATTGCAAAAAAATTACTTTTCAGTGGATCTACGGAAAATTTTATAACAATTAAAATACACCATGTAAATTTTCAATTAAACGAAAATTAGAAAAAATTCGATAGCAAAAGCAGTGACAAATCAAAGTCCAATTTTTTTTTTTTTGAAAATGAGATCAGACATTATTTCCAATAAAAAAACAATTTTCAATTATTAATTTTTTTATTTTTAATCTATTTGAGTATTTGAAATATATTTAAAAAATTAAAAATATCCAAACCTTAATTTGACATTTATTTAAAAAATTTTTGATTAATTGCGTCTCTTTAGTTTTTCAATAAAAAAATTTTTTATAATTCTTAAATATTGAAAAAATTTTCAATATTTTTGCCTAGTGTTTTTTACAACTGTGTAAATATATTTATAAGAATAATTTCGAATTTTTTCCAAGTTAATCATTGAGATAAATGATTTATTGATATAATCAGATGTAATCTTATTGATGATACGTCGAAGAAAGTTCTTAGCTAATCTCGAAAGTCTCACCCACACGTGAATCTTCCGTGTCTGATAAACTGACGACTCTCACCAAACTTGTTTTTCTGGTAATTTTTTTTTTTTTTTCAAGAATTATCTGCCTCTTTTTCCACAAGTCAACAGAGGATTACGATCATCACGTTCCCGATCGCCGGCTTCGGCAAAGTCGTTTCATTAGTCGCGATGAAGGAGAGAGAGCGAGTAGAGCTAAGTGGATAACTGAGTGAGTAGAAAAAGGGGAGATAGCTTTAGTGATGAGGTCTGGAACTCGTCGGATTTCGAGTTTGAATTTTCCTCTGGCCATTATCTAACTCTTATATTTCCCCAGTCCCTCTCTTTCACTTTCTACTCCTCGAATTAATAACTTCCGGCCTCCAGGGGTGACCAGTTCAAAACTACTTCCCCACTCCACAGTCTCTCGGTCGGATTTACCAGCGGACCGACATGAAACTCGCATTACAGCCAGTCTGGGAATTATGACTAGAGCATCACGAGAAAATGGTCAGCCGCAACTGATAAAAATGTGTCGACTGGTTCTACGATAATGATGGCACAGTCTGTGCTTTTCTATATGCGGCAAATGAAACTGGAATTTTCCCTTAATTCTACAGAAGCACTTGATAAATTAAACTTAAAACGAGATTTTAAAAAATGTTCCTGACCCTAAAATTGTCTCATTCCAACAATATTATTAAAAACGATAAAATTCAATATTTATTAATATCAACGATAAAAAAGTTGAATTAATCAAATTTTTCTGAGTAATTATCGGTTTTAAGGTAAATATTACACGATCATACTGTATAAAATAGTAAATTCAATTAAAAACATCATTACATAGCTCTCATTAATTCTCGAATGATCGATACTAAATTAAATTGACGAGATTACGATTATTAATGTAATTTATTTCGGTGGCAGGGTTGGAAATTGGAATTCTATATAGAGATATCGACAGTACGTTACATGAGTCTTTGCCAATTGAATTTCAATTCTCAAATCATCAAATACACAATAGAACTCGAGCCCTACAGTCGAAACATAGATTTGTGTATTCATTCGCCCATTCACGTCATTCCAAATAGGAAACCTAGAGGCAGATCAAATAATGCTCGAAAACCCCCCATGCGTGTGCATTGAACTCGGCTTGAGATAGATGCACAACACCCATCGCTGCAATTCTGATGTATCATATCATCGGGTCTATTATGTAATAATCTATTGAAGCACAAACAACTCAATGTATAGCTTGCATATACACGCTGTGGAATTTATTCCAGCAAGTATGATTGGGTCTTTTATTCAGTGGTTATCACATTTCTACTGCCATAAAATACCCGTCACTATTATAATGCCTCTTCATCATACTGTACACCCTCAACATTTGTGCAATTGCAACGATAAATGCTTGATATAGATGAAAGGCACACACACACACACTGTGCCTTTGTGTGTGTCAACGCTGAATGACATAAATAAATCAGACCAAGTAAATAATTTTTTAGCGACACAGTTTTTTAAATTCATGCATGCTTGCACGGATTTTAGGCAGATAAATTCAACAGTTTTTTTTTTTTAATTCACTGTTATTTACAAATATTTCATGTTCACTCTTTCGCTCGCAGCTAAATGAAAATTTAATTTGAATTTATGAAAAATAAAAATTTCATTTGGGAATTGTTTATTTTCAAAACGATTGAAATAATTATAACAAGTATATTTTTAAACGTTTAATTGTGAAAAAAAAACGTTTTTTTTTTTTTTTGAAAATTGCAAAGGGATATACTTATTTTTTTTAGTTTTTTTTTTTTTTTAACGATAATACGGTAACTAAGCAAGATAATGAAAAATATTACTCAACTAAAATAATTTGCAATTAAATTTTCTAAAAAAAATGTTTTATAAAATTTTTTTAAATATCTCACGATTTTTAAGAAATTTTCAATTTTTAAAAATTCTTATTTTTCAAAATATCTCGAAAATAAAGCAAAATTTGAAAAAATTTTATTCTACATTTTTTATAGAAAATTACATTTCTAATTATTTAACTAGAATAAAATTTTTCGTTATCTTGCTTGATAACCAAGATATAACAAAAAAATCAAAAAACTGTAAAATTTTCAAAAGTATTTTTTTTTTTTTCTCAAAAATGAAAAAAAAAATTTTTTTCCTCTATTAAACATTACAAAACTCTTTGTTAAAATTGTTTCAACTCGAAAAATATAAAATACCCCAATTTGGCTGACGTAACATGGGTTATTCTACTTGAAATGTATCAAATGATTAGAAAAAAGCCTTTTGAAGATATAAAAAATCAAATATACGAGTAAATAATAATATTATAACAGAGTGAACATAACTAGGGAGTATATTTAGGATCATTAATCGCATCATTATAATTCTATCAAATTGCTGAGCCATAGCGATGCGCAGTAATGCAGGCGTCTCTCCGGGGAATTGAGTACCAAGTCCGGCGGACATATCAGATAAGACAGATAGGCATATCTATATATATTTGATACCCATCGAATATGGCAGTGCAATGTCCTCGCTGATAATGCGTACATGCATTTGCTTGATATGATGGATAAATAAATATGATTAATATAACTTTGCTAACAATGTCTAACAAGTTAAATTTATGAAAGCAATTAGAGAGATTAATTCTGCACAGTAGGTGCGTATGAAACCATGTAAATTATGCAATTCGTACTGCACATTGTTGCAATTAATTCTTTGATGTATGAGCTGTTAAAAATGACCGTTAATCCAAGCCACATGGATGCACAATGCATCACATGCCACTGGGATTAACAATTTCATTGTAAAATATAATTACAATCACATTTCTAAAGCATTTGCCTAATGATTATTTAGATTCACATCAAGAGCGAGAGAAATTTCTCATTTTTATCGTTAAATCTTATTTTTAACACACTCATATACGCATATATCGATTGCAATGTAAATCTCAATTACTTGATGCGCGCGGTTTCAAAATGGATTGCTCCAGCATTGTCAATCCGGTTGGATATCGAAAGCAATATGGAAAAGAGAAATATAGAATTCAATTTCAATAAAAAAATATTTTTAGATATATACCGCGTGTCTAATGCCAAAATGGGGTATTGAAAAAAAATCTAGTGTTTTTTAAATTATAATATCTTTGAAATTACTAAAGATAAAAATTTTTTTCAGGAGACCTTTTTTGTAGAGAATTTTATTATCTACAAAAAAGGTTTTTAACAATTTTCATCTAACTCGCATCTTTATTAAGATATCAGCAAATAAAATGCTCTCAAATTTCTTTAACCAAAAAGATGTATATGAAAAACTTGCTGTTTAACATTGAGATATCTTTGGAATTACTAAAGATAAAAATTTTTTTCAAAAGACCTTTTTTATAGAGAATTTTATTAGCTTTAAAAAAGGTTCTTAGCAAAATTTGTCTAACTCGTATCCTTATAAAGATATTATTAAATTAAATATCCTCAAGTTTTTAAATTTTTGATGTGTCGAAACTATTAGACTTTTTTGTTTTTACACGCGATAAACATAAGATAAAAAATAATTGCGAGTCCAATTTGTAATTTTTTTTTTTTCAAGTTACAACGACGCTATACCTTGAAATAAGTATAATAGTTTTACGATGTTATATAAAATAGAAACAAGTTTTTCCCGGACTTGGAAAAAAGTTTTAAAGAGGGAGGAAAAAAAAAAATATAATCATAGGGAAACTAAGTTTAACAGTGGGATTGATGTAATTATAAATAAAAAATACCACTCGACGCGAAGAAAAACAATAGTATAATTGGATGATTTTACTCGTCTTGCGATTTTTTTTTCTATCCTTTTATATCATCGAGCAGCAGACTGAAAAAAAAAAAAAAATAAAAAAAAATATATAATATTCTTCAAGAGTATAATTTACCGAGTGAAATTCTCGTTATTGCCATTCTTTGTAATTTTCATTTTTTTCCCCTCAACTCTCTCTCTCTCTCTCCGGCTGGAGATGAAAAACGACCTTGGGAAATCTTGAGGGCTAAGATTTATAATAATTGGCGCCAAAGGTCGTTACAATAAGCTGGTGGTGGGCGTCGGTGACCTGTCACGGCATTACTTTTCTCTCTGCCGAGTCCTTCATTTTCATTATTCAACTGTGGGGTAGAAAAAAAAAAGAAACATCACTTCCATTGGCGCGGCCAAGCTCCCAGAAAGTAATGAGAACAAGACGGAACTCTGGACGAAAAAGCTGCACACAATAAGTCACAGCACACTCTCGAGATAAAAATCTCACACACAAGTTTTCTACGAATTGTGCAAACGTATATATAACGGCGAAACAAAAAAAAAAAATATTTTCAACCTAAGACTCTTTGTCCCATCTGACTATGACTGTTTCTCATTAATTCCAAGAGTATAATAACGAAACAAAAACACAGTAGACTATTCTTTATCAATTGGTGACGCAACGCGTCATTCTTATAATTATGTGTGATGAAAACAATCGAAAAAAAAAATTTTCCACACTAAAAAATTAAAAAATTCAAAACAGTTTAAATCGAATTTTTTTATAATAATTAATTGATTTACAAAAAGGTAAAATCACCAAAAGCAAAAAATTTTCTACCGATTAAAAATTAATTTTTCAACATGAAAATGAAGAAAAAAATTTTTGAACCAAACTGTTCTGTAAATTAGTAATTTTCTCATTTTTTCTAGTGATGCGGGGCATATATAGTATACTAAAAAATACAAGTCATTAGTCTAATCACCCGGCGAAAACAGCGATACAGTAAAATACGAGTATTACTCTGATAACAAAGTCTAATGACATTGAAACTTGCAAAGTTATTCGAGCATTTCAATGATATAATGCAGAATATTCATTGATAAGTTAACAGGAGTGAAAGCATGGTGATTTGAAAGCTCAGCTGGAATTGCAGTAAGCCGAACATTGTGTACTAGTCGGGAAAAGCCTAAAACCATCGATATCGCGCTCTGACTGTACACGCGCGGTTGTCGTGCTTGTATATTCTACTTTATACCCAGCTCAGCGGGGTCTAAAACCCCGCAAGAGGGCTATCGATGAAATTCGCGCGGGAACGTGCACAAATTCGGAACTACTGATTTAGAGATAGGAAAGCCTCTCTCGTTCCCGAGTGGCCAGCACACCAACGCCATTGAGGTTGAATAATAATTCCAGCGGTCGCACAATACTATAAACCCATTGCTGCCCATACCGAATCACCCTTTATCACAAATTCCCAACAAAAAAAAACACTTTTTAATGAATAAAGTTCAAGTGGCACACTTTGACTTAAATTGTGAATAAAAGTTTTAACGCTTAGCCAGAAGAGTGAAAATTTTTCTGTCATCTCTCTGCTCGTCAGATTCTCAGCATGAATCTCGCAGGGGAATTATAATGAAAAAAATTTCAAGATAATACTATATACGCTCAGCGGATAAATCTAGCGTCAAATTAAAAAATACCTCTCTTTTTAACACGTTGAAAAATATTTTCCAAAAAAAAGCGCAGATATACGATGGGAAAAAAAAATGTTTTTATTACTGCACCAGCTTATGCATGCACCGTGGGCACACGTATATATTTTTCAGGATGCAGATTGCAGGAAGCGCACTCCGACAGGCCTTTGCATCGTGTAGCATTGAAACGAGTCTCACTCTCGGCCCTTTGATAAAGAGACTAACACACACTCGACGACCACCATCATCTAGCACACCATGTATTATACGAACAAAATCCCTGTATATAATATTGCTTTAGAGTTGTGTGTGGGTGATATCAGTGCCGGCGTGTGCAGTGTAGGTATATATATTTCCATGCGACGCCTATAGGAATATTTCCCGTCGACGTCGTTATTATTCAAAACCTGGGTCGAAGAGCCCCTTTGGAACTGCTACTTTTCACGGAAAATAGAGGAGGTGCAAATAGGAAGAATGAGTGAAATTATTCCTTGGTGGCGAATTTATTCTCTGCTACCCCTCCCCATTATCATTATGATTATTCACTGGTATCATTTCTCACGGTAAAAGTTACTCAGTCTCAACGTATAATACACCCTGGGTGTATATATAAGTTAATTCATAAAGACCCGTTAGTGTAGTTTAATCTTTCTATCGCGTATTATTAAAACATTTTTTTTTTTCATTTTCTGCCAATATGACGTTTAAAAAAATGTGTATTTATTTGAAATAAAATCAACAGTAGCCGTGAAAATGTCAGAATTAAAAGAGAAAATATTGATATAAAATTTTATTTACAATTTTTTTTTTCTTGAATTCTAGAAAGATTAATTTGCAAAAAAAAATTTAATCATCTAAATTATTCAAGTTAATTGAAAGGGTGAATTCTGCTATAAAATATAGACGGAATTTTTTTTTTTCAACTGAAAAAATATAAAAAAAAAAATAAAATAGTACTACGTATTATATATATTTATTTTTTCCGTGGTATAACCGAATAAAAAAAATTAAATACATAATTGATTTGTGTTGAGTAATAAAATTATTCATAGTAAACAAAAATAAACATTTGATAAATTTTTAAAAGTCGAATATTTATCGAAAATAAATTTTTAAAGAATTTCTACGGAATGCTGAATTTTTTATGTATTTTAAGGACATTTTTATTATGAACTATACCGCTGAGTCAAATGAGTATTAACATTTTATAAATTTTTTTCACGACTTGAAGATTTTTTTTACTATCTCAATAATGTTACAATTATTTATAATTTTTTTCCCCCAAAATATGGAGGAATAATCAGTTGAATAAAAAAAAATGCAGTAAGTCACTCGTATGAAGTTTTTTTTTAAATAAATTCCTACTGTATGTTTTTGATTGATCAATCAACAATTTAGTTTTTTTTTTTACTCTAAGAATTTGTCTTTTACGATAGAAAAATAGAATTCTCTGTTTATTAAAATTTAATAAGAAAAATACTTCAGGCTACATAGGTGTGTAATAAAAAACAGACCCACGTCTAATATAACTCTTAAAAACTCTCCTTCAATTACCACCAGATGTTCTCTAATCTAACCCTTCACACACACACACACACAGCTACTCTAATTAAATTAAACTCTCGTCAACTATTACTTCCATTTCGAAACTTTTGATGTTGTAGAATTATAACGATCTGTTTTACGTCACTGCAAACGAGTCTTACAAAGATCTTTCATTTAAAAAAAATGAAAACACACCTAAATAAGAAATTTTTTAATGAACCACTCATGTAAATATATTAAAATTAAAAACGGTAAAAACTAAATAGATAAAAAAAACACATTTCATTGCTTTAACGCATATATCTACCGGAAAAAAAATTTTAGAGCCTTTTTCATTCATCACTGTTTATCACACACATAATATTACGAAATAACAAAAAAAAATTTTGTCATGTTTTGGAGTCAACTAAAAAAGTCTCTGTCGAGATGTTAATTGAAAATTCATTGCAGAGTATAAAAATGGACATGAGTGAATAAAAACATAATGAAAAAAAAACCTACTCAACAATATGGAGGATTTATACAGTAAAAATAATACAGTCCAGTAAAAAAAAATCGGAAAAGTCGAGAGCAACATTACCTGAGACCTGTGCCACGTGGCTGAACGATCCACATATGTCAGTGAGCGCGTGAGATCATGAAAAGCCAGCACGCGCAAAGTTATCACGATAAAAAAATATTTCCAATGGTTTAGATATTTTTTTCCATGAGGTCACGCCGAAATAGTGTACACTGGTGACAATTTGCAAGCGAGATATAACACGGTAAGCACGCGAGTGGACTGTCGCGAGTACTGAACGAGCATGTTCGCGAAGGACAAGGCGACGTGTCGAGTCGCCCCTCTCCCTTGAAATTCCGTTCGCGCTCGCGCGCCTGCCTCCAATCGAGCTGCGTGGCTTGCAGCAGCGCGTCACGCTTGGAATTCAATAGTCTGATGACGATCGAGAGTCGGTGGCAATGTGACGATCACTTATTCACAGCAGCCGAGGTATTTGCGCTATCTGCACACCTTGAATCGCTTAAAAACTCGATTTTTTCACGGTCCAAAGAGAGATAATTAGAAAGTACAATTTTATTATACACACTTTTGTACGCGATCACAGTATTTTTCTAAATTTTGAATTTTATCTCGTGACTGAGTCTTTATGACATGTGCACGCGCGCGCACTCGCGATGCTTTTATGATGCAATGAAAAATTTTTATAGCCCGTCAACGAATTCTATAATAAAAGTATTAAAGTACTTTAGAGTGGCGATTTTATCGTTAGCAGAGTGACGCATACATCATTTATATATTGAAGTTGAGAATTTCCTTTGATCTATTAAGAAGATCCCGTTGTATGCATAATCACATTCTATCTGGATATTGAAGAAACTTGAGCACATGTAAACATCTAAAACATCGGATACTTTGTGATGAGTTTTAGCTAAGAAAATATAAAAAAAAATGATAAGCACTATAAACACAAAGTTTTTTTACTTAATTTTTTTTTTTTTTTGTTGCCAGAGGATTATAAAATTTTTATGCACCGCCGCAGCATTTGTCTGTGCGCATATTAAAAAGATTTTATTTAATTTCACTCACGGAAAAAAAAATGTAGGAAGAATTGCTACATTGTATAGTAGTAACAGCTATATAACATAGAAGTGAATCAGTATTAGAATAGTTTTCCGCGCTATACGAAATAGGAGTTAACCCTATTGAACATAGGTCCCAGATCTATGTAGAATGGGTATCTGGCCAATGCTCTAAAAAGCAAGCGCCACTATGGTTCTGTCCCCCATGCGCATAGATGTCGCATCTATACAGAATAGGTCGGACAACTATGTACATAGGAGCCAGACCCATGCAGCATAGAAATCCGTCCTATATGTTATTGGGATGGTTTCCATTTTTGTATAGATTTGGTACTAATCGAAAATTGCAACGACTCCTATATGGCATATGAATCACCCCAATTTACTAAAAATTTGTCATAAATTTTAAGATTCCTATGTTACATAGGAATCTCTCCTATATTTTTTTTTCCGTGCTCTTTTTTTTAACTAACATAACGCTACTCACCCGCTTCGTCGAGCGTTATAATTGTTATTTTTTGGTTGTTTCACATTTTTAATTTGGACACTCAGTTTGGATGGATATAAATTTATTTTTTCTTTAATATTTATTATTCTTTGCATTTAAAAGTGTACGGCCATTTTGCTCCACATCCCTTATTAAAAAGTATTTTTTGTTATACCCGATTAAATGATTAATGAATCATGAGTTAATTTCTAAAACTTCGATTATCGATAAAAGTTGGAATTTTTAACATTATTTTATCCTATATAAATAAATTATACAAGCATCGAGTTTTCAGAGAGGAATATACAGTTGATAAATTCAACAGCGCGTTAAACGTCAAAAGAAGCACATAGTTTGATAAAAAAAAAAAAAAAACCGGAGCCGTCATATATTCATTGTTACATGAAACAAGAGCGTTATTGTATTTCAAATAAACTTCATCGATACGAGAGCATGAACAAATCATATTTGCGCCACACGGGGAAACGTGATTATTCTTGCAGCAACAATCGCGACGGAGGGGGGAGTAAAAAAATGAGAAATAATCGGGATTGGCCGACAGATTTGCGATGGGAATATATGTGGAGATTTTCACCCATAGTCCTATAGGAAATCGAATGGACACTGTAAAAAATTTATAGTTCATTCGAAACAGCTGGCGTAACGCCAATGGCTCAACCGGACTTTTCGAGAAACGATCTCACATATACACATCGGAAAAACCGATGGATTCTCGTGTAGAATGCGGCAACTCAACGAGAACGCCAGCCAACCAAGGGGCTTTTGTACCCAGAACGAGCCTCCTGTCGTCCACTAGAATCTCGGCAATTGGTCGTCATGCTTCTCGACGTCATTTCTGTTCAAGGATGCTCCAGAATGGATGAAAACATTTCATATATATGTATTTAAGCTGGCTTTTATTATTGTCTTGACTGATTTCCGCGAGAAACCAATGTTTTCTTCTCCTAAACAATAATAATTCAATATTCTAGATATGGAGCTGTTGATGAAATTGCTTAAAAGATGATTTTTTGGGGTAATAATAGTAAGTATTTAAATTTATAAAAAATAATCTCAAGTTTTATTTAATATTTTTAACATGGGAAATAAAGCGATTGTAATAAAAATGAAGAAAAATAATAATACAAACCGAAATATAATTATAAAATTGATAAAATAATTTAGAACCCTACTCGAACGAATGAATCATAAGAAATGGCTGCCGGAAATGCGAAAACCCAGCTATTTTGGATGTCTTTAAAAATTGAATCTCTACAATTGAATATTTCCGATAAAACGCATTTAAAAAATTTCTATATGAAAATCTTTGAATTTTATGTATATATTGGATATTCAACTATGTAAATTTTATTCTACGACATTGTTACAGTTAGTAGAATGTTGAAAATGTGGACGTCGTAAACGAGGATTCTCAATAATAGCCCTGGAAAGTTTTGGATTCCAGAAATAACTGAATTGCCGGCTTTTGCAATGTAGCATACCTGGACAGTATCTATTTTGACCGAAAAATTTTTAACTTTACCGATAAGCCATCGTATATAAGGGTCATAGAAAAACTTGAAACTTTCGATACATATATATATATAGCTCTTATATAAAATATAGCTGTTGAAATTTTAGAGCAGTACAGAAGTATAAGTTTTGTGAAATTTGTAGTGATTATAAATTTGTACTTTAATGTATTAACAATGAACTATGAAGTTTATTAAAATTAGGGTAAATGTAAATGATGCGAGACAAGATTGAATTTTCATGAAGAGAAGAAATGATGTACCTACGTATATACATGTATCTAAGGTTCATTTATTCTTCGACGTTTGCACCGACCCAAGGGTGTCATAATGCGGAAAAGTTTCACAATATCGTTGGTATATTTGGAACGAGTGACGACGTACGATAAGAACCGGTCGACGTCGTCGTTGGACTCGAGATAACTCGTTACATTTTCTGGTCCGAAGAAGAAAACGTGTAGGAGCGATAGACCGGTAGAACGAAAGATCATCAGAGGCCAGTAAACGAACAAAAATAGAAGAATCCAACTATAGTTTTTATTACTCACGATTTTGTGAGTCAACTTTTCTGACCCGTGCATCAACTTTATATTGAGTTATTAAATCCGAACATTCAATTCTACCATCACTGACCACCAAATATTTTTTTCGTCTCTTAATAGACCCGTCTCTTAATATTTCCATCACTGACTCAATAAAAAAATCTATAAAAGTTCTATCACTGCTATTCGCCTTTCACATGAATAGATAACATCATTCTTACACCAATGACGACTTCCTAAAAAAGTTTTAATTTGAAACGTTCAATTGAAAAGTCTCAGTTCTCGATATTATCGATTGAAACCATAGGATTACACTGAGAGAAGAATTTATTATTAATAGTTAATAAATTTCATATTGAGTACGTAATATAGCCGATGTATAAATAAATCACTGCTCAAAAATAAATTAATAATTTGCTTGTAACAACTAATTTAGAAATTTTGGATTAATCGATGTTTATTTATATTTAAGAAGGATTTATTAACTGTGAACATATCACTTATTTACGCGTGTAAACATCTCAGACGTTATACAAAACTTAATGTATAAAATGTATGGCTTGAATATTTATTTTTTCACCAACCCCCGTGGGAAGGAGGTCTTTTTTAAAATTATCTACAAACAATAATGGCCGCAAATCGACAAAAAAAATTCCAAAACCGAATACAATATAAAAATTTTTTTATTTAAATTGTTAGTTATAAAATTACTACTTTTTCAAAACGTTTTTAAACCTACTGCACCTTTTAGAATTGAAAGGATAGATAATTTTAAGAAAAAGAAAACCTCGATTCGTCTGCCTAGTTTGCGCGCAATTGTCATTTGTTTAAACTGTTAATATTAAAAATTAAATTTCTCCAATCCTAATTAACATTTTGAAACAAATAATACGTCAAAATGTTTCGAAAGACATCCCCTATAAATTTCCGACCATAATCACTACCCTAAAATAATTATTTACAGCTCTTTTAGTCTAAATGTTTGAATAAAAAATTTAAATATTAAAATCGGCAACTGTCTCTATTATAGAAATGATTAGCTGACCCTTTTACTCATACAGCAACAAACATCGATTAATTAGCAGTTAATAAATCAATCATAATTAAAAAAAGCATCTTAGTGTAAAACAATCAAATATTTCGTATACTACTATCGCAAGATTTATTGTTAATCAACCGCTTCACCATAATTTAACGATAACCGTATATTTCTCAATATATAAGAAATCAATTCGTCATCTACCAAGTATATTTATGCATTAAATATAAATAAAGTGTTCTCTCAGTGCAGTTGTCAAAAATCACAAAAAAGCTCATGAAGAAAGATTTCATGAGATTTATATACCAAAATACCTAAGCGAATTGTGATTTAGTTGGATATATATCACGGGGGAGGGTGAGAAATGCCAGCACCTATGGTTTTTGTCAGGAATCTAAGACAAAGGGCTTTGCAAGTAGGGCACAGATTGGGTCGAACAACTGGGACAAAGAGGAAATATCATGTATACAGGTATATGGAGTGCTGTAAGGTATGTAATCGAAGCAAGTTGTAACGGGCGAGACGCTCAGCTTCGATAAATTAATGCCGTCGTAGCGACGTCGGATCTAATTACGATCGGGTGAGCCCGATTTAACGATCGATGCGCCCCGTGGCGGGCAAACCTGGTGAAGCCAGCGAGAGAAACTGCAGGCGGTGCCTTAGGGAGCAAAACCTCGATTACATCGTTGGCGGTGGAGGAACTGGTAGCAAACACTGGCGCATCAAACATCCTCTCCGTCGTTTCCGCAGTAGCGGAAAAGAGAGGAAGAAGAGGTTTGGGCCACCGCTGGTAAATTTACGCGGATTGAATAACGAACCAATTACAACGTCCGCGCCCGTCGGGCCACACGTGTTCTATCGCGTTTCTGCTCATGTATACGAGCGTTGCAAGACAATTTAAATTCTCTAGCGACTCAACGTGCGCTTGCGTATACATTTCTACCCAATCTCGTTTAATCGGCAGAGTTAATGACGAACCGCTAATGTGATTTCGGATAATTGCGTTGTCAAGCGCGCCATTTCAATGTCTGTATACATACACTGAAAGAATTTTTTGTACAACTATGGAAAAACCTGGTTAACAGAATTGTTTTTTTAATTCATCAATAAAAGAAAAATTCTTCTGATCGTTTTTCCAAGTTTAACATCGTATATCGAGAAATTCTTTTAAGGGAGGTAATGCAGTGAAAAAAGTTTACTCTCACGATCCCCTGCCACTGAGAGGCGAATATCATATATCATCCGTGTTTTACCCGCACTTCAGTCATATACAGAAAATACCGAACTGACACGTGTATTTCAAATTATTTCCAATTGGATTATACTGTCGATACTGTTATATTAAAATGAAATTTTCGAACTGTATTGCACGATAATTATAAAAAATTGAATGCCTTGAAAAATCGTGCTTCACACAAATTGACAACTGTCAAAATCAATTTAATTGCCAGTTGTCAATCGAGAATTATATCTACATTTTAATTTAATTGCATATTTATCACTAAGTATATTATAATGTACAAATGTTGAAAAATAAATTTCTAATCAGAGTAAGGAAGAGACTGGACTCAATTGGAACACTGAAATCATTAGAATTTATTATGTTGAAAGTATGAATTATTAAGTCATGAGTTTAACACTATATATCCTCCTATGAAAATTTATAAAAATTAAAATATAATGATAAAAATATAATAAAATTTGATACATTATTATTGATGACTGATTTTTAAACGTCAGTGTTTCAACTGCGTGCAGTCTTCGCTACCTCAATTTCCTCATCAATAACCGAGTACAAAAGAGAATCAAGGAACTATAAAATCTAGTTACGTAAATCCCGATTTAAGAGCTTATTTCTGCTTATACATCTAGTTGATAAGTTAATCTGATTAGGAAGCAAAATTTCCATCGGTAAAAATTGATTTACTAAAATTGGCAAAATCAAATAATATTTATATAGATTACAAATTGGATGGAAATGAATTTCTCTTTAAGATCCCTTTTTATATTTACACCAATTCAGTATTTAATTCAAATTTCGAATATTGTTTTTGTATACGTGAATATTAAAGATGTTGTCGACATTTAAGGTAATGGTTAGTTTGCAGCTTTTTCCGGCTCAAAGAAATATATGAACAATTATGATGCAAACGATGACTTGTGCAACATGAATTTACAAAACAGAAATACATAATAATATCCCGGCAACAATGAATACTTGCACTTGTTAACAACTCACCAAACCATACATATATATATATATACACGCGTAATTGTAAAAAAATGCAAAAGCAGCAATTATCCAGCAGTCGAAAACCCCAAGCCGCGACAAGGACACTCCTGTATTTCCATAATGGCCAGAGGCAAATAGAGTGTCGTTAGTTTAAATTCGTTACAGCGACAGGGGCGTCGCCCTGAGTGGCAATTCGCGCGATTATTTACGTGGTCGGCTTTGCAAAGAGGCCAGGCATAACGTCTCTCTCCCCCTCTCTCAACTTCAAAACTCAACTGCTATATCTTGAACGTCTATCAGCCAAGGGATTAACATCAGAAATTCCATTTCTCTTCGCTTTGTTTCCGCTCGCGCAAAATGTCGCCAACAGAAATTTTAATGAAAAGATTCGTTACTCTACCTCTTCTTCATTGTTCACTCAATTATTCATACTCATAACCAAACGGTGGTATATGGAAATTACGCAATAATCCTACTTTTAAAACTTTTCAATAAAAAACAAAATTTTCTTCCAATCGCAACCCTCTTCATGCTTATAAAATTATTAAATCATCACTGTTCATTCAATATTACAGAACATCAAAAGATTCATTCCACTGTTTCAACTTGCAGAAATGCAAATAACATGGCTGGTGTCGTATTCATCTAAAGCAAAGACAATTCAGGGTTAAGACGCTCCTTTTAACAGACCATCTCCAACTTTAGCCTAACCTAGCGTCACCTGAATTCTAAAGCGTATCACAATAACACAAGATTCCACAATCATAGTAATGTCTTAGATTACGAAGCTTATGTCAAGCATTGCATGTATTTTTCAACGAGAAACTTTAAGATATAACATCAAAGTAAAGTTCATGCATACGGTTGAAAGTTTATTAAGAAATTTCCAAAGTAATGATGAATTTAGCTTGAGGCAGCGATTAGAAAAACTAGTTTTATATTTTTTAAGAAACGAGATAACTAGAATTAGTACGAAGAAAAAAATTGCAAGGTAAAAATAAAAATTGGATTTAATAATAATAACTGGAGAACAAGTGGAAAAAGCTGGGATTTTATAGTTTAGTTGAGTTGGAATGTAAAGGGGCAGCAACAGCAGTAGCCCTGAGGCGATTCTTTCCCGCTATCTCGTACGCTCTCGTCCAAACAGATTTACGTCCCTCGAGTATTTCAATCTCGAAAGAATGCTGAAAATGGGCATTCGCGGGGACATTCATTTTGTGAGAAAAGCTATATCCCAGTCCAGCAAGCAAGCATGTTTGCCAAGATATTCTGAAATGACTTTTTCGTGGGTCTCACGCACACATTCGAAAATTTATGATACATCATTCTATAAGCAATTGTAATTTTTTTCCTGTCTATTTTTTAAAAAACTCTCGTACACAGCGTTAACAGTGCTTACTCATTCGTATAAACCAATGCAATTGTATTTAAAAAAATAAAAATCAGTTTAAAAATCGAGATATCATATATCTCTTAATGAAAAAATATTTTCCCAAGCGTAAAAAAAAAAACAATTAAAACAAAAAAGAATAAAAACGAACGTTGTATATTGAAATATATTAATAGAAACAAATAATATGTATTGTGTGATGATGAATCTATGGCGTACGTTTCAATATAGACTCTGTTGAAAGTCATGCATAGAAAAATTGGATGAAAGAAAGAGATCAAAGGTTTGTCAAAAATAAACGCTGGGCAATAATTGCACCGTTAATTATTCGCGATCGTGTTGGATGCGGTATCACGAAGCCGCCAGGCAGAATACAACCTCGCGCCCACCTGCAGGCACGCCTGGCACACACTCCGCAAACCGAGAATAATTAATTTTGCTCTGGCAACCTCGTTTATTACCGCCGACAATGAAGGCTATAGTTTTGCCACGAGCACAGAGAGCGCGACTCCGCGGGGAAAATGAGGCTTCATATATGGACCCCCGCGCGCGCCTGCTCCACATATATACACAACAGAGAGAATAGCGGAAAGTGAAGTGTGTTGTAACGCAACACTGAACTTTGCCGTTTTATCTGTGGTGTAATCACTTTGAATGTGGCCCCGCTCGACGGTTGGTTAATTAACCCACGCTAATTTCAACGAGAACCAAATGCCTGTATACGCTTCATATACACAATCTAGTATAAAAATAATCCACAAATGAATCCTGTTCCTATCTTGCCACCAGCCTCCCTCCCAATACGCTCAGCAGAACTAAGCCATCCATTTTCAACCCACATGCCCGCCATAAATTAAGTACTCAATTTTACATATCTATACAACATACTCGTGAAAACTATACTTATCGCAATATGCAAAATTAGGTTTTCCTCATGAATCGACAGATTAACCTAATCAGAGAACAATTATGTGAATATTACATTTTCACGTGAAGTTTTAAATATTCCTTGCGAAAACGCATGCTATAGGGGAAAATGTGGTGCCTGGAAAAATGTTTTTTTCCAGCAATATTTCAACTATTATCTAATCATCTGTCTATAATTTTTTGTGCTATCTTAGCGAGCTTTTACTATAATTTGGTTTTACTATCAATTGATATATTTAATTTGAGAATAATTGTACGCATAATCTATTTGAATCATAAACTTTCATTATTAATTAAAAAAAAAAAAAAAAAAAATTCAACCAATATATTACAAGAGAGTAAAATTATCAGCTCAATTTTATATATGAAATTAATAATTTCACCGCACTATATAAAATACATCAAGAGAAAATTGGAGTATCGTTTTAAAAAATGCAAATTGAAATTGCAATAAAGCTTATCGATGTTTTGAATGACATTTTAACAGGTGGACGAAACACGTCAATAAGTGTACAATTGGCATGCCAATAATTACTAACATGAATTCAGGATATTTCAGAGGGTAATGTAATCATCATGTCACATGTTTGTAATGAAACAGTTGTTTACCATTAGACAACAAAAGTTTGCAAGTGAAATTCCAGGTTAATTAAATACATGTAAATAAAATAAAAATGCATACACGAGAGAATAAGCAGGATAACAAATATACACGCGAACATTTGACTATGCGCTTATACTTTGACGCGCGCCTATACATACATATGATGTAATCCCGAAGCTCCGACGGGATTTCCGGAAAGTGATAAATGTTATCTCCATCTCCCTGAGGACTGCGAGTCGTCTGGATAGCACATGAGAGTGAGAAACGGATTTTTCGCTTGCATTACCTCTCGCTCCGTCTTGTGTGCACGCAAGAAGCTCTATACTCTCAATGCGGGCGGCGTGATGTTGAGCGACTTTTTCGCTGACTCAACGCTGCAGAAAGAGCGTACGAAGTGACAACGAACTCTTATACGTTTCTGTGCGCACGGGGAAAGCGAGCAGAGCAAGGCAGAAAGATGAAGACAAAAAGATATCACGAGAATCCATTTCCAGGACAATTTTTACACAATGTACGATGATATCTTGTAATAGGATAGTATGGATACTGAGTTCTATGCTCGTATGTGCCTTTGTCAGCGTCATTTTCATGCCAGATAAAAGCATATGATATTCAAGCTTAGAGAAAACGTAAAATTATGTCAAACATTTTTTTTTTCTCTTTTTCAATTTATGTTATGAAACGTAAGGCCAACTCTATTGTTACGTCAATTTCATTATACTTCATTCCTTTTGAAGTACTTATTCATTTCATAATTAATTTTGTATTATAAATTGTTTAATCAAGTTTGGTTGTGATAATAAACGCAATGATGAAGTCATTTTGTGTAAATTTTATAGACGATGTTGTAAAATAAAGCATTACGTTGAGAGATGAATTTATGTCGAGATATAATAATCAATTAGATAACATAGCAAATAGCATATTTATGATTAAATAGGATGTTATCAACATGGTAATAATAACACATTTATAGATCGTTAATATGATGATTCATAAGTACTTAATTATTCAGTATTTTATGTCAAGCCGTGCAAAATGATTACAATGAGATTTACCTAAATTATAATATTCACTAGAGTAGCTACATAACAAGCAACAAATAATCGTCAAGTGTAATTCACATAAATTAGTCAATTTTGTTATTTTTAAACCAATGTTGGTTCATTTAAACAAGTTCAAAATTTTTCAAAAGTAGTGATTATTTTTTTTCAATATTTAAAAAGTCAATTTTGACTGATTTCAATATCAAATATCACTGAAAATCGACTTTTTAGAATCTTGAATTTAAATTTTGAATCATATAAATATTTCGGAAAATTTAGAACTGGCTTGAAAAAAATTCTAGATTTATGTAGAATTTTAAATTATTTAACCATTAAAATCGATAAAAACTGACTTTCTGAATCTTAAATAAAAATTGATTGAGTCATTAATATTGAAAATTTTGATTTTGTTCAAATAAATTAAATTCCAAATGTGTAATTCTATAGATTTAAATTATCCAACCATTGACAGAAAATTTAAAGAAATATAAAGTTGAGAATAAGTTGAGTTGGATATTTTTTGTTCACCTTTGGGTGCAGAATATGACGAGTTTCGATGTGTTATTCCCTGACGGGCCATCTGAAGAGGCAAATGTACTCTAGAGCATACGTAGCGAGAGCACTCGGTACATCTTGATGCTTTTATATTCGTTTTTATCCTGCAGATTGCCTGACAATACGAAGCCAGCGAGTCTCGCTATTGCGACTAATGGCGGCACGTCTGAACGATGTATTTGAAATTCAGCGCAGAACCTCTACAGCGTCGTAACCTCGCCGTGCGTCAATTGCACCGGATAAATTTGCTGCTGGGAACGAGGCAGGTCAACGTCTCACTGAGATGCTCAATTGTCTGTGCACCACCACAGGGAATCTATTTATGAGGGCTTCTCTCAACCTAATAAACAAAATACTCTTCCCCAAGTAAATAGAATAGATATAAAATGAGAACAGACTCGGGCAATTAGCTGTGCAATTAGTGAATTGAAACGACTTGGCACTGGGTGCAAATGATAGCTCTGATTTTCTCAATAGATCGCTGTTGTAGACGAGTTCATTTGAACCTTCGATAAAGTTCGATCTCAAGAATCTCTACCAACTACTTGCGGTTAGTTGACCTGCCCACATCTCACATTGACCCCAACCACTAGAAAGGAAACTCGTCTCTCTGCTCTCGACTAATTCTCCACCGAACCAACCTATTCAGGAATGTTGAGCTCGCTTTGTGCTTCCGCACCACACAGCAGAAACTCGCTCCTTGATATTGTTTACCCGATATCCAGTAATCTCAGATTATACTTAGTATTTCTGTAGGTACTATCCGCCACAACTATGCTTCACAGAATACTCTTGAATCCGAGCTTTCAAACTTATAAATAGCTCCACCTTCTTCATATTTTTTAAAGATTTTCAAGTACTACTTGATACATAAAAACATTACTTTTTATACAATTTCTTTCCTAAAAATCCTAAATTCTGCAATTTCATTGAAAGAATTCTTCACCTGATGCGGGAAAAAACACTTTTTCTAAACGTTTCCAAGATTTAGCCAATTTCCTAAAAGAAAATTCAAACTTTTCCTCAATTACAGATCGGACGCTCATTTACTACAAGTAATCGTATAGTTATACATTGAAATAAAAAATATTCAGTCTCAATTTTTTTTCCTGAACACTGCTTAATGACTATCGAGTTGGTAATGAGGTTAATAATGTCTATTATAGGGTTTGAACCTGGTTGAATAAAGCCGGAAGGAGAAAGAGAGAAGAGTGGAAGTAATGAGAAATCGATGACAGATGTTACATTCATTATAAAAATTCTTTTTCTTAAATTCCTACTGATAGAAGAAATTCAGTTTGCAATAAATGGTAAATCGTTTTCTGTCTAGTTAATAAAAAATGGAAGAAAAATAAAAAGGTGTACAGTCGCGTCTCAGGTGGCAGATTCAATTCCCCTGGCAATTAAAAGTCAGTGCTCGATCAATTAAACTGCGATTCGTCGTCCGGTAGATGGGTCAAGAGTTTCCTGTCTTTTTCTCTCTACATCGTACCGCCTCTGCATCGTGGCAAATGGTCGCAAGCGAAAGACGACGAATGGGCAAACTTTCGTCGCGCCCTCCCACGCCCTTCCCGTAAATTCGGCCCGCTGATCTCTTTTTCTCGTGTGCTAAATCGCATTCTTTTCGGCAACTTTCCGATAAATCAACCCTCTCAAGTCGCCGGCCTTCCTTTGCCTCTCTGCTCTCGAGCCGCGCGAAAAACAAGCGCCTTTCATCGGCAGACAAGCAAACCGGGGAGTATAGCAAAAGACGCCAGGAAGAGGAGAAATATTGCACTTATAGCATATATATAGACACATGCATACAGACAGACTGGGTGATAATATCGCAACACTTGCTCGCCAAAGAGATTGACCTTTTTCTTATCGCTGCGCACTTTTCCATATACTTGCCACTGTCGACCGGAGATTTTCCGCATTTTCCGCACCGTAGAATCTTATTGACCCCGCAAACGTATGTATTTCGACACCCTGATAACAAACATTATCTTGCACATACTCTTTTTCATATTCTATTCAACTTTATATGAGGTAAAAAAAATTGTCAAGCAATTACACGCACGTTAACGTATTAAATATAATTAAATACGACAAATGAGGTGATATTGCAGGGAATTTAATGGTGATAATTATAATTAAACGTGAACTCTGAATTTTAATTAAAATTCGTCGACACTTTTTCGTTAGCATTCATATATATATACTTTAAAAGGATTTTAAAGTGAGAAAACGTGTTGAATTATTTCGTTTTTTTTTACTTTCTGAATGTTAAAAACTTTAAACTTTTTTTTATGATAATTTCGATCAATGAATGGAACAACATCGATTTTCAATCGTTGCACACTTTTATGAAAGAAACTTCTTTATACAACTTGGCCCTCGACGTTATATTGACTAAAAAATGGCGTTCAAAAAGATTAAGCAAGTTTATCGTAAAGGAATAACTTACTTGCCACAAAAAATAATGATCAATTTTACCCAAAAGCAATTTTTGATAAAAAGGAGAAAAAAAATACGAGATTTAAGGCGTGCATCTCCGATCTGCCGCTCGATTAAACATTCTCTTCGCACCATGGATATAAAATACCCAGCTTGCCACAAGCACCGACCGTCGCCCCATTTCGTCGGAGCTCCACATCCCCGCAACGTTTTTACATCACGAAAATATATTTATCCACATATCCCGCCCCTCCTGAGAGTGCTATCATATCAGGAACCATTCCATCTCGTTGGAGCAATCCTTCAGCGAAAAAGTCTTACAACGCGCAGAGGAAAAACATCCTAAGAAATGCATGTCAATCACACACACACACACACACACACACACACACACACACACACACACACACAAATAATACACAGCGAGAGTTTTACGTCGAAAAAAACAAAATCCAATTTTACTCATTGTAAAATTTATAAGAAGAAAAACATGGCAATGTTTGAAATATTGCAAAGCAATTAAATACGCTTAATGGTGATTATTTGAGGCCTTGTTGAACTGAGAACAAGGCGGTATAATTAGTCAAATGTTTAATGAAGTTTGAAGCAAATTAGTATGTAATTAAATAGGAAGCATATAGAGAGTGGGAGTAAGTATACACGACGGCGAGGTGACGTGGTTGCGTCAGACGGTAAAGCACACATTTTCTGACTAAATTCTCATGCTATTCTCCATATTCCAGTCTCGCTCCGTCTACTTGTTGGGCTAATCCTCCAGCCCTCCACGCGGGAATACCAATCTCATTGTCAATGCATCACGTATCAGAAGTGACTTCCCGACATCTGCCACGTATTCGCACATCAACTATGTATTCCGCAGTTCCAAACAATGGTAAATTATGTAACCTATAACCTGAACAGAATCAACGCTCTTGTTTCTATATACCTATACACATATTCCACGTTATTTACGTGAAGAGAAAAAATTCAATGAATACAAGTTACTCCTAAAAGTTTATAAAACCAAAAAAAAAATTTTTTTTTTAATTATTACTTGCTGATAAATCTAAAGATTAAATTTTCTACAAAAAATACAAAATGATTTTTTTTTTATATCTCGAAAACAAAGCGAAATATCAAAAAAATTCATTCAATATTTTTTATAATAATTTAAATTCTCTGTTTTTTCAGTCCTATATTATTTTTCATTATCTCGCTTAATTACCGAGCTATCAGGTAAAAACTGAAAAAAAAAAAAACAAAAAAACAAAATAACGTCGGAAAAATTCCACTCAATAAATGTTTTACTCACACTTAACCCAAAAAAAAAAAATAGAAAAAATTTATTTATTTCTATTTAATAAATTGCTTGATTTTTTTTTTAGTTTTCAGTTCGAATAAATAATTATTAAAAGCACACTCATCCTCATATCTATTCACTATCAAGGTAAGTTTATTTAACATTTTTAAAGCACTTTTATTATAGGTTTTTAATAGACAGTAAAAAATTTACTGTTTGAAATAAGAGCTACTCAATTAATGCCAATTGTCAATAAAACGTTGAAATATATTACCGAAGAATTTTCTAATGGCATATTTAATCATAAAAAAAAAAAACATTTTTATCCAGTTTATCTGACTTGAAAAAAAGTGTATGAAAGACTTATTGAGTGTCCACTATTATTTCATAAGCCCTGCAGACCCATTTATCCCCGTTCGCGTCGAATTGAATAATAAAAATTGAATTGAACAATAAAAATTTTATAACACCCAGAGTTTCTACATTCACTGAATGAATCAGTAAAATTTCAACCGATTTTCACATTCAAAACTCCCATCTATAATTCATTAAAAAAAAATCATCTATAAAAAAATATTTCAAACCTTAAAAATAAATCAAAAGAAGTCTGAACTTAAAAAAAAAAAAAAACCAATTCAAACTTTGAATTAATCACAGAGGCATTGAATTCAAGAGAAAATATCAAAAGAAATAATTTTCAACAAATGCAGAATATTTTTCCAAAAAAAAAAATTGCATTGCAAAAGGAAATGGAGACAAATGTTGATGATATTGCAATCTCTTTCAAGCAATATTCAGCAGGAATTTCGCTATGCATTTGAAGCCTTTTGATCTTTATCCAAACAGGTCCAAAGCACCGGTGAGTATCGACCTCTATATATCGATGCAGTATTGAAAAGACTTGCAAATATGCTGGACTGATAAAGGGCCAGATGTAGCGAGTCATGGCACGCATTGAGCACTACATCGATGCAGGATGAAGCAAGCTGCTCGCATCATCACACACAGTAGAGAGCGAGTCAAGATGTCGACTTGTAAAACCAAAGGTGTAGTCCAACAGACGCGACACACAACTACGTTTTTGCACTCAGTGAAGACGCGATATTACGTATTCCAAGCGCTCTCGAGGTTTATATTAACCACTTGAGTGGCTCCGTCGTTTCGAGGATGAAAAACTTTGAGGCTGGAACCTTTGACGAATTTTATGAGTACCATCACCACTGCTATTGCATTTTGCCCAATGAAAATTATATTAAATTCATAATATATTTGCCAGAAAATATTTGCCAAACAGATTTACCCGCCCACAAATTAATGTTTTATTTTAATTAAATATATAAACTGAAACGCGTAATATGCTAACTGCGAGCTTTTGCGAATCCTTTGGGAACACAGTATATATTCTAAATAGAACTCGACCCTTGTCAACGGACTGTCAAACTGATCCATACGAAAATGGACACGTGTCTCGTTGCGTA
This sequence comes from Macrocentrus cingulum, assembly GCA_002156465.1. Lineage (NCBI taxonomy): Eukaryota > Metazoa > Arthropoda > Insecta > Hymenoptera > Braconidae > Macrocentrus > Macrocentrus cingulum. The sequence continues at coordinate 64,807 of MVJL01000571.1, read as the reverse complement.
TAATAGAGCCGTCAAATGTCACGCAGGAGAGCTCGTGCTATACCCCCCAGCAATAGTGTTTAATACCACATCATGTTTCATGATAAAATATATACATAAAAGAATAATACACTTGTTGTTTTAATCGATAAAATTATTGCGTTATGAACAGAATATTTGATTAATTTCAATTATTTGAAAGATCAATAAACCTTGAATAGGGTAAATGTACTAGTTGATGGCTGTTTAAGGGAAATGATTGCTATTGAAATAATTTTTGGTGTTCAAACCTCAATAATCGTATAATTATATCATTTGAACATAATATTTTCGACTTTTAATTTTTTTTTAACAGTTAAAACATAACAATAACATGAAAAAAAAATCTAAAAAAATTTTACGTAAGTCAAAAACACCAGTTAATGACCGCTCGACAAATATTATTAATAAAATGTGCAAAAAAATAAGTTATAAGTTTTTTAACATCAAAATTATTTAAACTACTTGATAATTAACCTGAAGAGCCTTTTTGTCTTGAGATTTGAGCAATTTTATACCAGAAAATGTAGAAAATAAAAAAGAAAATTAATTAAATATGAGAAATTATAAAAAATATCTAAAGTTTTTCACTTTTTCATTAATAAATTTTGTTTTTTTAATTGAAATTATTTAATGATTGAGGCTATTTAATATTTACATCATATTCATGATGAAATTTACTAATAAACAATAATCTACTTGTTTCAATCAAAAAAAAGTATATATTTGTTCGTTATAATTTCGAATATTTGAGGGATCAACAAACCCCGGAGAAGTCAAATTTTCATTACGGAATTTTATTTTTTTTTAATCAACGAAATATTAAATATTAAAAATGAGGAATTATTTCATTTTCAAGAGAAAATTCAAGTGGATAAAACCATCTCGTTTTTATTTCAGCTTTTTTTCTATCAAGTCTGTAATTAAAAATTGCATCTTATTATATATATATTTTTTTCCTATAAATAAAATATTTAAAATAAAAGAATTCTCGAGAGACCGATTTTAATAATCCAATATAATATCTTGCATGTTTTTATGCGTATATATTTTAATAAAATAAGCATAGTAAAATTAATGTACAAGCTTAAAAACATATTATTCACCGTGAAAAATATTCCAGCAAATTCTACGAGGATATAAAAACCCGCCGGAAACCCCGAAAAATAATGACAAAGCGAAATATTCAAAACAAACCCGTCAAAGTACGAATAATCTACTACGAACAGCGATAAAAAAAAAAGCACCTCCTACCGGAACTAGATAGATTTTTCATCAGTACATATATCCAAAACCTCCTTTTTTCAATCTCAAAAACCACGCCATTTATGATTGCTCGTGATGTTGACGTCAGAGAAGCGAAAAGCGCATAGTAAATCATGAATGTGTGCGGTAAAAACTCGTTGGCACGTCGCTCTCGGGCGATCGATTGCTCAGTCGAACCGGCAAATCCAACGGAATTAAATTGCCAACAGCACACGATCCAACTATTGTGGAAAACGAGGTGTGAGGCAGACGACGACAGAACCCACGTCGACACGTCGCTGTTGCGCACGTCCTTCTGACTCGACCGCGCTGCAGGTGGCCCTGCGTTACGTCGCGCGGATATACGCAAAAAGCCGTGAAAAAGAAAAGCAGCGGAAAAAAAAACAACTATTGATAGCGTCGCGAGATTAAAACATGACGTTGAAAAATAGTTATCGTGTATTTTGTTATTCAGTTTTTCGTCAGATAGACGAAGAAAAAATAAAAAAAGACCATCATCGACCACTCAATGTTCTCAATTTGAATATAGCGGATATTTGATCAGGGATAAAATTCTCTCTTTTATACTATATACGCAAAATATATTCAAGTAGAACTTATTCGTTTGAATACATTGAAAAACGTACTCTCGTCTCTCGTTTCAGGCAAATTCAGTCTTAGTATCAGGCGAATACAAAAGTATATACAGAATTGAGGCTTTTCCAGCTATATAGGGAGGAAAGAGCATCATTACGACTATGTGGTCATAAGTCACGAGTTTTCCTGGCAACTGCAGCAGCAGCAGCTCGACTATAACGAATAACAACGCGCGTGCCCTCGTCGCGTATTCACTCACTCGCCCCGACGATTCCAAGAGCATGCGGTTTTCGCTCCCTTGCAATTTAGGTACCGCATTTGCGACCACCATCCAACCCCTCTCGTCTATTTGAACACCACCGGTAAACCATTATCAGACTCGCACACTCAAATTCCACGACATCGATTCCGCGGACGAAACTTCTCACCCTCTACTCTCGGGTATGGCAAAAGCTATAACTCATGTATACGCTGTCTTATATTTATGCGCGCGCATCGTGAATCAATTCAAGTGTATATGCATTTTGTTTGTCGATATTCTGCGGCCGCGGGCGCATCAGACGCCGTCCATCATTTGTGTGTATGTATATAAGCGGAGAAAATGCTCCGAGGAATTGCGAGCGAGCCTCCGCAACTCTCGTGAGATCGATGGGGGAAAAAAGGTGTCGCTCCATACCAGCGAAAGCCATGTATAAACGATATATGCACACGTACACCTAGTTTCAGTAGAAACCACCCTCACTTGATGTATCTATACGTGACTTTCCTCTACCATCATCTATCTATATCCGTCATTTATTTCTACTCTGGCTATCTGCTCGATATTAGTCAAAAATGTTCAATCTCATGCTACTCGCGTATGATATGTCAGTTGTATATCATTGGAAAGCGGGATTTTTTTTTCTGTCGGATGAATATCTTGAGAATGTGGGGAAAAATTACTCTTGCGATCTATCCGACGATTGTTGTCGGTTCTAGAGACATTCCGCACGCTAAATATCATTGTTATTGGGGTATTAGTGAGGCTAAATCGTTATTGCTGCTATAGAGATAGCCCTGATGGCTCAGAAACTCGGTTTAGTAAGTATAATTTATATCACCCAATCCCTGGAAATCATCTCTTCATCTATATCTTGCAAATATTAATGAAAGAAAAAAATAGTAGAGTGATGAGAATTTTTTTTTATCAAAAATAAAAGTGGTAAATAAAATTTTGATTTTTTTTAGATGTAACTAATGTTTTTAAGCGAGATTCACCTTCTATACATTCGCGATTGAATTTTTTTTTTCAACTAAATCGACATCATGTAGATTTTGTAAAACTCAAAAAAAAAATTCTTACAAGGAGGATAAAAAAATTATTAATCACTTACCTGATGTTTTCGTCTTCTTTAAGAACACTGTAATAGACTTGAACGAGTTTTTAAGGCTTGCAAATTCACTCAGTGCAATCGTTATAGCGCGGTGAGCTTTCAAAGAGCGCGAAGGAGATAGAGTAAGTGGTAGAGAGTGAGAAACACACTGTTAGCTGTTCACAGAGATATCCCAGTACGGCTCTGACGCTCAGACGTACTAATGAACGACTAACGAACAAGAGAAATTAAGTCAAGTATCGAATTTTACTCCACGAGATTCGAGACTTCAGTCTACTACCATGCACCGTGGCATCCAATTACTTGAATCAGTGTACAGTACAACTGCTTCACTGTCGCTGATAATAAAATCGCTCTTATATCGACCCTCATCTGCCTATGCATATTCAAAAAAATTCTACACCCTCACAAACTGTGCTAACGAAACTACGGGGTTTATAATTTTTTTTGTTCCTCTTTTTTTCCGCTCTCAAAGCATAATACGTTGCATTAGTAATCAAGTGACTATCAAGTTCTTGGTTCTATTTCGAAATGAACGAAACTTGCACGAGCAACGTAGTTATAAATTGCTATAGCAACTCTCGAGCACGCCCATTATTCCACCTGACTCCTTGCGGCGAAATTCAACTTGACGCGCGATCTCTAAGCACTCTGGGAAATTATGTTTTAATGCTTTTCGTCACGATCTCAATGGAATATTGATGATATCCATGTAAATAACTACATTTCTATTAATACTGCTTGCATTTATAAATGGAATAATTTTTTTTTAACTCTCCATTTTTTTTTGTACTTACAACCCTTGAAAAAAAATTTTCTGTCATTATCAAACATGTTACGCAATACAAAATTTTTTTTACATTGTTGAATTTAAATTATGAGAAAAATTTATTATTGCGTAATATGCTTGATAATAATGAAAAAAAATTGTTTTTAATTTTACATTTTGTTTTTTTTTGTACTTAAAACCCATAGAAAAATTTTCAGTTATTATTGAAAGAGTTAAAAATTATTTTTTTTTTACATTGTTAAATTAAAACTGTAAAAATTGGATTATTTTACCAATTTTAATTAAAGTGAGTATTTTCTGTGGTGTATATCTAGTTGGTAATAATATTAAATGAAGCTTATATATATATGGAGTCTCGATATTTAGTTGGATATGTTTTTTAAACTTGTATAACTTGATGAAATTCATTGATTTTTTGGTGTGGTAAAGCGAGCTTAGGCAGAATATTTCAATTAAATTGCAGTTCAGAAATTAAATCAACAAAGTTTCATGCAGTAATTTCATTCCTTATGGTTGCTCACAATACTACGCAGTACTTGATTAAAATTACAAACCTACGAACCTTTAGCAATTGACTAACTCCCACGACAAAATTCTATCAATAAAATCGCTCCCATTGATGGAAATATAGTTTGAAACGTTGCAGAAATTATTTGACAAATCAAATTGAAAGCTTATGTTATTTTCTGAACGTATACAGGCAAATAAAAACTCCTTTCATTATTACACGTTAACAGCCAATAGTAATTTACTATACTAATGCTGAAAGCCCTCGGTAGGAACGCTCGAATTGGTAAAGTGCCTATCTCTATAACTTCAGCTTTGTGCTTATATAGTGAACTAAGAGTATTTCCACGTCTGATGGAACAATACTTGAGAATCAATAAGTAGAGTAAAAATTTTTGTTTCTCATAATTTCGATAATTTATAATTTTTACTGTCAATATTCAGTGTAATAAAAAATTATGCACAATTCAATTTCTATCATTCAGCAATAAAAAAAAAACAATCAACGAAATGACGAAAATTTAGAATTTCGTGAAACATTTTAAAAATACTATAAAATTACAAAAAATTTTCATCTGCCAGAAAAAAAACCGCGATGAAAATTTATCAATGCGTAAAATATTCTGAAAATGCAAGTTTTTAAATTTTCATATTTATATGGTAGATTCAATTTTTATAGAAATATTAAAAAATTCACCCTCAACCCCAATAATGCAAAAAATACTTCGTGAAGCTTTATAATTTTTTTTCAACCAGAAATACCGCAATTTATAACTTTATATTATTAGTTTGAGTTTATTAAATATTTTTTTTTAGTTATTTTGTTTTATTATAGAATAAAAAAAATTTCCTCGTGATGGGAAAAATCAATAGTGCGTGGTAGAGTGTCTCTGCAATTCATCGTTAAAAAAACGCCGTTATATCAACTGACCTATCTCTAGATCTGATCACTTTCGTGCATCGACGTACTTGGAAAACTAAGCAAAAAATTGTCGTTTCAGTTAAAGGTTGGTTGGACGTTGAGTAATGAGACAAGAATAGCTCTAACGAGTATACGCGATAACACGGTTTGTTTACGAGGTTCCAACAAATAATGTTGAATTATAGCGTCGTAAGTACTACAAAAAAAATTTTTACCTAACAAAATTAATCTCTCTCAAGTATACTAAAAACAAATTTTATAGAACTCATTAAATATTCATTAAAAACAAGACCCTGAAATATATTACCGCACAAAAAAACTCACTTTTTTCTCACCTCAAAAAATACCAACCTAATTTGAAAAAATCAAATCAATTAGAATATAAATTTAAATAAACAATTATGAAGAAAAAAAATTTTTGGCAAGCTAGAGTACTGTTTTATGAACACGTGTGCAAATTTATCGAGCTCTTGCACGGGTAAGCTTTTTAGTTTCGACGGAAACAGCATTGAACCCGAGGAGGCGCTACCTTCCGGAACATGTGCCGTTAGATGGACACTGTTGTAAGCGGTATTATCGCAGTCGGTAAATCGACATTCTACGGTAGATTTTGAAAAGTAGAATATCACGATAACAAACCGTAATTGGTTTTGATTAAAATAAATTGAAGATTATGAGTAGCGTAGAAAATGTATAATGTTATCTTTGTTCTAATGACTGTTTAAGATTCTTACTATGTAGGATTCGCCTTATGTGAACACTCATAAATATATCCATCTACACACGGCGCGCAGGCTTGTCGAGGTCACATTTAGAACACACTGATAATCGTTTTGTTTTTCTCGACAAACTTTTCGAGAAACGTATAATTAGAGCGAACAAAAAATTATTCTGGGTGCTACTCAGAGCCAAATTCAAACCGGCGATATGGTTTAGGTAGTTTTAATTTTTACTACCTACTACGAACGAAAAAAAAAAAAACATTTATCGATTTTTTAAAAATTCTAGTATAAAATAACGAACTATTTTGAAAAATCCTTTCTCACTAATCAATTTTTTACAGCGCCCATTTCTTCGTTAGCACAGTTTTAGTAAAATTTTTGTGGAGTAAAATTCGATAAAAAAAAATTTTTTAATAATTTTTCTTTTTCATCAAACTCACCTCCGAGTTGGGAACAAAAGCACTTGGTCCTTCGAACGCCGGTTCAGGAATGTGAAGCCCTCGATCCTGTAATGAAAATAAAAAATTAATTAACAACTCCATTTATTTCACAATGAAACAATGATGTGGAAAAAAAAAAACAGAATAAAGCGGAGAAAAGAGAATTTTATTTTCAATAAAGATATAATTAAAACTCTCTTCAAATAAAAAAATCCACGTGAAAATATAAAATGCAATTATCGATTAATAATTATTAAAGCTGTTTAGCCTCTGCATATATTGAATGAATATCGTATTATAACGAGAAAAATAACGTTAATTGGCATAATCTTTCGACCTACTATTTTTTTTTTCACACATTCATATATACACAAGGATCAATTGACAACTATAAGCACTGTCAGCTATAAACCGGAATTACGAAGCAATTAATAAAAAAAATCAACAGAAAAAAAACGAATATAAGCGAAAAAAACCGCATACGCCAGTGACGACACGAGAATTGAAAAAAAAAAAATCAGTTTTTATGCAAAACAAATAATTAGAAAAAAATTATTTAAAAAATCAGAAATCGTAATGAGTATTATTAACCTTAATTTCATGCTAATAACATCAATCTTCGTAGGAATAAATTATTTTTTTTTTATATGAAGTTCTAATGGTTTTTTTTTGCGAATTATTGACGGAAAAAAAATTTTTTCTGTCGATTGTATAATGAATTTTAATTTTTTTAAAATGAAAATGTTTAGCACGAATTGTTTTTTAACATCTGGCAGATATTTTTTTATAAAATTCATAAAGTTATTACAATGCAGTTGTCAAGGCGTAATTGCAATGAAAATGTGCATGTAATAGGTAAAATTAATACGTTAAAACAACTCCTCATCATCATATATCCTTACATCAACCTCAATTATTCCTGTTAGCTTTTCTTTTCCTTTTCAGTCGTCCGTTACACTTCGCGCGAACTAACTAGGTTACACTCACTCCATTCGAATATATGCTGACATTATAAATAATTCATATCACGAAAGAAAAAGGGAGAAGTCACGATCAGCGATTCTATCTGATTTTTAATGTCATTCTTTGTGTCTACAAATATTGACAGAAGTTGGATATATACAAAAAAAAAAAAACTATTCAATCATCACTTTAATTTGTCTCAAGTGATTTCATCACGTCTCCAGAGACGGCGCACTGACACGCGCATATAATTTACAGCAGTTGAAAGATCTATGTCGGCAATGAATTTTCAACATTAATGCTGATAAATTTTCATGCATAAACCTCATTTGAAGATGTGCCAGGTAAAATACCAGAATATTCAGTAAAAATAAACTCTACAATCTCTGTATTTTCCGGATTATGCGCCGACGCACATATACATATACCCCCGTCAAAGATTCAACCACCAGCTGTGTGTAGTTTATTTCTGGATATTTCTGAGTGATATTTGCGAGAGCCATTATTTATGAATGAAATTACTTTTTTCATTAAAATTTCACTAAACATACGTTAAATATGACATTTATATCGCGCTGCTAAAGTCAAATAGATAGATTAAAAAAATGTTTTCAAACAATTTTATTTAACTTGACCCGTATATTTTTTGTTCAAATCAGAAATATATAAGTATGTTATCGCTGACATTGCGGTATCGAACGGGATTTAAATTAAAAATAAAAAATTTCTTCTGTGCTCTTACTATCACAAAAAAATAGTACGATGTTAAAACCTCATTAAAAGTAGAGTTATTATTTGATTAGAAAACTAAACTGTAGAAAATAAAAAAAAAGTAAAAAAAGTTTATTTAAACGCGGTTTTATCTAACAAAAAATAAATAATTTACTAAAAGATAGAAAATAATAAGCGTTAATATCACAAATTTGAATGAATAAACTGAAAAAATAATTGAAAAAATTAAGAGTTATTTTGAAGTTAAAATTTTCATATTTGTATTATTTTCTTTCTTCTAGTACATTATTTACTTTCGTTAAATAAAACTGTTTAAATTAAAAAAAAAATTTTGAGGAGTTATATCTATGTTATATCCAGTTGGAATTTGCAAAAAATCATTTTTTGCATTGAAAAGTAAGTTTAACTTGAGATATATTTTTTTTTCCTTTTCCAAAAATAAGATTTTTAATAATTATTTCTATTTTAAAACAATTTTCAAACAGTCGTCATTATGTTCAAAAAATCAAGATCAATATTTTTTCAAATTATTAGTGTCATTGTAAAATTAATCATTGCCACTGTTTTTGTAAAATAAAATATCTTCTCAGGAAAAAATGCATAAAAAAAAAAACATCTTTCTCCAACTTTCCAACTGGATATAAATCTATAAAAAAAAAATGTGAAAAGATTTAAAAGTACCTTGACCATCTGAAGAATTTCAGCGCATTTCACTCGGACATTTTGGAAGGGACAGTTGACACTGAGCCGCAAGATAACTGGAAGATGCAGGGTGACAAGACTCAAGTATTTATTTGGCAGAGCCTGTTGGCGTGGGCCATCCAAAGCATTGCCCAAATTCAACATTCGGCCAACGTCGCCTGGAGTGACTTCAGATCCCTCAAGAACTCTGCCACTCTTGGACGAGACATCGTCATCCTGCGAGAGCGGGCGCTTAATCTGGCCAGCGCTAAACTTCCTCTCGTCGCTGTTGCGCAAGTAGTAGTCTTGAGAGGGATCATGACTGCGCGATTGTAACTCCATTCTAACAGAGCTGTGACAGCGCTTTTGGCTGATGGCAAGCCCCTTTTCATCCTCGCCACCCTCCAAGTTCATATTCTCAAGTCCATCATCGTCGTCACACGAGGCATTCATGTCGTTTTCAAAGCCCTCCAAAGTGTTGAAAACCACTCCGTCACGCGGTCGTATTGAATGAATTGAATCATCATCCAATGAATTATCATCACGAAATTCAAAAATTCTCCGTGCCGAAAACTCCCGTTCAATTCGAGAAAAACCTTGTTCACTGCGTGAAAGATAATTCCCGTAAGTTGTTTCAAAGTAACCAAAGTTTCCCATGTTCTCATCAAACTTTGGACTTTTACCGTATATTCTCGTGTCTGAATCGAGGTCATCATTCTCCAATTGCTTTTGCCGAGTGCCCTTGATTTTTCCAAGACGATGCTTCGCCTCCTCCTGATACGCATCATTCAATTTCTCAGTGGACAAGCAAGCCAATAATTTTCGCTCACTCTCGCAACTTGTGCTGAATCTCGGCTCCATTTCCTTCACCCGGAAACCACGGCCAATGATGCGCAAACCTTTGCCCTCGTCCGAGGAGGTGGATCGTGCGAGTTTGTCCAGAACAGTGTCGGTATTAACCAGAGGTTGCCAGAGTGTCCTTTCATTTGAAGTGCCAAGATTTGAACCACTCCCACTAGATTCAACGCCAACACGACCATCCACGCAGTCAAAAGAGCCCGAGGGGAATCGCTCTGTGCTGTCGAAGCTCGTAGCACTGGGAAAGGGCGATGACAATTCCGTCACACTCTGGGGGAAAAAGTCCTCGGTTTTGAATGACTCTTGGTGCTCACTTGACAACTGCTTGTGATAATTCTGCTCATTGCAATTCTGCTGGTCTCTGTGTTTCGGCACACTCTTCGTCGGCGATCTCTCTATACTCATGTCATACCTGAAAATAAAATATAGAAGCCATTCGTTAATTACGTAAGGAGGATTTTCGTCAGTTTAAACTCGACCTGTGCCTATTTAAGAGTTTACATAATTCCTTAGACTTTTCCTGTCCCTTCTTACGTAAGATTTCATCATTCTAAGTTTTATAAACGAACAAATTGCACAAGAATTCATAATTTAACGAATTAAATAAAATTTTTCTTCTTTTTTAAACGATAATTTAGACATTTCATTAAGGGGATGTGAGGCGAAATGGGGTACTTATAAGATAATTATTTTTTAAAAATCAAAAGTGACAAAATGGAGTAGAAGCTCGTTGAAAAGGAGGAAAATTTAAGAAATAGTTATAGTTGCTTATAGAATACAGTTTTACTGATGTCAAATTACTTTAGGGTATTTATGATAATATATTAATAATTGATGATTATCTAATCTTCTGGAAATCAGTTTTACAAAAAAAAAAAAACAAGTTTTTGAATTATCGTAGAGTGAAAAAACAAATCACTCTGAATTTTATGAAAAATCGCACATTTCGAAAGCAACAATCTTACGTAAGAATGGATTTTATCCTTCCCCACCTCCAGATAAGGGCACTAAGATATCCAACTAATTGTATCCACAAACGTGTAAATTTTTATAAAGGTAATTTTTTTTTGCTACTGGTATTGAAAAGTTTTTTAGCAATAAAATATACTGTTTGTAGCAGGGGAAAATTATTGCAATCTGTAGAATTTCGTGAAACCGATGGAAGGTGCAGTGTAGACATCTGATGCTTATATAGTTTAAACGAGAAAATACAGTATTAGTGCTATACTATCGCGTTCCAGATTATTAGTTGGATGAAGATAACGTTTATGTACCGGCAGTTTTGACTCAACTACCCAATAAATAAAATATATACGAAGTACTGAGAAAAACTTTCATTGTCATAAAAATTTTTTTTATTGATTTATTGAGAGCCCATTTTGGTTCCGGGATTTTTTTTTATAGAGTCGTTACAGACAAAATGATTTTAATCTTTTCCCAGAAATTAATATTAGGTCAATAGAAATATTCTAGTTGAGCAAAAGAGCTTAAACAGCAATGAGAATAATTTTTGGAAAGTTTGGTAGAATAAAAAAAAAATTTTTTTTTTTTTTTTTGCCAAATTATGAAAAGGGGGTATCCTATGAAAATCTTGTGGGTTTCGTGATTTTTGTCGATAACTCGATAACTAAGCAAGATAACGAAAAATATCATAAGAGTTAATTTATTGAGGGTTTAATTTCCTACTAAAAATGTCAAATAAACTTTTTTATATCTTCTTTGATTTTGGAAATATCATGGATTTTTCGAAAATATTATTTTTCAAAATATCTCAAAAAATAAACAAAATATAAAAAAACTTTATTTACATTTTTTGTAGTAAATTAAATGCCCTATGATTTAACTCTTATAACATTTTTTGTTATCTCGTATAGTTCCCGAGTTATCAACAAAAAACTAAAAAAATCGCGTGATTTTCAAGAGGTATATATCTATAGACTGAAAATCTCCCGAAAAAAAATTTTTATTTCAACCAAATGTTCTAAAACTCAATTTTTTCATTAATTTCAGACGTTTTTTTTTTTACAATCTATGCCATTTTTGGCATTAAGTAATAACGCAATATTCTTAGATATTAGTAAAATTATAAAAATTTTTGCCAGAAATAAAAAGATCTCTAAAAAAGCCTCAGGTTAAAATCTTATAACGGCAAGAGTTAAAAAAAATTTTTTCATATTTTTTTTTCATAAAAAAAGAAAAGATCCCGCCAGAGCCGATTTTTTTGGAGACTCGTCTATAAAGAGATAATCGAAAAGTTGGCAGTACAAAAACTTACCGGCCATCCTGGTGGCTTTTAAACTTGCCCGCAGAATTGTCGACCTCTGGTGCCTCCTCCCACTGATTTGGGCTTGCCATCTCGCCAAGCCATCCCTCGACGGTGGTTCGCGCGGCAGCCAGGGCAATATTTCTCGCTGCCTCATCCCGAGCGCACAAGGGAGCAAGGAACCGGCTAACAATCTCGACCTCGTCGCCTTTCGTCGAAGCACCGCTTCCGGACGAGTTGCTTGGATCTTTGTACATGCCTTTTTTGCCAATTTCCCTTTGTCCTCTCAGGGGATCGTTTGACATGTCGCAGAAGAGAGCAACGCTGTCCTTCACGACTTGATATCCACCAGTTATTCCTTCAAGTAACTATACTTGCAAACCCCGATCAACGTGGCTGCATGCAAACTCGTCTATATCTCGATCTGCTGCGCCTTATGCCTCTTTCACTATGACAATTATTTCAATACAGATTCTCGCACGTTTACATATATTTACATATTTCTTCCTGCACGCTCAAGTGTCCATGTCCTCTGCTTGCCAAGTCTCCTATTATTTCTCCGTGTCGTCCCACGTCATTAAAACTTTTTGTTCTCAGCGCAAAAATATTCCTCTCTTCAGCTCAAGTCCCAGAAACTTTCTTCAGATATTAAACTCTTGAAGGCAAATTATAATTGTGGATTATAGTTCAACTGGCAAGAGTAATTCAGGCAATGAGTTTCTAGGAGAAATATTGACCAGAGGGCCTTGTAAATTGGTCTAGATATATACACAGTACATCGGCAAAAAATTCAATGAATAATCTTTAATTGAATAAAGTTCTAATTGAAGAAATAAGTTTTTGCAAGTAAAAGCCTCTTGTGTTTTTCCTGTGTGAAATTGACAACTGGATGGTTTTTTTGTGTCAATGATACTACTACTCTGAGTGCAGATTCTTTTTGCCGGTTTGATAGTCGTCGTCTTCGAGCAATTCGACACGATCGCATCGAAAGAGGCGAAAGGAAAAAAAAAGTAGGAACGTTTGTGTTGCTCAAGTATTACGACTTGCAGTGGCATATAAACACTGGGTTTCACCGTAAAAAATGGCTTTTCACGGCGCAGACGAAGCGTTTCGATAGTAAACTAGAAATGAAACTACACAACGGTATAGCATCCAACTTTTTGATCTTGTTTTATATTTTTTTCTCTTCCTCTTTCATCGTCGCAGTCAAAGTGATGATCGGAGATCTGCAGTTGAATGCAAATTCGCAGATAATTCTGATGGGAGAGAGAGAGATGCGTCCAGGAAATGAAAATTAAATGGCTCAGAGATGTCACTGATGATGTTTCAACTCCGCCCCCAGACACACCATGATAATCTGCAACATTACATCTTTCCCATGGCGTGTCACGCAGTCGGCTATTTTTTTTTTTTTCTTTCTCTTGCAGCTGTATATTCTTTTATATTCGTCCGCAGCACCAACTGTTTTCTATAACAAAAAGAAAATAACAACGTTGACCAACTTTTTTCATCTGCAATTTCCTAGAACAATATACTCTGCTATATAAATACAAATTACTACAGTTAGATTTTTAAGGAGAAAAATAAAACGTTAGAAAACAGCCAGTGTATAGTTATATATAGAGAGAAAATAATGCTATGGTATAATATAAAACATGAAAACAGATCCATCAAAGCATCAATATTTTATTTTTTACTTTTCTTTACTTTACTGACTTTATGTTTTTATTATTATTGCTTTGGAAAATTATTAATCACTCACTGCTGGATACAAAATTTATATAATATCATCGAAAGCAATAAAATTTAATTGACTAAATGATATATATATATTTCTAATAAAAGCTTAAATTGTTTTTCTGGAAATTACTCAAATTTTTTTACATTTTATAAAATAACAATTTTTTCAGATTTAAAAAAATGTGGAAATAAATAATATTTATATTTTTTAAATCATTTAAAATAGATATCCATCCGTGGGATAAAAACCACATAAAAAGTAGACTTTATCATTTTGTACGATGTAAAAACTTTTAATTAAAAATTACTAATCAATTATCCTTAACAATGCATAAAATAGCAAAAATTAATTAATTGCAGTTCCTGACCACCTAATATACCTAATGTCGAAGAAAAAAAATTTAACTAACCGAATCGTGTGCCTAAAACGAAAACGCCGTATGGCCAAAAAATCAAGGGCTTTTTACTTTCTAATATCTTGATAAGGATGCGAATTACATAAATATTGTTAGAGACCTTTATTGTAGGTGATAAAATTCTCTACAAAAAATGTCTCTTAAAAAAAATTTCTATATCCTGTAGTTATCAAGATATTTCGGTTTTAACGAGCAAGTAAATTTTGCTTATACGCTTTTTTAACATTATAATAACGCAAAATGATAAATAAAATTTTTTTTCTTCAAAATATGTTACATAAATTGATTAAAAAAAAAATACAATTCGCTATACAAGCTCTACAGAGATATCCATCCAACTAATCCAGTAAAAAAAAAACACCTCTATAATTTTATATGATGCAGGAATTTTTAATTAAAAATTACTAATTAATTATCCTTATATCATGATAATAATAACTTATTATTAGTTTAATAATAAGTTATTAATAATACTAATAAAAGTGCAGAAAACAGCGGAAATATAAATTTTTCAACGTGCAAAAACTATTCCACCTGACTAACTAATAAAAAATCATTAATCTAGCAGATAGGCAAGGAATTACTGGCTAATAAAAAATATCAAGTCCGTTATTTATGAACATGATAAACAAGATAATTCAATAGACAAAGATTATAAGCCCTATTTCATCCATATATAAAATAAGCGATCGAGAATGTAATTGCACATATCCGGGGAAATCGTTCGCGCGTGCGAGATATCTCGCATCGAGGTCCCACCTTCACGTATATAGTTTTACACCAAGTCAAAGCTGATGCTATACGGCGCGCCCATTGGCGAATCGAACCGGAACCCATCGCACTAACAATCATTAGACGCCCTGTGAGCAAAGCGGCAGTGCACATATACAACCACAAAACGGATCGCCGCTATTCAAGACTTCTTCTAATGCTCATGTATCTGTATATGCAGCAGTGCAATCTCAATTGCAATTGAGATTACAGTTACAGTGAGCACACGCTTTACAGCGGACCAATGCGGCTAAAGCTTAAACGCACTACCGTTAAGTGCTCCAAAGTGCATAGATAGACTCTAAATGCTGAAATAAAACCCAATTATTCTATGGGCGATTCTATGGGCCGCCAAGTGAATCAGCATAACGATCATCGTGCCATCAATCACTGTCTGATTGAAGGATATAAAGGTCACAAGATTAAGTAAGGTCGAAGGAGAAGAATCATAAAAAACATGATGATGCACAAAAATTGTGAATGCTAAAAAAAAAACCAGGAGTGTTCTCTGATGCTTTCGTATGTGTATAATCTCTTTCACGCATTCAGGGTCACTTTGGCTGGAATCAAAGTTCTCAAAGACACGCCAGAGCATGATAAAACGCGATAATGTCGTATTTCACACACAAAAACAGATATCATGCTCTTATTCCTTTGCAATTTTAAATAATAGCATCAATAATAATAAGGTGGCCCTAAAAAAAATCGACTCTATTTGTTGTTTTTTGTTTAGAAGTCACCTTTTGAATTTTTTAAATCGTATATGAAATTTACTAGATTTTTGTCGTTGAATTTTCATTATTATGTAAATAGTACAGTAAATTGTGATTTTGTAGATACAAAACCGGGAAAATAAAAATAGTCGATTTTTTTTTGGGCCACGTTAATATATGCACATATGCGTGAAAATGTTTAAGGATCAATAATATAATATACAATGTTTGGAGAGACGAACGAGGTAAATTTAGTGGTCACGAAGCCTGCAGTGGAACCGCAAAAGCTTGATAGATGGCAAGGATTCAATGCCAGCCACAAAACGTGACAATCCAACTGGCACGCACGCACATGATATAGAGGTATACGTACATATTTAGTAAACAATATCTTTAGTGACTAGATAGAGAAAATTTTTCTTTCAAAGTTTTACCATCATGTAATTGGGCCTGACAGTAGGTCTGCATGCAATGGGTATATAGTTAATGGATGCATTGTGCCAACACAAATCGTCAATTCTACATATGTTTGATAGATAATAATTTCTACCAAGGCTACTGAAACAGAGAGATAGAGAAATGTATAACATAAGCTAGTCTAGCTTGTGATTTGAGATAATTTATTTCACTAACGTATAATATCCTTGACCCGACGCGAGTTTTCAAACATCAGAGAGAGAGATATAGACCTCACAGGATGATGCTAGCGTAGCTATACTCCAGAACAAGACAATTCATTGAATCCATCAGAGAGTGCAGAAAGTTTCATTCGAACAACCAGGTAAAATTAGCTAACCCGCAGCGGCAAGATTACCTTCGAGCTGCCTTAAAATTTATACGGAGGTTAAGTACTCTATATAGGCAATTGCAGAGTTCTATTTAAATATACATATATCTGGAGAATATCCGAGTAAAATGCAATCTATTTCTCGTGCAAAAGTCCCTCAAAATATTCAACTTATCCTATTATACTTTTCTGTAGAGAAAAAAAATTTTTTTTTAATTAAAATAAATGTATTATTGCTGATAAAGTTCAAGTTTTTAATTTTTTAATTAAAACATACGATGTTGTCTCGATAATTCAAGCATAAATAAACATTTTTTAATTCATCTAAAATTATAGAAAAAACAGTTATTTTTTTTCCATAATATTAAAAAATAAAATTTCCAATAGTAAAAAAAATTATTTTCAACTAATTTCAGCATCTTCTAAAATTGTTTTTTCTCCTAAAATTGAAAATTCAATATAATAAAAGATGATTAGAAAATTTTATAAATGAGATATATTTATAGTGATGAAACACAGCCACTAACGAAAATTACTTTCATTGTCAAATGCTAGTTCGACGCGGACTTTTCAGTTAAAACTTCATCAAAAGACTGAGCATGAGTAATTCTCCTGACGGTACCTAGTGTATTTGCATAAATGTTTACAACTAGAAACTCGTCGACAAGCCGAAAAAAAAGGATATATAGACGTTAAATATGTACATTGAAAAGTTTCCCACAGTATTATAAAGAGCAACAAAGTTGCCGCGATCTAAATATCGCGTCTTCCTAATTACGTCACGGCATCTCTTTAGCGGTAACCGCTTTCAAGTTTACCCGGTGAAATTGGTGTGCATCGAGAAGACAGCAAATATTGGTAAGGCGGAGAAGTTGGTCGAAGCCGCTTTCCAGGTCGTCACCCCCGGAAAATGTGATCGATAAGGTAACCACACAGCATGCTCACTTTGTTAAGTGGCAACGAGTGCTGCACTCACTCCTCCTACCCGCGACCACATGTAAATATATCGCGCGTACTCTACGCGAATGAAAGTTGCTTCTGCCAATATAACTATCAGTAGGTCGTGCTTTATCGCTGTGTTCACTATTACCTCCCGTATATAAAGCCTTCGTATGACGTAGAGGTCCCTCATGCCTCTCGATCTGACTACCACACAGCATGGCGCCTACACCAACGCAGAGATATCGAATCAACAATTATTTCTAATGACAAATGAACTATTTATAACGGCATATACACAACCGCCAATAAAACTGGACTAGTGACTGTCATTATTTCAGATACCTTTACAATTCTAAACTTGTAATGAGGCCTACTCTATGTACATACTATTTATAACGAAAGAAATTACCCGTTATATACTCTCTGAACATGAACTAGAAAATCGTGATTGATTGTTTGGAGAATTAAGTCATATGCTTTATGTATTCTGCATAAATTATAAAAATCTATAGAAAAAAGGAACTTTGTATAATTTAATTTTTTAAACTTTATTGAAATAAATTGAAAAAATAGAATTTTTTTCAATTATTGGATGATAAAAAAATAATTAAGCATTTAAGAAATGTTAATAATGGTTTTTTATAAATTTTAAGACGTTTAATTACGATTAAAAAACAATTTTTTTCTAAAATTTCCAGAGACATAGCAAATTTTGCAATTTTCATGATTTTTTTTTTTTTCAGTTTTTAAAGGATAACTCAGTAGGTAACCTTGATATAACGAAAAATATTACAATAGTTAAATTATTGGGACGTTAATTTTCTATTTAAAAAAATGTAGAATAAACTTTTTTTTATTTTGCCTCATTTTTGCTTTATTTTGAAAAATGAAAATTTTTAAAAGTCAGCAATATCTCGAAAACTGAGAAAAATATGAAAAAATTTATTTAACATTATTTGTAGATAATTTAATGATAAATCATTTATTTCTTATAAAATTTTTCGTTATCTCGCTTATTTACCGAGTTATCGGTGAATAAACCAAAAAACCGCGAAAAATGCTAGATTTCCTAGAGATACCCCTTGCAAAATTAAATTAAAAAAAAAATGTGTCTGAATTTATTTTAACAAAAAATAATAAAAAATTATATAAAATATACCCGACCTTGTCCTACTTGGGACAACGATTGTTAGTGATTCATCATCATCTTTTTACTAAATATAAACGATTGTGTTTCAGTGGAAAATCAGTGATGCAGTTAAAAGAAACTCAATAGACTAGAAGCCCGATCAACAAAAAAAAAATTAAAGCACAATATAGTTAATTCAACTGGAAAATTGCCCTTAGACCTGAGATTTCTAGAAATTATGGCGGAAAATCTAGTCTATTCGAAGCCTCCAACATTGACTCAAGTATTTAAACTTAAATTTCCAAAGCCAACTTGAGATTAACTTAGATAGCTGTTTACGTACAGAGAGTAAAAGGCTACTGATAATGCTGAGAAGTCTATAGCCACCACGAAGCTATGCGATACATCAACGCGGTGCATCATCTTTCGAGTTATAATCTCAAATCACAGAGCTTAACAAGATATCTGAGTAAAGCGAGAACTTGCGACGAGAGAAAACTGTAATTGGCGTTTCGCAGAAGCACGCTCGTTAGTAAGCGAGTAAACACGATCGCAAAGCGAGGTTTCACGGTGATCCAAGCGTGTCGGGATGGAACGGTATGCCTGACTGATCGTTTCCCTCGAGAATCAGCAAGAAACCCTTTCGAAGTCTCAACAATATTCGTCGGCATTTATATTCTGGGCACGAGTTTGCCCAATCGGAAGAACTTGTAATAATTGGCTATTGATTCAATTATCGTCTGATATCATATTGGCTTTCAGTATCTCTAGCCGTATCCAACTACTCCCAGACACACTGATTCCTGATGTTTGAGAAACAATAGGAAATCACAGACTCTGCTTACTGATTCATTTACATATATGAAGGTGCACACCTTCCAACACATTTACGAGAGGATAAAACACCTCGCAGTTATGTAAATATTGAGTGAACCTCGGCCGCATTATCTTGTCAAAGTTTTCAGTCACTGAAATAAAACTTTTTCACAGGTTTCTATTTGGTTAAAGGTATACGTCACAAGCTAAACTTTGGTTTGGCTTTACAAATCGATTAAAAGTACTTTCAATTGGATAGAACAATTTTTTTTATACCTTCAAATAAGCATTTACAGCTGATTCGATAAATATTACTTTAATTAATTAAATTATGTTTATCTAATAGGCATTAAATCAACCATTAAAATATTTATATATTATTAAACAGATCCTTTAAGAAAAATAAAAAATCCATTGAAAAGTGAATAAATATTAATTTTTAACAATTTTTTACATATATATCACGTTTCAAAACTGAGTAAACGTGTCGTCGGAAAGTTGAGTGTATTTGACTTGCTAATATCTCGATAAGGATGCGAATTTGATACATTTTATAAAGGACCTTTATTGTAGCTAATGAAATTCTCTACAAAAAAGGTTTCTTGAAAAAAATTTTTATCTTTAATAGTTTAAAAGATATTTATAGTTTTAAAATAGTAAGATAATTTTGTCTCTAGACACGCGGTATATTAATTTTGATTAATTAAAAATGGGGCAAAATTTAAATTTAAATAATATTTTTTTTTTTAACATGGCAATCAAGGAAAAAAAATTTTTCAAACCAAAAGAACCTTAAATTGAATACTAAATTTGAATAAAAAATCATTTAGAGGTTTCGATTTGGCCAAAAGCGTGCCAAAGTAAATGAGTTCCTGAGCCAATTCATCAACGTTATCACTCGCCCTCAACGGTAGTAGATATAACTGATGTGCAGCATTTTCACGTTAACTAAGACATTTAGATCGAATGAGCTGACAATCCTATTAAGCACTGTATAGACGTGCATTACATCGATTTATTGATTCTGACACATTACCGAAGCAATCGGTGGGTAACATTGAGAGCTTCACACGACAGGGAAAGGGTTAAACCGAAGGAGAGGAAACTGGGGTGCACAATGGGTAAAAGCGAGTATAATCCCCTATCCAGACTGCATCACGTGCATATAGGTGTGTCACGTTACTTATATGTCGACACTGGTACACCCCAATTATTGGATAATTAAAAGGGGCATTGCATGGCTTATTATACTGTTTTGTTTACGACACGAAAGCACTAACGAAGTCACTGTCATATTGATGATGATGATGATTTATAACTGAAGGAAAAGCGATACAACTTTTTAAAATATACATACGCTTTCAATCTCAGTATATAATCATGATCGATAAGATTACCCTTTTATTATTTAAAAATTCGAATTTTTCCCCCTATCCAAAATTGAGTCTACGTCAAAAAAAAAATTTCGAGCGATCGTAAAAAATGAAAATAAATCATTAATTACAACTAAATGAAAAAAAAAAAGTAAGACATATAAAGAATTTAAAAAATCGAAAAATATTTATTTAATGTGTTCTGATAATTATTTAAAAAATAAAAAAATATCCCCTGTATTCAAAATCTAGAGAAATTCAATTTTTCAATTTATTAATGCAATAATGAAAAGTTTTTTATCGATGAAAATGTAATCGATCATTGTATTTGAATTTTTATAAATTTTTAAGTTAGAATATAGTGTTTAAAACCAGTCTCAAAATTTATGGCTAAATGATTATTATTTTTAACACAATAAATTTTAAGGATTCGAATGTTTCTATTGCGGTGAAATATACCAGCGACAATGGACTAGGCAATAAGGAGTGTGCAATAAATGAGTATTTTTTTCGATATTTCAATGAGTTATTGTAGTGAAAAAAATTAATTTTTCTCGATAATAGTTGACAATTTGTAGATTTTTGTCTGAATAAAGTCCGAATTCTGCCAATAGGGAGACTAACAGTGGGTGGCTGTTCTATATATAGGCATAATATAACGAGCCAGCAGGATTTTCTCGTTACTCGTCGGTTGCTTTGCCCACTCGGCTGTTACTAGGCAGTGAGGTCGGCCCTACGCTTGGCTGAGGTTGTCTCCCCATCGCTTTGGGTGAATTTTTCGCCTGTCCTGTTTTTCACGATTCGCTCAACTCGCTGTACACGGCGCTGCTGTCTCGATTTTGCCATCTTCTCAACATATATATAATAGGTACATATATCGTTGACTGTGATGAAAGGCATATCTGTGATGCTCGTCATGCCACCACCAGCAATTTTCCTCTTTTATTCAAATTGTGAAGAATAAAAAGATGGAGATCAGGTGATGAGTATCGTCATACAGCAGAGATATTTCAACTGTTTACTTTGGTTTGTGTGTATACCGCGAGCTAAGATATTCATCACACGCCGGCGGAAATGTATTTAAAATAGTGCGGAGAGAGGCATTTGTAGAAGTGAAGACAGCCCTTGCACATGATGTATGCACATCGCAGTCAAAAAGTACAAATAAAATCATTTCTCCTAATGATTTATCTTTCTATTGAACATTTTCGCACGTTGATGTATAGCACCAACGCAAATCATCTTCTCGTCGCTCGCTAGAACCGGAACCTCTGCGGATCATCCGCCACGCATGAGCACTTGACTATTATGGATGTGTGTACAAAAGCATTGCAATGCCACTGGGCATTGATTTTGACTGATACACAATTGACTATTCAAGTTGGATATACAAGCTATCCAATTGATGGACAGTGTCCGATAGATTGACAAATTATATGTGACCTTGTGTGCGTGTAGATGAGAGGAGGCGTCTCTCTCGCCTTGACACAATCAGTGAGACTGAACAAGTCGAATGCTTGGTCAAATGCACCTGAAACACGATCTCATAGAGTGGAATCAACATCACGACAGGGTTTGTTGGAATAAACCTGAACTTTATAACCTCGAAGATTGTCAACCAGTGAAAAAGAAAATAAACACACTACGAAGTAGATAAAATCTGATATGATCAGACATTTCCCCAATTGAAATACAAGACATCAAATAAATTTTACAGTCCACGTCTTTACATCGGGTACATCATCATGCCCATCTTGGCGATGAGTATTTTGGTTTCATGACGAAAGCGTAACACGAGAGATTGTAATAGTCGCGTGACCGCAACATCACCGAGTTGCCAAGCTTATGAACGAAAATAAAGGAAAAAGAAGTAGCATCTGTTTAGCGTGTGATTGAGAATCCTACCAGGGTAAATGATATACATCAAAAGAACTGGTATATAATAAACTGCATCAGAATATAATGTATGATGATGCACAGTGTCCTGATTGAGGCAGCTGTTCCAATTCCCTGCGTCAGTTTCTAATCCTTGGTAAACAACACCTGGCCACGGCTCGTGTCACGGCTAATTTGCCCCACGATGAATTTTAATGATTCCGCAAGAAGCGTCGAGACAATAGCGCCTGTGTATACACACTCTGCGATGCGCTTTATCCTCATTTGCACACTTCACATACGATGCACATCAGCAGTGTTAGGCTTCCCACTGCACGCTCAAGACCATCAACTAGCGGAGAAAGAGACCTGGATGCAGAGACCTCTCGCGTCCGCGCCCGTTATAATCACATCACGAGAGACCTCTTGTCGCTGCTGCGCCTAAAAGGTCTCCGGGACAATCATCAGTATGAGAACGTCGTTCTAGCGTGGAAGAAAGCGTCGGCAGTCACTTGGAATTGAGAACAAAAAGCATATTATAACTAAACAACATAATCGTGATAATGGTCTTCTAGGTATTGGGGCAGCATTGCTGCTGCTTGCCTTGGGAACCTATTTGATTTTTTTATTCCTCCTTCAGAGAGACATTGCCTTCTTGTTGGCGAACACTCATTTATATGCCAGAGGATGTTAATACCTACAATGTAGAGAATCCAAGTAATTTGTCGGCAATAATGAAGATAATGACGTGGACAAACATATCTATTACAGTGATAAAAACACACATACATGATTGTTTTCAAGAGGCAAAATATATTATAATTTGTATACTCAACATGGCTATTTATTTACTGTAAGTATAAATAATTATCCATCCAATTGCAATAATGCTTCGTCTATTTTCATTTTTTTATGACCAGTCATTTACAATCACTTGATTATCGTCGGATCGGGTAGAATAAAAATATGTTTTATTTATTCCTATAATAGTGCTGTTTAATTTCGCGCACGAGCGCGGATATAAACTGTGAAATTTTTCACGATTAATAATTAATGTTGGACAGGTTGACCGAGAAGAGTATTTTGCACATTATTAACCTTATTACTGTGTCCATAAACACACCTTCAAAAATTCCGGTTTTTAAGTATTAAAAAAAAAATTTTTTTTTAACTATAATTTATTAGGCTCTAAAAACTATTAACCAAGAATCGAAACTCGCGCATGGTTTGAAAAAAATGCTAATTTTTTAAATAGTTTCAGTTGAAAAAAAAAAATTTTCTAATGATTTTCATGTTAAAAAATTATTTTTAACACTTGAATATCGCCTTATTTTATTTTAAATTGCATTAAAATTTTCTAAAACCACGAAAAACAATTAAGAAAATTTTCCACGACAAAATAAAAAAAAAAAAAAAACATCATTATCTTGCTGTTTTAAATCAAAATATCTTAAAAACTATTAAAGATAGAAATTTTTCTCAAGAAACCTTTTTTACAGAGAATTTTATTATCTACAAAACAGGTTCTTGACAAAATTCATCAAACTCACAACCTTATCGAGATATTAGCAAGTAAAATGTTCTTTATTTTGAATTATGGCTTTAATTTTCATTTTAATGGATTTTGTTTATAAGAAATTCATTCATGAGTAACTTGAATAATATAAAATAAAACTACAATAATAGTTTTACACGATCTTAATGGACAAATAAAAATTGATCAGATCGACTAAAACAGAATATATTTGGTTTTTTCAGGTGCCTGCGATGGCTCGCGTCTGTGTATTATTAGTGTGAGAGCAGAAACGGTAGTCGCGTGAGCCTGTTCATCGGTCACAAGGAGCGGGCTACCTTGGCACTAGGTGCACAGAGGCTTGTGAAGCCATTTAATTGCAATCGCGCACGACTATGATGCATAGGCCATCTCCTATCTCAGCTAGAGAGCCTCACGTCTATGCCTGTATACGTATGTAATTATATACATGCGTGAGCATCCGTGTATAGAGCGCCATGGTTCGCCAAGATCTCATGTAAATCACCGAGACATAATGGCCACTGCCTATTTACCCAGCACAACGTGTATCTAATAACAATAATGCACGTTTACGAATGCAATCCCTCGGCGGTTTGTTGAGAGCGCGAGAGAAACGTATATACACCAGCATGTACCCACGAGTTGGGTAATGTCGTGTGTGCTCTATAGATCTTTATAGTGGAATGCTTCAAGACTTTATGTGAGCTACCAAGTCACACCCCAGTCCTATTAATTGTTCAGATGTACACAGACTTACGTCGACTAATGCTCCACACACCTGGCCTCACCGAGTCTTCGAGATATTTTGCTTTGCACGCGATATTCTACTCGATTAAATGGCGCCGGCAATCAGTGGGAAAAGAAAACCTCGCAAGACTGATTACAGCTGCAACTAAGTTTTTAAATATTCACTAAGCTATCTCGTGATATTACTCAGGCAGTCTATCAATCAATAAACTGTGTATATGCCCATTCTATACTGCCAGTTCATCAAGAAAATCTTCCTGTGATTTATTTACTTTTTCCCTCGTTAGATTGTCCTCTTAAGTGTGCCAAGTAAAAATTAATTCATCAGCCTTTTTTTAAGAGAGCTCAAGAAACTCGGAGTTATTAATCGCTAAACATGATTTGTCATTTATCTTCAGCGGTATACTGTCTAGAGCAATAAAAACATCAATTATATTTTTCTGAAGTTAAAAAAAAATTAATTTGGATATTTTTTTCTCTGATTGTGATAAAAATAGTAAAAGTATTGTATGCCTTAAGGGGGAAAAAATCATCAGAGATCGAATTAAAAATTTTTCACCGTCTGCAGGTATTTATAGAAAGAAAAAATTGACAGCGCGGGGCTTGATGAGAAATGTTCTTCACTCTTATTTATCGATAAGACCTATTACTCAGCACTATGTGATCAACAACAAAAGCTTATATTCTCTTCTCAATGTTCAACGCATCACAACAAATTTCAACAGACTACACAATATATAAATAGTAATTCCCATTAGTTTTCATCCCTTTATATATTTTTAATCTAAAAAAAAAAAAATGTTCATACCTCTTTACTTGCAGATATCTGGATAAAGATGCAAGTTAGACAAATTTTGTTAAGGACCTATTTTGTAGCTAATAAAATTCTCTACAAAAAAGGTCTCTTAAGAAAAATCTATATGTTTAATAGTATTGAAGATATTATGATTTAAAACGTCAAGAGAAAAAAAAATCAATAAAACACGAGACCTATGCACCTAAAAATGACGCTAACTATAAAAAAAATCCAAAAACAGTGCCAATTTTGAGTTTAATATAGGATTTTCCTGTTAATTTTTACTTTTGTATTGTTTATCAAATTATTATTACGAGTTAGATAGAAATAGAAATTTTGTTGTTGCTCCAAATCTCTTATTTCTTGTTTTTTTTTTTTTCTCTCAGTACAATATATATAGTTTGACACTTTTTTAATTTATTGTGCTAGGTTTCGACACGAAAGAATTGCGTCAACCATTTTTCTTCGCATACCCCCGCTTATCACGAAAACTTGAGAGAACAAATATAAGGATTTTCTGACAAAACGACTGTATAACTCGCATGAAACTCTGCATCACACTGCAGATATGATTTCTCTTATTCCCAATACAAATCCCTGGAGACGCGACAGCACTTGAAGTTGTTCCACCTCAATTGCTGGTAACTCCAAGGAAAACTCCGTGGCCTGCATCACTAACAGTACTCAAGATCACTCAACTATTCGTCAACAAGTGCATCAATCCGTTAAAAACTTAAATCTAAAATCCGTAAACACTCTGAAAGAAAAACATCGTGGTGGCAAAGTATTTTCTGAACTTCTGAGGCCTTCCACAGGATGAAGAACTGTTTTACGATGTTGAAAATAGTCTGGAAAACCCCGTAAAACAGTTCCACATTCGACATCTTGTCCTATCTGATCGCATAAAAATTATAGAAAAGAAAAAAAAAACAACGAGAAATGGACTCAGGCCGAAATGATATTTTTCAAAATTTTTTTCTAAACTTCTGGGGACTTCCACAGGATGTGAAACTGCTCTATTACATGAAGAATAGTCTGGAGAACCCTGTAGGACAGTTCTACACTCTAGATCTAGTTCTATTCAACCGTGGAAAAATTATAGAGACGAAAAATGAACCTTCTGCTTTAGTTTTTGATATTAAGTCGCTTTTGAATGGTGTTTACATCATGGTGGATTTCTTTATAAGGAAATCTCGGGGTGAATAATAAAAACACCCCTGTTAATCGTTTTCTGAAGTACGCTGTGAATTGACATCTTCCTCGCGCCGACCGAAAACTGCAGCAGAGGCATAACTTTGGCCTGGCACATGCAGCGGCATTAGCATGCTCAAAACGTCTAGCAACGATATCTCCCACGTTGTCCCTATTCGCCCTTGTCCTTCTCGCCAGCTCGCAATATATCTCCGTCTATCTCGGTGCCCTTTGGCCCCCGCATTGCCGCATCATCTGGCGTCTATGTGGGCGGCCAGAGTTCGCACGTTTAATCATCACGCGCGCGGCCCCGATCAGGCCGCGATAGTCGTGATAAGGGACTTGGGCTTTCACGATATATCCCACGTATATCACGTTTTTGTGCGTGCATATATTATATATACTGTACGACGTTTTATCGCATCGTCATACGCCGCATTCGCGCGCTTTTGCGTGACGGCCTCTTTTTCTTTTCTTTTTTTTATCCACTGCTTTTCACGACTAGGCGTCACGCCATATTCACATCCCTATGTACAACCCTGTCACACACCCTTCTGCCGACCCTTTGCCGCCTTGTTTACGCGTCGCGGCCGCGGAGCATAATAAAACATAAAAAAGGAAAAAAATTAGGTGAGAGAATAAAACGATTTTATCATCATCATCATCATCATCATCATCGCTGATGTAAACGGTATATATAAGTATATAGGTATTATATGCATAATGGATTTACCATGTCGAAGATAAAAAATGAAATAAGATAATCTCGTGTAATGAGAAGAAAAAAGTGAAGCGGAGCGAAAATCGAACTTAATTTTTATTTTTACTTTCGTTATTTCATTCTATATTTAAGATCGTTAATAACAAGAAAGTCATGTATATCAAAAGATTGTACAAGAAGCGAATTTTATTCCCTCTTACATTCCCACTTCTTCCTAACTGGAAGTATCCAAATAAAGACACGAATCTGGTCTTGGAGCTGCTTCAGAGTTCGCTTCACCGGCATCGCTATGCGAATATTTTTTTCTTTCTATCGCGGTCAGGCTGACGACTTTGCCTGTTGCTACGCCGGCTTCACTGATGCAAAAAAACGCCATCAGACACAAAAGTTCTTTCAACATTCCATTCAAAACACAACAACATATGCTGAATCTCAAAATAAATCTTCTCTCTTTTTATTTTAAAATTTATGTCGACTTGTTTTTGTATAATTCTCGAATTTCAACGCGGAAGAAGCTGAATGAGTTGAAATAAATGAAAGACCTATACATTCGCAAATTCAAGATGAAACCCCATAGAGAATTACAATGCAGAGGGTAAAAAAACAAGAAATTTTTGACGAAAAATGTCGATAAACATGAGATAAGAATAAGTATGATGCTCATATCATACGCCTTAGGGACTTGGGGACTTGGGATTATTAGAAAGTTGTCGGCGCGACAGAAGTTCGACGTGGAAATACATATACGAAAGTCAGAGTATGTATAGCCTGAGGGAAATGGCGGGCGAGCGCGACGCTTGCAAGAATAAAACTCGGCTTTTCACAGAGGTCGCTGCCTCTCTATTCCCGCGGCAAATGGTCCTGCAGCAAGCTCAGATGGTGCATTGTCCACACACATCTTAGTTGTCAACGTGCAAGTCTAGTTTCGCAGGCACACGAGCCACGAAAACATCACGTGAATGTACAGAGTCTTTTGTCGTTGGCAAACAACCAGTCTTTTACCACTTTTTCTTCGGCGAAAGAAGTTGAATTCAACCCCATGAATATCTCAAAAGTGCCTAGTAATGATATATGTATATGTATGCGTTAACGAGCGTTAGAAGAAACTGCAGAGGACTTGTTAAAAAGATTTTTGCATGATACACAGCAAGTTAATAATGGGCGTAGCAAAGTTTTATGAATAAAGAAAAGCTTTATATATAAAATGTGGTGTTTATTGCATCTAGATATATACTGTATAGGTCGGCGGGTACACAAGCGGAAAGATTAAATGGATAGACATGGCCAATGAGCTCCTGGTTAAATTAGGATAATTTACTTGAGTAAAACTGATGTGCCCACACCCGTTGCGACACCTGATCCATCATCACAATGTTAGCGCAAAAATTAATTAAGTATGATGAAGACAAAAGAAACAAGGTTTAATTATTTTCAGTGTGGTTTTTTTACCGCAAAGAATAAGAAAAGAATATATTGTATTATATATAAACTTTCATCACGTGTTTCTTTGCTGACACGTGCACGGAAAAAAAATATCTAGAAGTTGTGTATTGATAAAAATTTCATTACACAACACTGAAAACTTTATCTCTAACAAAACAAGACAGTTCAACTTATACTTTGACAGAAATTTAATTGGTTTTTTTCATTTTATTCGGAAAAAAATTTTTTTTTTTATGTAAAATTGTCAAAAATTTATTAATATCTTGATAACGATGAGAATTAGAGAAATTTTATTGAGAACCTTTTTTGTAGTTAATAAAATTCTCTATAAAAAATGTCTTTTGATAAATGTTTCTATCTCCAGTAGTTTTGAAAATATTTAAATTAAAAACACCAAAATAATTTTTTATTCATGCCTTTTTGGCTTTAAACACGCGATATCCCTATAATTAACGATTTTTATTTGATTTTCTAAACAAATTCCTGTCAGAAAAAATAAAGAAAAAAATCATTTAAACCTAAAACCATGAAATATCAATTTTATACATTTTAATTTAAAAAAAAATCATCTCAAATGGCACGAAAGATGCTTCACTCCGAAACGAACGAATGATGGACATAAAAAAAAAAGACAGTGTGTGGGCAGAATGTCATCACCTGCACAACCTGCTATAAATAAACTTGTGCATAAATATAATACCCTATCTACAATTTATTTCATCATTAAAAAAAAATCCTGCACAATTCCTCATAAAATAAAATCCCTACCCTATAAAAATTATATCCTCTAAAAAAAAAAAAAAACAAGAAAAAACATGTTTAAATTTTATCTAAAATAATACGTGACTGAAATGGCAAGCAAAAATCTTTTAATACATCGACAAATTTCCGACTGTTTCATATTGATTTGAATTTAGTCCATGGGGCAAGAAGAAACAGATATACCAACCACTAATCTCGGATTTCACGATTACTCTATACAATCTGAGGCATTACAATGTCGCGTCGGTTGAAAGTTGAAAAACAAACTTGCGTAATACACACCAGTATAGATGGTTCTTTTATTATACCACACTAATTCTAGTCGAAACAGTACAAACGAGAAAAAATAAATAAATACATCTCTCTCTTATACTGCTATTGTCTTGACTGGCAAAGCCCCTAAGCGTGTGCAGTAGAACTCGCGCGCATTTGGCGCAAATGGCACGAGTAATGGCGAGAGAGCAGAGTAAAGCGTATGTACGTATATGCGTCAGTGTGGTATTAGGAGGAAAAGCAGGGGCGTCACAAGTGAGTGGTCGGTGTGTTAGTACATTACATGCACATGGCAGCTGTGTAAGTGTAAGGGCGATGAGAAAGCACTGGGGGATCAGGTAGAGGGACAAGCGGCATACACACCCGGGTAAATAGTTCGTATGATAAACAGCGCGGGAGGATGGTAAATGGCAAGTAAATAGCGCAAGCATCCGGATGGGGTAAATGGAGAGGACGACGCTTGGAGGACGCCCGCCGTCGAAAGCTCGTCGTCGTCGTGGCTGTACTGGTATATTTGTGTGGGCCTCAAGGAGTTTCGTGAAATGCCACGAGGTATAGCTAGAGATTTGACGGAGGATTATATTTCTCGCTGTGTACTTCTTGCCGAAATGGAATAATATGCGCAATGACTGCATAAGCTACGAACCATGCGTTTATTGCTTTATTTCGCTGATGCATAAACTTAATCACAAGATTTCGGATTTTGTCCATCAGCTAAACTAATTTCTTTATTGAAATATAACTAAAATATTGTCAATCGAAAAAATAAGTGAAACTTTTTAAAATTTTATTATCAACTTGAACTATAATTTTTCATAGAAATAGAACAAAAAATTTTGGAATAATCTATTGTTTGGAGCCAATTAACACCATTCATAATATATGACATGTGCACCATTCGACGCAGAATTTTATTATATGTGATTTTGTTTAGGTATCTGTCGAATTTAAAGATTTGACTACGGCAAGGTTCAGATTTAGGTGAAATAGGGGTTTCGACGAAATAGTCATGTAATGTAGTATTAAATGAGTCGTTTTAAAGGCCATCGCCCAGCCTCGAAACCCAAAATTAATAAGAAGTAATGAAATATACTGTTAATATACCTTTATCGCAATATAAAAAAAAAAAAATATTTTGAATCAGAATTACAGGTTTGCAAATTTTTTTTGAATTTTTTCTAATTAATAAATCTTAATAATATCAAAAGTTAAAAAAAAGAAAAACTTTTTTGCATTAAAACAATTTCTTGCATTATTTTTTCTTCATTTTCTAATTTTTTCATTGAAAAAAAAAACCTCTATTCTTGAAAAATTACAGCAATACTAATAATTTTTTCAATTAAATAACATAATTTTTATATTCTCAACTTTTACTGTTTGAAAAAAAAAAAAAACTATTCTCACAGTGTAATACTATTTTTTACCGATGAAATTTCCAGTAATTTGAGAAAATAAAAACGTCTTAATAAAGACTAAACCTCGTTTTTTATTACATATTATTATTTTTTTCTATATAACAAGTTTCCTCAATTAAATATCCAACTAAACAACTGAGCATGAAACAAACAATTTAAAAATGTTATACTTAAACAAAGAAAAACCTGCTAAATGATAGCAGTAAATAGCATATTCAATATATACTATAACCCCGGACATGGCTCATCATCGCGACCTTATCTCCGGATCAGACAGAGTGCGACACAGAGCGAGAATAGTCGGCGAGTATAGATCTGTGTAAAATGGAACATGATACAAACTCTCATCGAAAGCCTATAGTTCACATCCGTTACGCAATCGCGAGGTTACGCGCCCGGGGGATTCGTAGAAGGAATTAAACAATTGTTCGATTATTATCGGGCGTGACGGCTGTTAAATATGCAACGAGAAGAGGGATCTGCACATCAGCCGTGAATATGCATCAGCAAGATATATATAGTAAGGTTGCAAACATGAGTATAGTGGCATATAGTACACACATATATAATATACGCGAAACTGCTTTAATGGCAGCCGGGATGCACCCACAGGGAACCAGGGGGCGCGGGCGACGGAAGGAAAAAAAAACACAAACGACGCATACGCAAACGCAGCAATAGCGGTAAATCATGAGGTACCGAGATGCAACTGTACGACAGCGCTCGCCGATGTACCTATCCTTTCACATGGGCATCATGTCGACCTAATAACACTGTCATCAGTCAATTTAAGGAGGCCCTATGTATATCTACCTTCGCAATTGAAGTCAAAAAACGTGAAATAAAAAATTTCTTCAATATTTTAAAAATATAAGTATTTTATAAATTTATATTTGTATTCAAATTTTAATAATTCACACTAACAATTGTTAAATTAAAAAAAAAATTCACGCATTCTCTGCAACATGTCAAACCCATTCTGAGAATTTCCGGACGAAAATCGATAATGTATTTCAACGTTGACTAATAAAAAGTAATTTATCCGGTGTACATGTTTGTACATCAGATGTAAATTAAATTCAGTGTTGCACGTGTTAGAATACAATGATCAAAACAATGAGCAAAAAAATTCAATTTAAATATTTAAATAGTTCTTTTAAAAAATTATCGAACCTTTTTTAGTCCCTCCTGTTGATTAAACATGATAAATAAAGTGTAAAAAATAATCAGTAGATTTCAAGTATTGAATTGTAAGAAATTTAGATGTCGGAATTAAAAAATTTCGATAATAGCCTGAGTATTTAAATATTTTAGAGTATTTGATATATTCTAGAAGTAAATGAAAATTATTTTAAGAACTTTTTCAACTTTTTGGATCCCTCAAAATTGGTTAATCGTAATAAATAAGGTTTTAATTTCAATATATTTGAAGAATTTAATATTACTTCTATTTTTTAAGATTCAAAATTTCAAAATTATCCGAATTTTTGTATATTTTAGAGCTTTTAATGCATCTTAAAAATTAATAAAAAATTTTTTTAACCTTTTAGATCCCCCACAGTTGATTAATCATAATTAATAACATTTAAAATTCATTGTATCTGAAGAAAAAAATTTTAATTATATTTTCCTAGTTTCTAAATTTCAAAATTCCATAAATATTTTGAAGCAGTTGATAACGTTTTAAAAGTAAATGAAAATTACTTTTAGAACTTTTCGACCCTCAATTTAATTTAAACCCTCTAAAATTGATTAATCATGATAAATAAGATTTTAAATTTAATATATTAAAAAATTCAACGTTAGTTCAATTTCTCAAGTGTCAAAATTTTTTAATTTTTAAATTACTTCAATATTTACATATTTTTAAGGTTTTTACACGTCTTAGAATTAAATAACAGTTATTTTGAGGATTTTTTAAACCTTATAAACCTCCCAAAGTTGATTAATCATAATAAAGATGATTAAAAATTCATTATATTAAAAAAAAAAATTTTAATTGTATTTTTCAAGTGCCTAAATTCAAAATTTTCAAAACTCCCTAAAAATTTAAATAATTCAGAGTAATTGATACGTTTTGGGCGTAAATAAAAATTCTTTTCAGAATAACTTAAGCCTTTTAGAGACCTGCCACTTTAAAATTCCACAAAAAAATACCAGAAAAAATGAAAAATAACCAATTTATAGAAAAAAAAATGTTTTTTTCAACCTCTATACATACAGCTATAAGGTAAATTAACCTACGTGCATTCTAGGCATTAATTAAATTACACCGCAACATTACATATTCCTGTCTCTGCATTCAATCGAAAAGTATACACACGAACAAAGAAAAGTCGTGACATAAGATAATATCTCAGCGATTAAATTCAAAGTCTCAACTGCTCGCGTGCACATGTATATATGCTCATGTTGGACGCGATATTGACATGCGCGAATGTATGGGTAGCATCGCAATTTGATGTATGTAGCGGCCATTGAATTATTCAGGCGAGAAACGAATAGCCAACCAAACGTACATTCTTTAAGCTGCAGCGGTCGCACGTGCGACATCCATGCAAAGTCGTCGCCTAGGTCCTCGAGCCCCTTTTTTTTACACAGCGGATATCAAACAATGACACGAAATGTCGAATATTGCCCGGCCCATACTCGGAGCTTTGAACGAAAATACGTGCCGAGAACAAATAGTCCACTCAATACCAAGCAACGATGGCCAGCAGTTGCAAGAGCTCATTGGTAGGACGCTTGTGTATACAAATTCAGCGCAAGTTCACTGACTTCAATTTTGTTTACGAAAATCTCGTATGACCTTGGACCGATTTTTACTCGCTCGTAGGTGTCATGCAGCTCCACAAATAAATATATCACCGATCAAATTAATTCGTGCAGGCTGATTCCCCGTGGATAATAAATCTCTCAAGTTCTGCGATGTTTAATAAACAATTTTCTCGTCCGATAATATTTTTTTTTTTCATTTTTATTTTATTTTGCATGGTAAAAGCGTAATTAATAAGTAGGAAAAAATTTTTCAACTCGTGATATATATATATATATGTAGAAAAAACATAATTGTAAGCCGATGGACGATAACGGCTTATCATATTCGCAACTTGAGTAATATCACCAAGGAATGTTTGTGGAGGTCAGTTACACCGCGTCGATATACAAGTCCGCAAGGTTATACAATAGTGAATTTATCGTTTTGCTCATATTATTTCCGACTTTGATATGACATATAAGGAAAAAAACTCACGCGAAATCCAGAATTACATTCGACACAATTTTTTGTTTATTTTTGAAAAAAAAAAAAAAAAAGAGTATGAATTGAAAAAACTTCTCTCTTTACCTATAAAGCTGAAAAAAATTCCATTTTCATTTAATCAATTTTTTTATGCACAAAAAAAATTTTTTTTCAATCTATAAATTGAAGAAAATTTAATTTAATTTTTTTTTCAATATGATTTTGTACACTCTTTATGTGAAGCAATATAGGGTGTGCTCTATACACTCGCCTCGTCCAATTTTGTTAGTAAATCGCATAGTACTCGGTAAATTTTGATTCAATTACGGTAAAACATTTTTTTTTTATTCACGCCACTTCTATTTTCATTTTAAAAAAATTCTATGTCTTAATTTTTTTTTATTTAGTGATAATCTTAGTAATTATTAATTATTTAGTTATAAGGTGTGTTCTATGGTATTTTTTGAATGAAATTTAAAAATAAAAATCACTAAAATTGTAATTTTATGCGCAATTTCACAACGAAATTACATATAACAATTTTTTCAGAACATTTAAACAGAAAAAAACATAATAAATAAATGAAATGAATATTTTCTCACTTCGCTGCAGCTTTCCCTGCAATTAATTCTTAAACTCAATGAAGCACATCGATCCTTCTTGAAAAGAACTTTGCACATTTATGAAAAAAAAATATATCGTGTTATTTTTTTCAAGCTTGATATGTCGTAAAATCATCAGTATATATACACCCGCGTGTTTTACATCACTTCTAATCTTTTCAACGTTCCCTGTACCGAGTGCTCAAAAATAGACTTGACGTCGTGTCTTTTATATCACTGTTGACATTGAATATTAGCACCTATTATTTCAAACATTTAAAAGACTTTCAAGGAACTTTCTTTATTTTTTTGTTAATTAATAGTAATAATGATAATTATTGGCGCAAACTGCTGAGATAAGAAAAAAAAATACGTAAAAACTTGAAAAGAAACAAAAAATCATCATCAGCCGTGGCAATGTTTTATAAAGCAATTAATCAAAAGTCAGCGAGTACAATGTAAGTTTCGTTAAAGCATAATAGTGAGCTAGATTCAAAACATGACTTATCTAAACCTGCTCCCATGTTTACAGCTTTAAATTGGTGGTATTCACGCGATAGAATATAATCATATATTGAGAGAATTTTAATAAATTCTTCAAAATCTATCGTACCAGCTAGGCCAAAAAAAAAAAAAATTTCAAAATAATGGAGAAAAAAATTCTAAAAAAAAAAAATATAGCCACTGCAGATAAAAGATAGAACAATTTATATTTCATGATTGTAAATAATATTATACTCTCATTTCCATAATATACTCTTGAGCTAACTCCCTTATTACTATTTTTTTTTTTTTGCTAATCTACATAAATTATTTATTTCAAGGTTAGTCAAGTCATAAAGCACTCTATTTCTTCCTGATCTTATTAAAAAAAATAATAAACTGTACATTTTAATGTATCCAATGAAAAAAATAAACAAAAAATTTTTTTTTCAACTACTTTATAGTATACTGATGAAAATATCTATTGCAATTCCATCTATAGTAATTTCAAACCTTTTTCTTTTATTTATTTGTTTATTTTTAAAAAATCATAAATTTTAGAAATTGCAACTTTTCATTTTTCTTTCTTCTTCACAAAATTTCAATAAATATAAATATTCATCATATCCAACTTAAAGTGTGATTTTTTTCATAATACCAAAAATATCAATCTGTCATGACCGATAAAACATTGTTTTAAACAATTAATTTTTAAACCATTTTGTTCTATATCTTTTGCGAATAGATTCAAGAATAAAAAAATTTCGTTTTATTGTTTATAACCTTCTAGATATTTCCACTAACAAAAAAATTGGTCAAGAGAGAAGTGTTTTTTCTGTTTTTTTTTTTTTTTTTCACGTGACCGATCGCAATATCGAATTTCCGTCATGATCAATTAAACGAGCACACAGGAAGAGAATTAGCTGTGTACGTCCTGCACCCCTGACACGCGGTAGCAACGCTGTAAATTGACGGACATAGCAGTTGAAACAGCAAAAGAGGGAATAAAAAAAATAATTGAGTAAAAAAAAAATCTGTATAGTCAATGGACTAATCATATTATTTAATTCGACATAAAGTCACGATAGTCATTGGATGTGATTCGCTCTTTTCTATCTCTGGACTATTATTTTTTTTGTTTCCTCCCTTCGTGATCCCGCCAGCATATACACCCGTCGACGCGTGACTTTCGCGCGAAACGTCAGACTGACTTAGCCAAGCGTGACGATGCTCAGCAGTGGCACGAAATCGAATCGCGAGCTCGGAGGTTTCGATAAACAAGTATTGGGATGGCAATGGAATGATAGAATGAGAGGTATAAACGCAGAGTCGCATCGGAAATCGGCTTGGCGGAAAGAAGATAGGTGAGTAAAGTGAAGCTTGACCTCTACCGTAGGCACACCACGACTCTCGCAAGCAAACCGATCGATTTAGTAAGCCGATGGGCAGAGAGAAGGGGAGAAAACAAGAAAACCGTTGCTTAGGATAGTCCATGTAATAGCAGAGAGTTAGTTCGCTAACCTCAACTCGGCCAATCGCGCTACATGTCCAATTTCTTTATTTAAATCTAAAAAAAAAAAAAAAATTCTCAAAAAAAAACCACCAGAAATTTTCTACACCAACAAAAAAATACGATCAATTTTTAATCCGTAATTGTTATGATAATTTCAATGAGTAATATGAATTTATAAGAAAGAAGAATTTTTTTTAATTTTCTAAAAAAAAACAACTAGAGGTTCATATTAGCGAGCGCATCAACGAGAAACAAGTGTAGACGAGAGGCCAACACGTGAAAGCCAGCTTATACCTGCTACCTATTTTGGTTCGACTCTAATTAATCCAATAAAACTCAGCTAGTTCATCTTCCTATGCTTGGGTTAAAAAAATTTTGCCTGGAAAGTATTTTAATACATGCAAATAACAGGCTGATTTATTGGTCACCTACGTGTATTATTATCTCATTCTTAAAACTGTATAAGCTTAATATATTTTTATTTTATTCTTTCATCTCTCCAAAATCCATATATAATACTTTGAATAATTTTTCAAATCAATCTTTCTTAAATTTTCTAATTTTTTAAAATCAATTTCTCAATGAAAATTGTATATTTAAAAGGTATAATTCTTAAGAAACTCGACTTTTGTCGAGATTAGGATCTGATAAGAAAATCAAAATTGTAAAAATTTCAATGCCTGAAGCAAATTGACTTAGCAACATTATATTTTGTAAGTTCCATCTCGAAAAATTTAGTAAATCAAGGTGATAAAAATTATCATACAAAAAAAGTTGAGTAAATTACGAAAATTTATGGTTAAGAATCAGTAGTAAAAAAAATTAATAAATTTAAAGGAAAAAATATATGATAAAAAAGCGACATCCGTCAAACAGTTGAAAATAAACCTTCTCCATCGATCGATTGAGGTCTTTGGAAAAAAAAAAAGTTTTATGATATACCACACGTCCGTTCTGTAATTTAAAATACTTAGGTAAGTACTCGAAGAGACCTGAAATTATTTATCCCCCAAGAATTGCGAGTGGCGTCGATACGGCGAATTTCAAGGCAATTTTTCAACGGAAAATTTTCTCCTGACCCCGATTTGTCGCAGGCGAGAATAACTACAAGGATATAGCGAGTGCGAGAAAAAAAAATGTAGATAGGAAAACGTAGCTTCCTTTCGTGAAGAAGAAACATATCCTTGGGGACGCGCACGCGAGGGGCATCGCTTGTCGTCGTCAGCTGATTGTGAAAGCCCTCCTCGCCTATACTCGGAATACGATCGTGATGCTTTTACTTCGTTTTGTTTTCCTTCCTGGAACACACTATTTATCGCGTATGTGGGGCCACTAGCGCGCGAGTATCACGTGAATCCGCAAAACTTCAGATACCTACCCACAACAGAAGAACCTCCTCTATCGCGTGTTCATGCTGCTTAAAAAATTCAAATAATTATATATAACATATCTGTACATATATTACCCACGATATTTGACAATGTAAGAAATAAGAGGATGTTGGTACACGCAGTTAATGTACGTGTGCTGCCTGTGCTGTGTATGACTGCGAACCGGTTCGAGTTAGGACGCTGTCAGCGGAGATCGTGTGGACTCAATGGAATCCCCCTGTCTCTTTCCATAAACTCTTGGCTACGAAACAGCTAAACTCGGATCATTTGCGCCTAGTCACTTGGAACAATGGAAATCACAAAACCCGACAGAGAGACAGAGAAATATCTCGTTGGGGGATTTACGAATTTCAGGCTCCAATCTCAAGCTTAATACCGTCAATTCGACTGTGACGAATATTTATCGAGTGTGCCTTGGTCCTTGGCATCAATCTAGATTCCTTTAGAAAAATATCATCTACACAAAAAATAGGTGGACGTTAAAAATACAGTAAACAACACAGAAGATCGAAAAATTAATAAAAACACAGGATAAAAAAAACTGCAATAAAAAATAGATGGAATAACTTGATTGTCATTAACGCTACCACAAATATTGACGATGAGCTCTGAGGGCAATCCGGAAGGATTTGATCAAACCCCATCAATCATTAACGTCCGAAAAATTTATTCTACAAGCGCTCAACTATCACGACACTACTGATTATCACTTGTACAAGCACTGCAGCAACACTCTGGCGTTTTTCTAGAGATAATTTTGACTGTCAATTAGAGTTTGCTTTGTATGAAAATCATGAGAGCCCTTGAAGCATTGTTTTGCTGACAGTGTACAATCACGACGAGTCGATACAACGAAAGACTATCAAGTAAAAGGATCGACAAGTGTTGTGTAGACAAGAAACAATTAATTAACTGTGCTGTGAAGCACTAATAAAATTTAATTAATCTTCTCACACGCGTTAGAATGATGAAAACAATGGCAGAGTAGAATTTTAGTCGAGTACGCCTGGCAGTGTTAAAATCCATAATAAAGAGATAGGCTGTTTTGTCAGTGGTGTTGGGCAAGACGGAGCAAGAGGGTGTTTTTTAAAAAAGTCCTAGAAACCGGTCGCAGGCGAGCTGCTTGGTCGTCATCAGCTGATGAGCCCAATAGAGAGAGATACAAACAGTTACCCTTTTATATAATCGGAGCATAAATAATTTTTTGTTGGATTTAATTCACGGGGATTTTCCCAGTTTGAGGTTAGAAATTGTCAACGTACCTTGATATGTGAGGAATGTTGTTCTAGCAGTGGTGAAAAGCCGCGGAAACACCGTTTTCACAGAGCAATAACTTTTTTAAACCCACTCACAATGGAATCTTCCAGTAGACTGAGCGAGCCGGCGAGCCGTTCCCTTCTGCGTGCACACCCACCCTGCACCACACGAATATTCGTTTTTTACGTCGACAATCTGTCAACGATACGTCTCGAGGACTAGATTTACGCGGCTATTAGAGTTCGAATCAGTACTGAACACAGTTGTCGACACATCGCCGACTTTATTTACAGAAAAAACTCGACATGATCCACGCCGCTTGACGGTTCTCCCAGAGCTGTCACTTTCGAGTCGCCTGGTGGCGCGTCGACAGTCGCCATCTTGTGGCCGCTGGGTCAAGCCGAAAGCGCGCGGGCGCTCAAACCACCTAGCAACAAGGTATGTGTGTGTGAGTATTGTGCTAAGCCTCTTGCAACTATTCATCAAATAATCATTCTTCATTATCAAACGATTACTTTCAACTTAATCTCTGCCGGACATTCGAAATTTTCGTTTTAGTTTTGCACACCCCTCATGCGAAGCAATCGGGTGTGCTCTAATACTTGCCTAGTTCTTTTTCCGCTAATTTTGATTCAATTACTCTGTAAATCTTTTTTTTTATTCACGACGCTTAGTTCTATATTTTAAAAAAATTTTATATTTGTTTATTTAGTTACAATACAATACAATAAATAAAATAGGTGTGCTCTATGGTTTCACCATGTTATTTTTATTGCACTTTTATCAATTTTTTTTTCGATTAGAGATCAACACACTGAAAAAATCAGTTTATTTTATTTGTTTTTTATTTCATTAACAATAAACCCGTTTGATGTTTTTTTTTAAATCAATAGTAACTACTAAGAAATTATGTGAAAAAATATTTAATAAAAAATCACTGCAAACATGTAAGATTTGTAGTGATTAATTTATCGAATTATTAAATTATTTATCAATTATTTAATTTGTATAGTTGATTATATAAATTTAGAGGGCACTTGTATTTTTATTTGTATATATACGTTAAGATTCTATTTATAAATATAAAATTTCCGGATTTATTTTGGAGAAATAAAATATATATATAGTAAAATATAATTATTCATTATGTACATCAAAATATTATATTTGTATATTGTAAATGTATATTATTTAAATTCACATGTGTGACTAGTTGCTCTCAACTACAACTATTTCAGTGATATAATAATGATAATTCAGTAATCAAAAGATATTTAAATCTCTATTGATATTCAATTGTATATGCATTTGTTCCCACATTTAAAATATTAAGATATTTAATTATATTAATAAAATAATTATTTTTCATGAATTCTTTGTTGGAAATGTTATTTACAATAGTGTCTAAAAAAATTTGTTTTTTGTCTCACCTTGATCAAATCGATGCATTGACGTGTCTCTGCCACGTGTGCAGAAGACAAATAAAATTTTCTTTTATTCTATTGAATGTTATAAAAAATATTTTGTCAATATCAGACGATATGTTTCCAACCTTTCTCGTTTTATGTGCAATAGTAAAAATATTTTCGACCCTTTATAGGCCAGTACACTTAACTATAAATTTGTTTCCCTGCGATAAATGTCACATGAATGATACAAATGCTCTGAAAAAGCAGTAAATCACGAATTCAACAAATCTTTTAGTACTCGAAAAAAATTGAGAAGCCTTTTATGAATATAAAAATAAATATTAAAAATTCTTTTAAAGCGCATAGAAACCTAACAAAAGCCCAAACTTTTACACAAAGTTTTTTTTTTCGGATAAATTGGAGAGGAATAAAATTATAAAAGGTCCTAGCTGCCACATCGACCACTTTCTCAGTGCATTTGTCCACGCTGATAAAAAATCAAGACATAAAAATCATACCTAATTAGACGATCGTCAGAAGTAAGCTCGAAAAAACGCACAAAATACGTCTTTCTAATTTTCGCCATTTTCATTTAATCGTTTTTTTATCCTCAAGGCGATGGCCGCAACAATAGCAGCACCTTTTCCACTGCCATCTTGCGCGTGAATTAATTTAAACTACAAAACAAAAAATGGTCGTTAAAGTTTCAGAGCGTAAAGAAAAAAAAATTGATAATACCTTTCGTCTAGGCGCCAAGAGTCTTATGTACTGGTTTATCCAAGTTTCAAGTCTCGGGTGATGTTTGTAGAGCGAGCCATCGACAGCTATCGTCGCATCCTCGCGTTTCATGTGATCCAGCAGTGTGGCTAGACCTAAAAAAGAAATAAAAAACCACCCCAAATAGATTATCAAAGTTTAGATTAGAAAAAAAACATACTCACATATTGAGACAAGAAGTGCGGCACGATTTGAAGCAACTTCGCAAACGTATTGAACAATCTTCGCGTCCTCTTCGTCAGGTACAATGTTAAATTTAGCGAACACGTCTTTGGTGTTACTGCACACGCCGTCTACAGTGTCTCTGTGAAAATATTGGTTTTAGTCGATAAATTCTACGCTGAAACTTCAAATAGAAAACTCACTGTTCGATAAGGGAGATATAGTCTGTCAGAAAAGTTCCAGGAATAAGAAGACACTGTGGATTTTGGTTGACAAACAGTAATCCATCTTTCACTAGCGTTGCAAAGATTATCCGCACTATTTCCCCGAGGTATTTGCCACTTATGTACTTTTCAAACCTAAAAATAACAATCTCTTCAAACAATTGAAGTCAAAAATTTAATATTTATCAAAATCTTGATAACTTACGTGAAGGAATTTACCAGCAGTGAATTTGCATCATTCTCACGGTCAAATTGTGTTTTAATAAAATCCAGAACGCCATTGTCACCAAAAGCACCCCATTCAATGTCAATAATTACCTGAAAAACATGAAAAAATTTGTAATTTCTTCTTCATATTTTTTTTGTATTAATAAATCTGCCAGTAATGTTAAAATGAAATTAATTACAGTTATTTAAAGCGTTTAAAGCTTTTATTAATTTTTTCAACAGTTGACAATTTTTTTACGAAAAAATGTTTTAAACTCTTTTTTTTTGTCAATTAGCTGCTAAAAAATGTTTATTGCAAAAAATCACCTTTAAATGGTTTTTGCAATTAAAAATGATTGTATCTTAACGAGTTATATCCAATTGCAAGGCTGGACAAAGCCCTTTAACGACTATAATTTTATTTACATCTTTTAGAATCATAATTTACCTCCCGTTCACCGTGTCTCTCGGGCTCCCAGTGCTCGACTTTATCCGCTCGCTCAAGATAGCAAGCATTGCTGCCCGTGCCAAGGATAAGGCCAATAGCTGTGTGAGGGTCATGGGTAGCACCTTGAAGCATGGTCCCAGTAGTGTCATTTAAAACAGCCACGACATCGACTTTAGTATCACCGCGACGAGCCAGCGCGTCTCTCAGCAGCTGCACAGCATCTTTATTGACCACATCGGGACAATTGAAGCTCTTAGTCCAGGTGACTAAAATCCCACTTTCCAGCGAGTGATGTGCCATCGGGAATGAGAATGTGAAGCCTAAATAAAATGCGTAATAATATAGATATCGATGGCTACTTGGGCATTTCCACACGTCGCGACGTCTTGGGCGAGAATTATAAATAACCCAGCGATAAGTTATCCAGTGTATATTACCTAAGGGAAGCTCTACGTCTTGAAGACCCTCGCCGATAACGAAATTGCTCACACATTCGGCAAGGTACTCAAATAAAGGCATGCCCGAGCCAGTGCGTAGGCGGGCATCAATGTGATATTTCTTCACGTCTTCCCTTACAACAGCACCGTTAACCAATTCGAGTAAAAGTACACGGAAATTAGTGCCTCCTAAATCCAGCGCCAGAAATAGACCTTCCTCTGTAACAATAAAAAACAATTTCATTAACCTGAACAACATTTACGTCACATCTCTTCATGTAATTACACTTCACACTATTTACAAATAGTTATTGAATAACTTGTTTTCTTTGCCCACTTCTCCACACGAGTTTTCCGCCGTGTGCTCACGTCAAAAC
The DNA here is from genome assembly GCA_002156465.1 of Macrocentrus cingulum. NCBI lineage: Eukaryota > Metazoa > Arthropoda > Insecta > Hymenoptera > Braconidae > Macrocentrus > Macrocentrus cingulum. The sequence goes on along the minus strand of MVJL01000571.1, from coordinate 20,724 downwards.
AAAAAAAAATATGTAATTGCAGAGCATACCTGTTCCGTTTGGCAATTCTGGTATGTACGTGTTTTCCATCTGCAACGAGGATGGCTGTTGGTGAATCCCCTTTTGCATTTCCGATTGAAAAACATCCTGAATTTTTCGCGCTGTTGCCGCAGACAGTCGCATTTGCGCCAAGAGATTTTCAATCTGTGACAAAAAAACATGCAATTATTAGGTGGCAACATGAAATAGCTCGATATCAATGTGAATTTATCACGATTGTTGGTGTGGATTGGACACGCGAACAAAACTGCTTCTCGGAAATCTACCTGTACTCGCAATGAAATTACTCTTACAAAAGTGGACAAACAAGTTGCTTCAGGATATGTATACGTATTTGAAGCATTGATTTTGTTCTTTATTTGCACTCTTCAATCTTCTCTAATCAGATTGTAATTGATGCAAAAGCAAGAAGCTTCTGGATGTAATTACATGCCTCTATCATATCTACGGATATTTTAATTATTATCGTAGAATGATTCAGTAATGCAGAATGTTATTTATGACAGTCATCAGTGAAATTTGTATTAAATATCATTTTTTTTGTAATCGTACAAATTATTAACCTTCTTTTAGCCACCGTTGCATCAAAACACCCAACATTTTTTTTCAATTAATAAATACAATCAAGTTTTAAAATCTGTCATTAATTTTCTTCAATCATCAGTTATGTCGATTGTATTTTTTTTTATTTTTCCCAGAAGTATATAGTAATATCGTATGTCTTAAGAAATTAAAATTTTTTTACTTGCTAATATCTTGTTAAGGGTGCGAGTTTGATAAATTTTGTTAAGAACCTTTTTTGTAGGTAATAAAATTCTCTACAAAAAAGATTTCTTATCAAAAATTGATATATTCAATATTTTAAAAGATATTTTGATTCAAAACAGAATTATAATTTCCTATATACATCTTTTCATATTTTGTCAGGCTATGTGATGCATTAAAAAATATTTCAATAGCGTATTATTATCCAATTACTTTATATTATTAAAAAAATATATTTTAATGGATTTTATGGGGATTTAAAAGACATATTTTCATCAGTATTGAGTAAAAAACTGTTTTAGAATAATTACAAGTAAAATGCGACTAAAAAAATTAATTTACATAAGAAAAATTTTTCTATGCAAGCAGTTACATGATACTTCAACAAACAAACGTAATTTCATCTGAGAATTCTGTGAATCTCATCAACTGCATGAAAGACGACATCATCAATTAATTGACGGAAAAAATCCGTTGACGTATAATCAAAAATTTTACACAATTGTGACAAGAACATTACTATATATACATTTAATTTTTCAAGTGCAATTTTCTCGAGTTCATTATGTCACACGACATATAGATAGAAAACTGGACAGACAAGTTGTGATGTGAAACTCGAGAAGTGTTGAGAGAACATTCAAGGACAGGGGCTCGTTCTCAACACAATTTCTCATTGGTCTCGAGACAAAATGTATTTTTCAACAAATCTCTATATAAACGATAAGCCCTTAGCACAAAATAAATTATCAGTTGATCAATGCATCAGCAAATAAACGAGAAATCAAACGATATATAAAAACCATTGTGATTATATTAATTTCTAACATACTCTGACCATATATAATTTATATCAAAGTCGCAAGACAGTTCTACTGAACTTGGCGCTAAATTTGATAACCCTTATGGCAACTTTGATAGCCTCAAGTTCAAGTCGAAGTTGAGACAATTTTTATGTAGCACTGCGATAACCTCATTATAATCAAATATAAAAAATAATTAAATTTTTCTATTCACTATTAATATTTTCAAGTGATAAAATAATTTTTCAAACATTCTTGAAGGTTTTAAATAATAAATTTTTTTTTTCATGTCCACAATCAGCGCGTAATCGCCCTCGTCTTTCTCACTTCAGATACTTAGGCTTAATTTACGTGGCGTCCAACTGAGCTATTATTAGTATACTAATATACAAAAGGGATGCTCGCAATATAAATACTAGTCTATATTAAAACGCCAGAAATATTTTTTTTTTATCAACTTAAATAACCACCGAGAGCAAAAAAAGTTCAATCTTCATTTGATTGATTGATTTGGTTCAACTAAAAATAGTTAATCGACAAAATCTTAAATTTAATCAACGTTATCTTATGAAATAATGAATTATCTCACCTTTTGACGCTTCACATCATCCGCAAGATCCAATGGATTAACTTGTATCGCCTCATGAAGGACTCTTTCCGTGGAAACCATCATATTTAAAAGACCCACTACTGTCGAACGGTCCTGCAATCACGAAATACATTTGTCACAATGAAATCGTCAACTAAATTCCGGCGCCAGACGAGATTCACATGATAAAAAAACCTTCTAAGCTCCTTGATAAGTTCATCACTTAAAAATTATCATCAACATGCTTATCGTGATTTTGAAGCAAGCAACAATGACTGATATTATCATGCCATGTGCGATTGTCCTAAATTATTATCGATTTACTTCAATGCAAAATTCCGATCGCACCCGCATCAAACCCACAATGGAAATCTGAGAAAAATCGAATTCACAGCCGCGTTCAACGTTCTACACTCTTACGAAACACACAAGAGGTATACAAGGTGAAAACCGGTTCTGATAAATTAACCCCCGTGTCTACAAAGCCCGCATAGCTGCGCTCTTCTACCAAATGCATAATTTTTTATTTATTGAAACAGTTAAAATGACATTACTGACCATTCATAGCACGATACTTGCTAGTAGATGATTCTGCAAGTGAGTTTTATTACCAACAAGGTGTATCAGTCGTACACGTGACTCGTGACAGCGTTCAACTCAGTCGTTTGATCTCTCTGGAGGCTGGGTGAACTGTTATACACGTGGATATATTTTTTAAACCCCCTACAATAACACAAGCACATTTTTGACATATTTCACTCACATAAAACTGCATGTCACAGCCGGAATGTCTGATACCAAGGCGTTTGCGCTGAGATTACACGCTGTGTCAGTAAAACAGTTTCAAGATCAATAAAGCGCCTACATTGCATTATTCTTAACGTTTTTTAAACAAAAATAAAAACAAATCTATCGTAAAATCGAATGAAATACTAATTTTTTATCAAAAATTTTGTAAGGAGTGTGAAAAAAAATTTTTTTTGAATTAAAAAAGACCTATTTTCGTGTAGGAAATAGTTTTCTCAATATTAATTACTGTTAATTCGTGACTTGTATAGAAAATGATTAAATTATCCATGCGCGCTCCAATTATAAACGAATAATTATTCAGCAGAGACACGCATACTTTTCGATCAAGTGTTTATATGATAAAACATGTTTTACAAAAATTTATGTATTTCCAATGTCTGTAAGTTGAATGCTCGTGAGACACGTGAAGGCCTGGATGTAGTAAATTTTATCACCGACTATACACACATAGCATAATATGTGTTTAATAATTATGGAGCTGTGCGCAAGATAAAAGAAGAATCCATATTGTGTATAATGTCTCCTTGGCGACTCAGAGAACGAATAAAGCTCGATTAAAATCAATTGGAAGGTGTAAACGTCAGATGGGATCATTTAGCCAGTTGACCCGAGCAAGCTATTCTAATTTGGTAGATATGTGTGATGTATATGTCACGCAAACTCATCACTTGCCGCTTCAGAATTACAACATACATTCATTTTTATATCGTCAGTTTCTACTGCCTCACTCCACGTTGTGTATTAAAACAAGCACCTACATTTAGTAAATCGTGTCTTATCACATGCTAACCGGCGTGCTCGAGCACTATCTAACTGTGTTCCCGCGCTTCCGGAACCACGAGAGGCATATGACGCAAGTGATCGCGCGTGACGCTTGTATCCACTGAATATTAACCTGCGTTATTGAACTTTAAATACCAAAAAAAAAATATTTTCATTCCGAAAGTGAGAAAGTTGATGTTTAATAACTTGAACTAATAACAATCACCTTATAGTTGACGATATAAAAATACGACGACTATCAAAAACAAGAAGAAATATATCAACTCAATTTTTTCTACATTCAAAATAGATTTAAAATTTATAAATTGAAATTTTGACAGACTTTGAATGAAAATAAAGCACATACAGTAGTCACCTGTTGCTCGGGCATTGAAAAGGAATTTCATGCATACACGAACGTTTTATAATTCACCAATTACCAGTTACCTTGAATATAGATATTCAAATGTAGCGTACTCACTTGTGGGAAGAAACGTGTAGTTTTGTAGCACCACAAAAATAACTGATTATGTTGTCACTAAAAAGATCCACGTAGATGATTTTTTTCGAGGATAAAAAATAGTGATTGGTCTCGTGTAGCGTGAGGGTATTCTGGTTGCAGACTGTTGGCGCCGGGCGCTATCGTCAGAACGGCTTCCGCAAAGGAATAAAAAAAACTTGGCGTTGTATATGGTTGCAACTTGTGTGTACCGTCCAGCTGGACGTAAAATCACCGAATGTGGCGTCGCATGCTGCATTGGCTGGAGGATTCTCGGCTGGTCGAGCCTCCACATGATCCCCACTACGGCATAGTTTGCTCCGACATTTCCTCAGACACTTGGTCGCTATGATGGCATAACTCGAGGGCTCCACTGCGGAGTGGGCTGCAAGAGGAATCAAGAGAATCCAAGAATTCGACTGGAGACTCGCGGGATATTTTTTTACTTCGTCTCTATGTCAACACTATACTGCACAGACATACACACACAGCATCGTATAGTTGAGGAACGATAACGATGCCTGCCTGTGTGTCAGTTCATTCACGCACATGCGAATTAATGTCGTCGACATGTGGTAAGACGAAATTATCAAATCGCGCCTCTTGATTTATTCTCTGTATTTTTTCTTTTTAATGTTATTCATCTGCCTCTCGATTTCGTTTATGCTAAGCAGCCGGGACCTTTGATCGGTCGGGTGGTCAATTTCTTTTTTTTTTGAGATTGTTATACAGCGTTGAACTGCGCTAGATTAAAATAGTTACGAAATTCCGGGGGCTGGACTCGTTTAGATATTTGTTTGCCAATGGCGTTACTTATCAATCGCCACTAAAAAATTAAGAAAAAAAGAAATTAATACTTATTACAGTCTAAAAAGTATTTTAATCTTATAAATAATCGATTGAATCCAAAATATCTTTTGGATAACTATAGAATTGCAAGATTTGATTGAGTATTTTTTAAAGATCATTTTACGGACTATAAAAAACATGTTATATAAAAATTCGGTAGTTTTGTATAGAAGTGAGGCTCTATTTTTTGAATTTTCAAATGCGAAAATTATTGTAAAACATTAAAATTTTTATCAAAAACAAAATTTTCATCATAAATCCCATAAAAACTAGAACATTTTGAAGAAAAAAATTGTCGAAAACTTCATTTGCCGACGATTTACAGTCAAAAAACGGTATAAAGCTCCACTTCTATACAATTACCAAAAATCTGCACAAAATTTATAATTTTTGAGATATTTGAAGAAATTTTGTGTCACCATTGTGTCCTAATTTCTTATACATATCCAGACACACACTCAAGTTATTATTACGATCGTCAAAACCTGTTTGGTAATTTCGCCTGAACTTGGAAGTAAATAAGCGATTAATTAGCATGGCCTTCGTCTGCTGAGTAAAAAATTTTTTTTCTTTTCAGTGAATGGAAATACTACACAATACTCTCGCATTCTTTGCCAGAGTAAAATAACATTTTCGAGACTTTAACCAGGCAAATCTTGAGATTTAGAATGAAAGTGATATTTAAATACATCTGTTTGATGACAAAAAATTATTCTAAACAAACCTCCTCAATCGATCCACGTATAAAAAGAATAATAAAAAAGAAATTTCAAGAATTTATAATTATATTAACTGTATTAAAGTAAAATGTCGTACCATTGTCCAAAGTTTTGTTGTGATTATTGATGAAAAAACTGCAGAATATGCGCGACACAATTATGAGACAGTCTGGAGCACTCGAACATTAAGATACACACTGTTATCTCTGAGTTATGTGACAAGAAATTGTTGATATTGTTCCTCAATGACCTTTTGTCAATCTCTGGTCACACAGGCAAAAGGTCATCACCGAGTTCTTCATCACCAAAGTCATCGTCGCGCTTTCCAGCTGCTGTCATTGGTCTAACTGGCATTGGTCCAACAGGATCATTATAAATCAAATCTAGAATTAATGGAAAAGCAGCGATTAATTAAAACTTTCTTATTGCCATCAATGTTTAAGCAAGGCTTGCGATAAGAGTGATCTATTGGGCTTGCAAATAGACGCTGCAAATCCGTTGAGCACATCTATCATCCGTTTAATCCATTAGAGGTAAATGCGCGTAATACCGAGCACATTATTCACGTTGTGTTTGGCATTGTGTGTAGTGTCTTACTACGCACTAGTCATTTGATAAAAATTTTCATTCTGTAGCTAATTTTAACACTGGAAATTCATTTCTTTCCAATAGAAAAATTTTTCCAACGAAAACTTTTGCCCCAATAAAAATTGTATACAGTCTTTATCAACAATTTTCAAACAAAAAACTCTATAACAAACAAAAGTTGTAATAGTTTATCCCAAATTTTTGGCATTTTTTGGCAATTAAGTAGAATAATCCATGTTGTGTCAGCCGAAAAGGGTTATTTTTAGTTTTTGAGTTCAATTAGGTAGTATATCTCGATAATAAAGCAAAATATGAAAAAAATTTATTCTACATTTTTTATAAAAAATTAAATTTCCAATCATTTAACTCTCATAATATTTTTCGCTATCTCGCTTGGTTACCGAGTTATCAATAAAAAAATCACAAAAAAAATTGGAGAAAAACTTTTTTTTCTTTTCGCAAACCTCACAAAACTCATTATTAAAATTAATTCAACGTCGTTTTAAGCATCAAAACAAAACCCAACGATAACAGTGATTAGATTATTAGAAAAAAATTATCAATACCACGTTAAAACTGTCTTTTATCGGTACATGAGCTAAGATGAAAAACCCTCTCATAAATTAACTCGTCGTTGACATCGAGAAAAGTGATATGCAACAGTCAGACATCAACGCCTTGAACTTCTGATAATAAAACGATAAATCATCATGACGTAGTGATCGATGTCACAATTTCTTAAATGCCACACAGGGCACGTGTAACTTTAGTTTGTAAACGAGCAGTTGATATCAAAAATTGACCCTGTTTCACGCGTTTTGTCAAGGACATACAATGATAATAACAGCAGATAACAGTGAAATTTACGCTTGGAAAAATTGATTAATAAGCAAAACAGTTACCATTGTGTTCTTCTGATAAAAAGTCTACAGAACTATCGAGAATGGTCATTCGATTCAAACCAGGACCTCCGCCACTGACTGATGATCTCGTTTCTTTTCTACTGGCAATCGGACTAGTGCGATGGTCCGAATGTGCACTCATTCCCGAACCGCCTCGAGAGGAGTTGCCGCTATTACTTCGTCTGGAGCCTGCAGTTGTGTGGAAAATCGGCATTAGATTAGTCGAGACACGATAAAAAATAAGATTTATTACTTGATGTTGTTCCTGGTCGTCCAGATCCCTGGCGCTCTTTCAACTCTTTGGCTTTCTCTGCTTTCTTCAACTCCGCCGCGTACATCTGAGCCTCTTTAAGACCCAGATCACTGCAAAGCCGTATTAAGAACTTCAGACACTCGATATTCTCGGGAAACTTCCGGTGGATATCTTGATACTCCTCCAGGGCTTTGTGAAACTGTCCAGTTCGTCTTAGACAAGCTGCAACGAGCAGACGCCAACGAGGTTGGTCTGGAGCCAATTCAACTGCTCTTTTAAAATACGCCAATGCTTTTTCTGGAATCTTAAAATTAAATATAAATAAAAGATTTAGAGAATTTATTGAATTTTAAATTATTTATAAGTACCTGCATAGAAATAAAATACGAGCCTAACCAATCGATGACTTCAAAATTACCCGGATAATATCTGTAGGCCTGTAAAATGAAAGAAAAAAATAATTTCAAGCTGAAAAAGATATTTTAAATTACTTACATCAGTGTAGTATTGATATGCCTGTTGTTTATCACCCATATTGTCATACATTTCACCCAATTTCTGTAAAACTCCCGGATCTGACGGAATAATACCCAATATTTGGTTGTACCTGATGAGGAAAAAAAATGTTTTGACGCTTAGAAAATGAGTTGATAACTTTACCGAATGAAAAAAAAAAAAAAAAACATTATGCAGAATTAATTTACCATTCTGAGGCCTGATCTATGTCTTTGAGCAACTGATACAAGTTTCCAATTTGGTATAAGGTTTGAGGATCATATCTGACGATGTTATTGATCTTCCAGAAATACTCGAGCGCCTCGTCAAACCACCCTTGTTTTTTGTAGACCAATCCTATGGAAAAAATACATGGTGAAACCATAGAGCACAAGCCGAAATTATCGAATTTTCGATGGAAAAAAACCGAATTAAATGTTAGTTTGAAATACCAAACACCCTTTCGGTTATAAATAAACCAATTATGACCAATTTCAAGTGTTTTTATAAAAAATTACGATCAAAATCGAGTCTACGGCAAAAAAAAAAAAAATTTCGAACGGCTGTAAAAAATAAAAATAAATCATTAATTATAACTAAAAAAAATAGGATACACAAAATTTTTTTTAATAAAGATTTAAGTGTCGCGAATAGAAAAAAAGAAAAACAATTCTTTCGCATAAGGGGTGTGCAATTAATTATTTATCTCAGAAAAATTTATGTGTTTTTTTTTTTTTTATTTTACCCAAATTATAGAGGGCTTGCACATGACTGGCATCACTATCCAGTGCACAGAGCAAGAGTTCTCTAGCTCTCTCCAACTCGCCTTTTTTTATCGCGCAAGCCGAAAGATTTACGTAAGCCGAGGCATTATAACTGTCGGCTTTTCGCGCTGCCTCACCACAACGCTCAGCTTGCTCATAGTCTCCTTGCTGCAACAGTCACATTAATCAATGTCTAATAATTTATTCAAACCATAAAAAACTCCAACTTATTAACGTACGAGAAAATATATAAATGACAGCAAAGTGGAGGCTGCACTGTTGGCTTTAGAGTCTCGATTTTCAAACATTTTTAGAGTATCAATAGCCAGTGGAATCTCACGATTATGCAACAGTACCATTGCTTTATTAATTTCCAAATCGGCTGCGAGAGGCGCGTATGCAGATGATCTAATTGAGTCGACACACCAGGCAAATCCGGCTGTAAGACTGTCTTCAATAACTGGTGCAATAAGTTTAGCAGCATTTAAAATTGTTTTTTCCGCTTCTGATTTCATTTCTGCTTCTAAAATCGACAGTTGATCGGCTTTAATAACTTCATTAAGTAAATTTGCAGCCACATCATCCTGTAAAAAAATTAAATCAATGTAAAAAAACATATTTAAGAGTGTATTGATATAAAATGATGTTTAACAAGTATGCAAATTTGTGTTTATAAAGGTGTGATAGAATTTTTTATGAGCGTAAAAAAAAATTGTGCTGACACTTGGTAGCAAACAAGAGCTCTCATGCCCAACTCACTGTACTGATTGTGTATTTTTCCTCCTGATCTATATTAAGCTGAACTTCAAGCAGTTCTAAAAACCCTCGTTTCATTTTATCCCGATGAGAAAGCGCAAAATGACATAAAATAGCATGCAAACCCGCTTTGAATTCAGCTCTTTCTCTCATCACCCATTCAAAGCTGTTGGCCGCCTCTTCCAGACGTCCCATTTGCACAAATAACATCCCTATATTATGCATTATCTTTATTCTGTAAACAAAATTTTATTCATTAATAAGAGATCATATTTTTTTCGATAAAGGTGAACAAGTTTCATTATTTCCTCAATATTTAATCCGTAAATTGGTAATAAAAGAAAACTAGATCATTTTAAAAAATAATCAAACAAATAAAAATATTTGCGATAAACGGAAGTTAAATCTAAAATTTTTATTTTTTGAGTAGTAAAACCTATGTTACGTCAGCCAGAGAGTGAATTTTAAGTTGAATTTATTTTAACACCCAAACATCCCAAAACTCATCGTTAATACGTTGAAATGAATGAAACATAAGTGAAACTCATTCAACAATTGATATTCACAAAATTTTAGATATAAATTTACCGTAAATATTTTTGTGTGGCAGGTGCTTGATCCAACGCCATTCTGTACATTTTAATCGCCTGCGATAGCTGTCCAATTTTCACATAAATATTTCCAATATTAACCTTCAACCGTGCACTATTACTGAATATTCTATTGCGAGTAATAGCTTGATACGTGGCAATAGCCTCAGTGTACATTTCATTATTAGTATACTGGCTCGCTAAATTGAATAAAACCTAAAATGTTGATTGAACATACTCAGAAGAATTACTACGATAATTTTTTCACATTAAATCACTCACTGCAAACGTCAAATCGACATTATGATTGTCACTCAATCCAGCTTGTTCCTGCAATCGAATTAAAGCTCGTTCTCGCGAGGACGCTTCTCTCGCTCTCTCCAAAGCAACCCGCATGTCATTGCCACACGATGCTTCAACCGAACTCTCAATTAACTCCATGATTTTTCTCTCGGCACTTTTAATCTTCTCCTCCGGTGTGTCTTCTCTTCCTGAATTCAGTGGCGGCGCTGGACCGCGCGAGCTTGTGCCCATGTTCAACGGGTCAAAAGTCACTTTTCGATTGCTCGTGTAGCCCGCACCACGGACCGCTGTCATAGGTCTATTTCCTGTTCCTGGACGACCCATCACACCTGTTCCCATTCGGTGAAACTGCGGTGAAACAGACAAATCACAATTTGCTTCACGTCTTTATAAATGAAAAAATTATCAAAATACTTACCCCGGACGATGTACCAAGCCTCATTGCCGTCCCCGGAGGCATCTTTGGTGTCATCTAAACAAAAAATTAACCATTTTAAACATGAAAAAAACGTATATAAAATTTAATCATGTAAAAATCTTAAAAAATAAAATTTTCTGCTTGAAAATTAAGAATTTTTCCAAATATATAACAAAAAATTCTTGTTTTTTTATCTATTAATAATTGATAAATTATTTTTAGAATGAGTTATTACAATATTTCGCTTAATATTGCTCATTTTAACCGCTTCTTGAAAAACTTCATCTTGGTCCAAGTCTTTAGTACTGTACACAGAGGGATAATCATCATAACCACCATAAATATCATCATCTACCAACGAATGTGTGGCTATCATTCTTAAAACTCGAAAAAAAAAAATTTTTTAATCACTAAAATTAACTATTTCCTACAAAATCAGAAATAATAACACACAAAAATAAAAATATCCATTCATAAGTGTTGAAAGGAGTTAGATTCGAGGATACTTTGTGGTTTTTGTTGTGACTGCCGCAACCTAGCAACCTGAAAGCATGTATTTATGACCCTGCGCGCGTTTCCCTGAGTTTCCATGACAACTGCATGGACTACAGAGTAGAAAAGACATTAGATATTAAAAGTGCAGAGGAAATAGTTGAGAATTATTAAGAAATGGATGCTGAGCGGCCTATGACGGGACGATCATCGATGGAGAGATCTTGGCGCAGAGGAGACGACTCCAGCCGACCTACAACAGGTTTAACTCGACCTCAGACCCGCCAGGACAGACCAGTATCTCGGAGAGGTATCCAGAATGAATTATCACGTGCTCCAAGTGCTCTACGATCGTCGACACCGACGAAAACTGGTTTGGCACGGCCTCCCTCAGCGTCGGCCTACTCGCACAGAGGTGCCACGGCAAACAACCGCGTGAATACCACGGCTTCGGGGATGGGAATGAGTAAAGTAAACTCTGGACTTCCCTCGACAAGCCACATGAGCTCTAGTATGCTTGATAGGCCGATTACTCAGCAAGGACTTGCCGGTGTTCGACCTGGAACTACTCGAGGATTACCTATGACAAGGTAAACCCAATTATCTGAGGCAAATATTATTTCTACACCGGACAAATTATAAAAAAATATTTAAAAGTAAAAAATAACTCTTAAACCTGGCAATTAAGAAAAAAAATTTATTAAAATTTCAACAAACTAATTAAATATGTTAATAAATTGTTTTCAGGCAAATTCAAGACAAAAGATACTACGAGGGTCTAATTCAGTTGAAAATTCGCGAGTTAAATCAAGAAATCGCGGTGATATCAAAGGAAATTGATACACAAAATCGTGAGAGAACGACATTTATCCACTACGACAATCGTGCAAAAGAATTGGCAGCCGAGCTCACAGAGTTGCAGGGACGTTTAGCCGATTACAACATAGTAATGGACAAAGCAGCGTCAAATATCGACAGGAGTACAATAGAGCAGGAAGTTAGAGAGCTCAACGCAATAAATGATGAAGCAACAACGGAAATTGAGAGACTTTTAGAGGAGCGACGACTAAAGGAGCAGCAACTGCGCGACACAGAAGAACGTATCGAGTCTGAGCAAAGAAACACCGAGCGAGTGGTCGAGTCAATGAACCCGAACGCTCGTGCAAAGTACGATAAATTATTAAACGAGAGAAATAACTTGGAGAATAAAATTTCGATGATGCAGAGAGAAATGGACAATTTATCAAGCGAAAAGCACAGCCTGGAGGAGCAAATTGCACTGTCTCAAGTGAAACAAGAGGCGGTGAAGTTGCGAATAAAAATTTCCGAGGCTGAGGAGAAGCGGATAAAATTGGAGGAGGAGCAGAAGAATAAATTATCACCGGATGAGGAGCGTGAGCGTCTTTTGGTGCGTGTTAAACAGGATAATATGGACACGGTGGCTGCAGAAAGACGAATTTCCGAGGCAGAAAAGCAGAGAGTTGAAGCGGAGCAGGAATTGGAGCAGTTGGAGGCGGATTTAGATGAAAATTACAGTGAAAAACAGGTGAAATACAATGAATTGAGAAAGCGCGAGGAGGCAATTGAACAATTTATGCCGACTTTTGATGCAAACAAAGACGAGGAATTGCGAAAATTGGAAAATTTAGAACTAAATGTAGCAGAAAAATTGCGAGAATTAGCTTATAGTATTGATAATACCGGTCAATTAACTGCTAGCGATGAAGTAGTTCTTCTTAATCCTCTAAATGACAGTACTGATGATCACAGCTTTGACGGGCTCAGTCGTGAACATCTAAAACTGCAGGAAACTCTGATAAAATTGGGTAACCTGGAAAAAAAATTGTTAGATGAGCAAATTGAATTGAATAAAAATATTAAAAGTAAACAAGATGAATTAGTTACCTTGGAGGATATAGAGGCTTTTAAAGTTCACTTGGAGGAAAAACACGAGGAATTACTGGCACGAAAAACTGATTTAACAGCTCGACAACCAGATTGTAAAAAAGATCGGAAAATTTTATTTAAAGAACACGAAGAATTGCGTAATGAGCTTGAAAAAAATGATACATATCTTCAAATTCGTACACTTGAAGAAAAATTGGAATCTGTAAAAAATTATCATGAACAAGTGCAAATTTTTATCTCACAAACTCGTCAAAAAATGAATTATCAACCGTTAAAAGAACAAACGTTTGGATTAATAAAAAAATACAATGAATTACTGTATGACAGTATAAAAAGTGTTTATTAAAAGAAAAAAGAAAAACAAATTCTATATACATAGATATAGCTCTATTTAAATTAATTTTTTTCAATTAAGTGAATTTTTTTATCATTTCTTTCATAGTTACGAGGTAAAGGAACTTTGTGAGCTTGCAAAAAATCTTTAAAATTATTTTCAAATATTTTTGAAGGTTCCAGCCCCTCATTTCTCATTTTCTCCCATAATCCAATGGCATCGTCACAATTTCTACTTCTACCTGTATCAAAATGAAAAATTATATTAAAAAAAATTAAATTAAGTACACTATAAAATTTACTATAAAATGTACTTACAAATAATTGATAGTAGTAACTCGTACAATGAATGCCTGTCTATTGATTTAATTTCCTGACTAGCGTTGAGAATCCGGGTTATTACATTAAATTTGGTATTATCGTCGGGCAAGGCACTCACAGAAAAGTCAAAACGTATGTATTTTGATGATAAATTCTGAAAATCAATTATTTTTTAATAGTTTTATTTCAATTCCATGCTCATCTGCGATTGATTATTGAGTCTTGAATTTTTAAAACGAAGAAATTTTTGTGTAGAAAATTCTAAAGATTTTTTATATTGACAAGAATTTATGTAGACACGTCTAAACTCCATGTTTTATAAAGCATCAATAATTTAATTTTTTTTTTAAAGGGTTTATATCCAGTTAGAATTTTCGAAAAATCTTTTATAGAAATTTTCAGACGGTAAGTACCTCTTGAAAATCTCGTCATTTTCGTTATTTTTTTGGTTTCCCGCCGATAATTCAATAAATAAGCATTATATTGAAAAATTTTATTCTAGTTAAATTATCAAGCATTATATAAGCTACAAAAAACGTATCGTAAATTTTTTTGTATCTCTCATAATTTTTGAGATATTACCGTTTTTTGAAAATTTTGATTTTTCAAAATATCTCGAAAACAACGATCAATATCGAAAAATATTATTCTACGTTTTTTGTAGAAAATGAAACCCCTAATCATTTAACAGTTATCAGCAAAAAACGAAAAAAAATCACAAAAATCGTGAGATTCAAAGGGGTACCCCTTCGAAAGTGTACTCGTTATTTTATCAAAAATTTAAACTTAACAATTTCTTCAATTAATACATGAATTGATCTATTCAAGTAACCGCCAACACCACCACTACCTTTTTGTTTTCTATAAATAAAATACCTTTTCAGAAAAAATTCATAAAAAATCCTCTTTTTCAGCTTTAAAACTGGATATAACCCCCTTAAAACATGAAAAATTAATTTTTTTAATTCATCATAACTGTAAAAAAAAATAAATCATACCTTCAGAGCTGATTGCAAATGCGGTATCATGTCACATTGAGCGTAACTAATAATCAAGTCCATATCCGCAACACATTTACCATGAACTTTTGCAATTCCATCTAAAACCTCTTGAAGCATTCGTATGTTTTTTTCCGATGGATTTTCATTGATTTCACGGACTAGAATGCTCACCAGTTCTTGTCGCAAAGGCGTTTCCTCGTAATTCTGTACAATATGTCGAAAAGCATTGACGGCAGTGAGTAAATCATGAACAATCAAGTGCTGACGAACAATCGGTCCTAATATCGTGTTGGAAGCTGCACAGAATCCACGATTTATCAACACATCCAGCATTGTTTGTGTTAATTCTCGTCTTTTACTGTGAGCTATTGCATTCAATAAATGCCAACATTGTCGCTGAGATTTACCACTTTTATTTACGTTAATATTATTTATTATTTCCAGTGCTAGATCAAATTTGTCGTATTTCACAAGTGCTGTGGCAGCTTCCAAAATTTTTATTCCATCCATTTTAAAGTCCCGATGATTCTCCATCAAATCTATAATAATTTTGCACAAATCTCCGATACACCCGTGATGAGCATACACTTGAATTAATTGAGCTTTCATTCCAGGCGTCAATTCACATCCGTAATTTGTAAACTCCTGTCGTAATTCCTCCACACGCTTGAGATTTTTATTTTTACACTGAACCATAAAGAGCTTTCGTAAAATACCACGTATATTAAATCCTTTGGATTTTAATTCAATTAAATGACACTCTAATTCCTCGTCATTCATGTCTTTAGGATGAGGAATACCTGATAAACGCTCAGACAATGACTTTTGCCAATTTTCATCAATGATTCGCAATGTTTTCAATAAATTTATCGTTTCATCATTTCCAAATGACATTAATTTACCCAAAATTAAATCGGCATTAGTGCTAGAAATTTTTATCTGATTTTTTTTCAAGTCTTTTAATAAATTATCCAATTCTTTGGAATTACGTCCGAATTTTTTGTCATTCAGTAATATTAAAAGAAATTTCCCAGCAAAATCACCATCTTTTTTTGCAAATTTCAATAGATTCACACAAGAATCATGATTTTTTTCCAATTTATATAATTCTACAAGTGGTGTTATTACTTGATGAAAATCAATTTTTTTACCTATTTTATTCAGCAACAAAAGAGCCTGCATGGTTTTTTTGTTTGTTAAAAAATAACATGTTAATGCTATTAACCCGTTATTTTCCGATATTCCATGTTTTTTCATTTTTTTCAACGTATTCTCCAAGTCTCCTGTGCTAATGTGCGGAATCACGTATTCCACGAGCGTCCTGTGATCCAACTCGACATTCATTTTCGTCATATGGTCGAGAATCGTGAAAATACCGTGTTCCCCGGATATATTTGAGTTTAAAATCAACAAGGGCCAGTAGTAGTGTGGTCTAATCTCTAATTTTCGCGATTTCAATTGTTCCAGCGATGCAAGAGCCATGTTTTCGTAAGCAGAGTGTAAAGAATCCTCGAGTTGACAGTGCAACAATGAATTTATTGTAGAATCGTTGCTCAATTTTTCAGTAAACATTGTTATTGTAGACACTGGATATTTAGCCCATACCAGGGCCTTGATAAAATGTTTTTTTAGATTAAGAGCTTCCTTGGAAGTTGAATCATCGATAATCATCAAATTCAGCAATGTGAGAGCATTATTTAACTTGCCAGAGTGAACAAGCTTGACAATTGTATTTATTGTCAATGGATCAGGGGTTAATTTGTCTTTTTTCAGATGCTTCAAGATTTCCTCGATATTTTCCACACCTGCGGCACTCAAATTTTCCACAATTCTCAACAGCTGCTCATTGTCAAACGCATAGAATTTGATTAAGTCCTGAACTTTCGTCAAATCACCCGTTGATGCATAACCACAGGCTACGTATCCATATATTTTTTCTTGTGACATTATTTCTAATGAATTAATGGTTTTTATCAAAGAATTCGCCGACTCTGTGTCGTTTATTGCTGAGAAAAATTCGATTAATTTACTTAAAGACTCGGGAGTCGGAGAAAAATTCTTTTCCGTCATTTTCATCAATAAATATCGCACTGAATCAACATCATGAATTTTTGCCGCAACATTGAGTAAATTTGTAAAAGTATTTCCATCAGGTTCTGTTGGGATAGTTTTTAGAAATTCGGGACAATCGATTTTTTGCGAATTTTCTGCGTAAATCTTCAATAATACGTGATGAAATTCCAGTGACAATTGAGGACTCGTTTTCTGCAGTAATTTCCAAATTTGTTGCGTTAGTTTTTTTCGTATTTCTGTTTTTACATCAGGCAAAACTTTGCCACAGCATTGAAGAAGAAAAAGACCGATTGATTGATCAACATTGGCAGCTTCCTCGGACATTGTTGAATAAATTTTGAGTGTGTCCAGTAAATTTTGATAGTCTACTCGCATTTCGTTGAATTGTTCCTCCAATAAATCCAAACGATTTTGTAATTCGATTGTGGCTATGCTATTAGTTTCTATCGACAAATTCGTGGATAATTTTGTCAAGTATTTTTTTTCATTATTGTAAATTTTCTGGTGCGAAACATAAACATAACCTTGACGATTGTAGCTCCAAATGCACCTCTGCACTTGCCTGACTGGACAGATTGATGACACTTTCACCAATGCTCTTCCAAACACTCGCGTACATGGTCGCAGTAATGCCATAATTTTGTTTTTAACATAAACTCAAAATTTCGATTTTTTAATCAACTAATAAACACACTGTATGTACAAATGTAGCTTTATACAGTTTTTTACAGTCTTCTACTATACCGATCGATCTACCAAAACAAAAATGGCCGAGAAAAAAATTCCGCGGGAAATTCTGAATTATCTATAAATTTACAAGTTTATAAAAAAAAAATCTATAAATTTTTGAGAAAGCTTTCATTCTAGGAAGTTAATTATTCGATATATTCTATAAATACAGTATAAATATATACATGAGCTATAGGCACATCAGTCCTCTATCAGTAAATCAAAAATATATATTCGAAAAAATCTTTTTTTCGAATAAGTTTTGGCCCAAAAGATTGTTGATAAAAATCTTGATGATAACTTTGGCACTGAAAAGTTTTTTTGGCACCAAAAAAAACAATTGTTTCATATAAAAAATGCAAATATCAAAAAGTCGACTGACAACTTGCATTATCACTGAATTTATGAGATTTATTTTTACCCACACGATCGTTGGATTTGGTGGATAATTTATCCCCGTGTTGGATTCGTTTGTGTTTTATGAGATCACCTCTTTGTCTATAGGCTTTCAGGCAAATATCGCACACGTGAGGCTTTTCTCCAGTGTGTCGAAGCATATGAACTGTAAGCACGTGCGAGCGCCTGAAAGCTTCACCACAATCTTTACACTTGTAAGGCCTCTCATTCGTGTGAATTTTCTTGTGCTGGCTGAAGACTTGCAGGGTCATAAAAGCTTTGGAACAAATATCACACTTGTATGGACGAAGGCCTGCGTGTTGTTTTTCGTGGCTGTCTCGGTCGTTTTTCATTTTAAATCTTCGCTCACACATGGAACAGCCAAATGGCCGCACATTCGAGTGAACTTTTAAATGAGTCGACAAACCTGACGACTGGGAAAATGCTTTTTCACAAATTTGACACTTGTAAGGACGTTCCCCAGTGTGAATTCTAATATGTCTTACGAGTTCTTCTTTAAATTTAAAATTTTTTTTACAATAATGACACTCCAATAATCGTTTTACGTCTTTCTGAACTCTGAAATCAATTTTTGAATTAGTTGGAAATCGTCAAAAGCATGTAAAGCGGTTTCGCGAATTAATAAATAATTATTACAATTTTTTATCAGACTGTTGTGAATTTTTCAGAGCATCTGATTGTTTAGCTGTACAAGACTCCAAATGTCTCGATGCATCTTTCACATTGGCAGTATCAAAGTCACAGAACTCACAAAAAAATAATTTTAAGATATCCAGGTTATTCGTCTTGGCCATTTCGATATTGTCCGGAAATTCTGGATTATTCTGGTCGACCAAATTGTTTATAGAAGTCTGCAGATGATCTAATGAAATACCATTGATTTCACTGTTCCACATAGTTTCTTCGGGAAAGATTAGATCATTTTCTTTAATTTCTTCGTTGATTTGTAGAAATTCCGCTGAAAAATCGACCTGAGATTCATCCAAATTTGATATCGGACTTTGTAGTGTCAAAATGGTTGCAAATTCCGAATTAAAATCATTTTCTACTTTTTCTTGCATATTTCCAGGACAGAGTGGGCATTTTAACGTGATTTTATCTGGCACAAGGGTTTTACTGAATTCCAATTTTGCCAGTAGTAACTCTTCTGTTTGCATACACAATAGAAATAGTTTGTGGCAATCTTCGACGTGTTTTTTACATTCAAAACAAATGTATTTGGGAAGTGCATCTTGCATTGTGATCTAAAACGATGAATAAGATAATTAATCAATGGCGTGGAAATTTTACGTGTGGAATTTTAGATTAATAGTAATCTCACTAACCTTGATTGGAAGGCAAAAATTAATTTTATCAGCTAAACTTGACTCTCCACTGTCTTTTTCATCATCGGAAAAAAGTGGAGTAACTTGCGGAGATTCTATACCACAAATTCGACAGGAATTAATTGAATATTCTGGATCGTGAAGGCGATCGAAAAGATTGTAGTGTTTTTCCGTGTCATCTTGTCCATAATCTGTTAATTGCAGGTATTGAAATTGGTCCATTGGATACGTGTTAGCTGCCCAGAACTCAAAATCTATTGAAAATAAATGGGATAAAGGGAAAAATTTAATTATTACGACTTTTATGTATACTTTGTTATCAAACTTACTCTGATACACAGGGTTTGAGTAGTCAGCACCGAATTCACAGGGTTTTAAATCACTTATTTCAGTACTAAATTCATTATCACGATTGTTGAGAATTTCTGAGGATGCAAATTCTGGTCGAGTCATCATTATTCTGTTTCGAAGTACATCAGGTTATGTCACGGTAAACACAGGATATTTTTTTTTTTCATGAAGGCACTATATATTCTAACTATTTAAGATCAATTTTTCAATTCAGCAAAAATTATTCACATTTAAATTGCGTTAGAGAAAATTTTTTACTTGTTAAAAATCAAATTTTCACAGAGTTGACTAATACGCTTCATCAGACAAAATTTGAGGTTATGTTTACGATTGTTTACACTTTGTCAGCTGTTTTGGCTATTGTACAGTCACAATTCCATAACACTGTTGTCCGAACTAGAGATGTGAGCGCGTAAATTTACCGGTAATTTACGCGTAAAATTTACGTAAAATACGGTAAATTTACGAACGCAAAATTTACGTATACCATGTAAATTTACAAATAAATTGTTACCCGTAAGTTCACATCTAAGTAGCCGGCGAATAAATTTTACGACAGTAAATTTACAAATAAATTATGACGCGTAAGTTCACATCTAAATAGCCGGCGAATAAAATTTATGACAGTATAGATTTACAATTTTTTTTTTACGCGTATGGTCACATCTAGGTAGATAACGACAAAATTTTTCTTGACGGTATTGGTATGTATACATCTGACACACACACACGCACACACATACACACGTATGTACGATCAATTACAATGATCAATTTACAAATAATTTCCCTTTTATTTATGATTTTCCATTATTTATGTAGATAATAATCTACAATTAAAACAAAAATTCGTAACTTTACTTTTTTTTT